>CM076581.1:1602046894-1602635456 GCA_034641835.2 Pinus albicaulis
TGATCAGGAGCTCAGGACAAGTGTCGTAAAGTGGTCAAAAATGAAGGTGCTCAGAACTGGTTTGAACCTGAACGACCGGATAGAGCTCGTCTTCCTGATTCTGGCGCCGCGAACGGTTCGAAAAATGGTCTCTGTATGCAAAAGTTATTCAAGTTCAAAGTTTTGTCAATTTTATTAAAAAAAGGGCAAATTGGACTTTGGAAAAATTTTTATTAAAAAAAGAATATTCCACAGAATATTCTGGGAATATTTCGTGGAATATTCCGCAGAATATTCTAAGGAATATTCCCTTGGCGACCAATCAAAAGGCGCCACGTGGCTAGCCCGGAGGCCGCCACGTGGGCCCCGACTTGGCGTTGAAATGGCGCATTTCAAAAATTTTGTGGGTCGGCCGGATTTGAACCCGCGACCAGTTGTATATAATCCACATGACTTACCGTTAAGCCACGCGTTCAGTTCTTGATATATGGGCGGCGCAATTCATATTTGTTGCGTGTGGTTGAATAGGCGGAGCCCGTAAAGGGGCCAGCCCTTACGGGCCAGCCCCTTACCATATGACCCTCCGGCGGAACCAGCACACAAGTCCATCGGCGCGCAGATACCGGCGGATGTTTAATAACACTTTGGGTTACGTGTTATGTTATATGGTGGTTTATTAATATAAAACATTGTTTTTCGCCTGGCAGATTACAATATCATGAAAGCACACTATGAACGCATTTTTACTAACATTTATTTGCAGAGTTCAGATATGGCGGCCCGAATTGGCGGATTTTCGTGATTCTTTATTTTGGCACCTTCCCCTCGTCCAAAACCCTTATCTGGAGTCTCTCCATTTAGTGGAGGTTGTTTAAAGGGGAAAGCTGACGGTTACTAAAGAGCATAACTTTGGCTAGGAAGTTCTTTTGAAACGAATTGTTTTTTTATTTTTGAGTGTAGAGAACGTGAATTTGTTGGAGGTTTCTAACGAGCCATCAGGGCATTCTATCTGCGAATTTTACAGCGCTTTTGATAGTGACTCCATCAGAGCTAAGGGGAAAGATTGCTGCATTGGGCTACCTTCCTCCAATGGAGGTGAATTTGTAGTCTATTTCTACTGTTTTGGACCTTCTGAGTCTGTTTTAGCAGTATATTTTCTCATTAGAGGAGTTTATACAGATGTAATCTCATTTGCACCATTTAATCAAAAGAGGACTGAGCCTAATTAGAGGCTTTTGGACCAGCGGAGGTAGCCCAAGAGAGGGGTGAACCGCTTAAACAAATATCTGTTGTTCATGTGTGTGTTTTGGCTATTTATTTCCAGATTTTGATAGTTTAAACAGTAAAATTTCATGAGCATGCTTTTCCAAAACAAGTTTATACAGGAAGCAAAACTTGTTGTTTTAACTTCAAACCTCTTCACACAAATTGCAGAACATATGCTCTTGCTTATTCACATTTAAAACAGATCATTGAACTCTTTGAAATCAGAAACAAAAGACTTTCATTGATCTTGTTATTTGTGCTTATATATTATTTCTTTAGACAGAGTCTGTAGAGGGCCAGGTAGCCTCTGGAACTCATCCTCTTTTTAGAGGTGACATGTCCAGTGAATGCCCCTACAATCCATCTATGTATGGGAAATAGTTTATTCTCACATTATCAAGAGGTCACTTGGAGTATAGCTCATTTGAAAATTATGAGTATTTGCACTCATTTTCTTAAATGAAAATGGATACCTTGCACCCTTAAACAAATATATTCCATTTTCAGATCAGATGGTATCGGAGCACAGGTTTGCTTGACTGAAGAGCAGGTTGAAAAGTTAAGGTTTGCTTGACTGAAGAGCAGGTTGCAAAGTTGGTTTGCTTGACTGACATCATTAGCTTGATTGTGTAGCTTGAAAGGTGTCTTAAGCAGTGTTGAAGATTGACTGCTTTATTATTCTGCAAACTACTTGTTGTTTGAGTTTGCTGAAGCTCTTTTGTTCATTTTTATAATGACAACTTTCATAAGTGAGTCCTCAAAATCGTCCTCCTTCACAAGATTTTTTGATGAAGGCTTGAAGCAAGAATTTTTCATCATGATGAATATGGTGAAAGAAATGTATGAGGATGAAAGAAAGAGCTCTAGACTTCAAGAGAAGTTGAATTCCATGAGGGAAGAGAAGCAGTTGCTTTCTGACCAATTGCAGGAAATGGAAGGCCAACTTCGTATTGCAAACATGAAGCTGGAAAAGATGCATGAGTTGGAGACACAACTCATTTTTGCCAAAGAAGCCTTAGCCAAGTATCAGCTTGAAGAAGAGGTAAACAATTATAGTTTGTCTTCAAATTCTTATAAGAATGTTTATGAACTTGGTTCTTTTGAGAAACATACCAAAGGCATAGGGTCCAAGTTGATGTCCAAAATGGGATATGAAGGAAAAGGATTGGGAAAACATGCACAGGGTATAGTTGAGCCAATAATGGTTGAGGTAAGGCCTAAGAATTTGGGTCTTGGCTATAGACAATCTTATGGAGAAAGTTCCAAAGCAGCCATGAAGGAAGAAGGTGTGCATCAGCATGCACTTGAACAAGGGAGTGGTGAAAGCTCTAAAACACTTCGGATTTTTTGAGAACGTGATTCTTCGAATCATCATGGTAACAGAATTGTGGTAACGATTGTCACATTCTTGATCATGTGCATAAAATTACAGGCAAGAAGAATGCTTCTTAATAACAAGTTCAGTTATAAATGCCATACAGAAACTTAGCAGAGGTAGAACAGTTCACATGTTTAACGCAGATGAAGATGAATAAAGGCACACACAGGAAGGATGATCCTGCTGAAAAGGTGTTGGACTTTGAATCCAACAATGCTTCCACAAAAGTTGAAGAAATGGGAGAAAGAGTATGGAAAGAATGGGAAGGAAGTTTCCATCATTAATATGTGTCAGGATGATACACATGCTGATATCGATGTGCAGTTAAAAGAAGCGCCTTTGAAATGGATTGGTAAGAAATGGTTAGAATTCTTATCCAATTAAAGTTGCATGTCTTTTGATTGAATGCATTTTCTTTGTTAAGGGAATGCAAGTTGCAGGATGGAAAAGCTGAGTATGAGACTCACTCTATCGTAGCAAAAGTTATATTCATTTCAGATTTGAAAGTACATGTACATGTGATTGAGGATCTTGTACTTATGATTGTACTTAAGAGAAAGTTGAAGGATAAACTGCATGCATGAGAATGAGATGCATGAGCACATGGATCATGATGATTTCCTTGTATTTTTAAACATGTATGTGTGATTAACTTGAAGGGTTGATTACTTTGTTTTTATCCATGCATGTAATGTTATTGACTTGAAAAAAGTTAATTTGATCTCCAAGATTGTAAACAGGAGAAATGATGAAGTGTTTCATCTTTGTAAAAGCCTTTTCATTTGGGAGGCAGTTTTTCTTCTGGAATGGAGGTGCCTTGGATGGGCATCGTGACAGTTGGCAAGTCCACATATTCAGGAGAATATTTCAGCTCATATATCAGCAAGTTTCATTGCTGGTTCCTGCAATTTCAGATTTGTCTGGCGAAAGAACTTGGTCGGGATTCGACAAGTACTTGGCGTATGCAGCAAAAAGTCGCCATGACGACATTTAGCAAGGCAGGACATTTTTGGCATCAGTATACTCTTTTGGCTGACTGGAAGAGGATATTTCTGTTCCTCAAGTGCTGTACAGTTCATATCAGATTTAGTAAGCTTTTGGGGACCAAAAGCCCTCTCATTTGGGAGGTGTGATCAGGAGCTCAGGACCAAGTGTCGTAAAATGGGCAAAAATGAAGTTGCTCAGAATTGCTCCAAAACAGATCGAATGGATAGTGCTCATCTTCCTGATTCCGGCGCCACGAACGGTTCGAAAAATGGTCTCCGTATGCAAAAGTTATTCAAGTTCAAAGTTTTGTCAATTTTAATTAAAAAGGGCAAATTTGACTTTGGAAAAATTTTATTAAAAAAAGAATATTCCACAGAATATTCTGGGAATATTCCGTGGAATATTCCGCAGAATATTCTGGGGAATATTCCCTTGGCGACCAATCAAAAGGCGCCACGTGGCTAGCCCGGAGGCCGCCACGTGGGCCCCGACTTGGCGTTGAAATGGCGCATTTCAAAAATTTTGTGGGTCGGCCGGATTTGAACCCGCGACCAGTTGTATATAATCCACACGACTTACCGTTAAGCCACGCGTTCAGTTCTTGATATATGGGCGGCGCAATTCATATTTGTTGCTTGTGGTTGAATAGGCGGAGCCCGTAAAGGGGCCAGCCCCTTACCATATGACCCTCCGGCGGAACCAGCACACAAGTCCATCGGCGCGCAGATACCGGCGGATGTTTAATAACACTTTGGGTTACGTGTTATGTTATATGGTGGTTTATTAATATAAAACATTGTTTTTAAATACAAACCGTTACAATATCCGCCAGCGCATATGAACGCATTTTTATAACATTTGTTGCCAGTTTAACCGTGCGGCCAAGATTGGCGGATTTTTCGGCGGTTGCGCCTATTTTGGCGCCTTCCCCTCATTTAGCGCCCTTATCTGCAGTCTCTCCACATTTAGTGGAGGTTGTTTAGGTGAAACTGGCAGTTCAGTAAATGTGGCATAACTTCTGCTAGGAGAGGCCTTTGAAGACGATTTTTTTTTTTATTTTGGGTGTAGAGAGCATTCTGGAGCTGTTGGAGGTGTCTGCAGAGCCATCAGGGCATTCTATCTGCGAATTTTACAGCGCTTTTGACAGTGACTCCATCAGAGCTAAGGGGAAAGATTGTTGCATTGGGCTACCTTCCTCCAATGGAGGTGAATTTGTAGTCTATTTCTACTGATTTGGATGTTCTGAGTCTGTTTTAGCAGTCTATTTTCTCATTAGAGGAGTTTATACAGATGTAATCTCATTTTCACCATTTAATCAAAAGAGGACTGAGCCTATTTAGAGGCTTTTGGACCAGCGGAGGTAGCCCAAGAGAGGGGTGAACCGCTTAAACAAATATCTGCTGTTCATGTGTGTATTATGGCTGTTTATTTCCAGATTTTGATAGTTTAAACAGTAAAATTTCATGAGCATGCTTTTCCAAAACAAGTTTATACAGGAAGCAAAACTTGTTGTTTTAACTTCAAACCTCTTCACACAAATTGCAGAACATATGCTCTTGCTTATTCACATTTAAAACAGATCATTGAACACTTTGAATTTCAGAACAAAAGACTTTCATTGATCTTGTTATTTGTGCTTATATATTATTTCCTTAGACAGAGTCTGTAGAGGGCCAGGTAGCCTCTGGAACTCATCCTCTCTTTAGAGGTGACATGTCCAGTGAATGCCCCTACAATCCATCTCTGTATGGGAAATAGTTTATTCTCACATTATCAAGAGGTCACTTGGAGTTATAGCTAAATTTAAAATTATGAGTATTTGCACTCATTTTCTTAAATGAAAATGGATACCTTGCACCCTTAAACAAGTACATTCCATTTTCAGATCAAATGATTTATCTACATCCTTTAATATATACTCTATCTATATTACTCTTGGCTTCTAGGAAGCAATATAGGGTTCATGCCAAGCTTGTAACTAATGCATTCTAGTTCACCTCCTTTTGCAAGCACCGTGACTTCCACATATGCATAGGAGACCTTGCCAATTTGAAAATAAAAATATCTTGAAGGCATGACATCCTTTGAAGAAAACATTGGAATGGTTGTTTGTCTCTGCATCTATAAAGGATAAAAATGGTGACACTATAGACCTAGAGGTTGGGTTTAATATAAAACCACTACAAGTGATACTAGCATATGTTTCTGAGCATTTCTTTGAATCTAAGGGAGCAACATTTGATTCTTGAAAGTTCACTACTCATTAAGTCTTTTCTCAACCTTTATCCTAAGAATCTGTGTATGGAAAAGATCATGAGATTCGATTCCATCTTGAATTTCTGTCTTGATGATTGCAAGAGGCAGGTGCTACCAATTCTGTTGCATTCAAGGAATTTCAGTTTCATACAATCTAAAACAATGTCAGTATCCTAGTGAGACAATGGTTTGGAAGTTTTGAATATCCACCATTGACATATTAGATGCCATTTTCATGATCTTGGCTAGTGAAATATCTGTGCTTATAATAGACTTAGATTTGATAATGTCTTCAACGTGAAGGAAATTGGTTCTAAATTCTTGAAGACAAGGACAGAATTATCTACTAGAAGCAATAGTCTTGGTGTGTAGGTGTTAACTGGGAAAATTACTATTCATGAAAAATTCTTTCAAAACGCTTCCAGGTCTGTAAAAACAGTGAATACAGAGTCTCAACAACCATTGGGTTGGCAATTTTCTACTGGATGTTATATAATTAATGCAATAGATAATGGCAAAGCATGGATTGATAGAGGCGTGGATGCAAATTTTCAAAAGAAATTATGTGCCCAAGACAGTAGGATCTAATCCCACAATGGTTGATATGTGTCTATCACTCACGTTCCCTGATACAGAGTTACCAAAACAACATGCTATATTATCCCATGGAGACAATATTTCATGAGGGACAGAACATAACAACATTATGTACTCCCAAGTGGTAGCAAAGGATAATTTTCAAAGTTAATGAGCAATAATTACTACAATCCTATGCAATCTTGGATGGACAGATCCTTTGAAGCTTTCAATCTTGAAGAACTGCTTGGAGAAAAAGTGCATAGCACTTTGGAATAGTTCTAACCCTGTCAGCAGAGGTGCCTCAATAAATGTGCACTACAGATCCCTGACATCCTTGGTTGCTCTAAGCAAGGATCTTATAATGAATGGTCTCAATAAAAAATGACCCCTCCTCTTCATGAATTCGGTAATTTGATATATTGGTAGATATCTCTTCTCTGTGATTGAAGAAGGTCTTCCGCATTCTCTTCTTTGACCTAAAGCTTCTTAGAAGTTTGATGTTGCAATTACCTCATGTAAGTCTCATCTCTAATCTGGGTAGCTCATGATGATTACCAATGCAAGGCTTCAGAGGGATCTATGATGATTGGGCTCACCAATCGATAACATTTTTCCAAATAAGAGGGATTTAATGGAAGACCTAGATTTGTCCTTAAGCACAAAACAGAGTAGCTGTTGAACCTAGTCATAGTCAACTCTGATGTATGCCTTGATATAAAGGCTTTAAGACAATTTAAGGATAAGCCTCATACATATATATTGGCTAGCTGCTCATTAAAGATCAAGTATGATCTGAAGTTCACTATTGGTCTAATAAAAGGAAAAGTATTATATCTCCTGGTGACCATCTTCATTTCTTTGTATCACAAATCATTTGCCTTAAAAGAGATTGGTGGTTTGAAAGTTTTCAAATTCTAGTCTTGGTTTCAAGAGAATCTGGTCAATCGCTGGAATGAAGTGGACTTATGTTGAACTATAACTCTCCAGTTTAAAGATTTTCTACACAATGTATCTTTGGTGACCTCGTGATAATTCTTGGATCTGCGAAGATTTGATCTGTGGCCATATGGAATTGGATCTGCAGCTCTTTGTTGTTTGATCTACATCCTAGGTTAATCTGTATTAATTCAGTGGCAATCATACAAGTTTTAACAATCCAAACTCATCTTGGCCTGTGACAGTGACATGGTTGGGTGACTAATGTGATCAAACTCATAAGGAGGCCGGTTATAACATATGTCTTTTTAAAGGCACAAATCTTGCAAATAAATCACTGAGGCTAGTATTTGTCAAGTCTCATTCCTTAAAGCTCACTTCTGGAGTATCCAGAGTCATTTGAAATTTGTGGAAGGTTCTATATATATACTCTGTCACAGTCTCATTGAAGTGGACCATTCAAGCTTCATTCCAATTTCTGACCGTTTCAAGGACTGACAAAATTCTTGTGTTGAAGTAATTTTATTACAGTGCATTGTAATCTCTCACCAATAAAGTAGTACCTTCAATGCTAATAAATTTGAATATCATGTGCATTGACAGAATTTCCTTGACAGCAAAGTATGAAAATATCACTATGTATCATGACAATTTATCTCCTTGACACTGATGACTACAGTGTAAATATGATCCTGACTTAGAGGAACACAGTATGACCCTTTTGGTTAGTACGTGCATGGTGATCTCTGTGTATTGACAATATCTCTAAGCATTGTCTTGGGACTGTAGGAGTACCAAGCTCAAAATGACAATAAATCTAGGTTGTGGTCCACATGGCACAAGCTTGTGAGTAACAATGATATGCTTGCAAAGATATTATTTGGGTACACTGCTCATTTTATCTAGAATTATAGTGAGATAGTTGTCCGATAGTTGGTCATATTATAGTAGGAACGTCATCAATATAGGAAATCTAGTTTTTGACTGAAAATGAGAGCAGGGCATAAGGAAAATCATTGCCACAAGGTAAAACTATGATTGACAACTTCTTATTGGAATTTATATTATTTGGAGTTAAATACAAACTATGATTATTTGTGGTAATGCTATGGATGTTGGAGAATAGACATTCAAGAAATTTTGTCACTATAACACGTCTACAATGTAGCTATAGATCCTTTTTCACCTTGGTTTCTATTTTCTGCAATGGCTTGTAGTGGTAGCATGATGCGTGCATTAGATATTTGCTTCCAATGTTCTAGTGAACCTGGTATTTTCAAGAGGCTCATAACCTGTTAGGAAAGAACTCATTTTTTCATAAGAGGCATTCCTAGAAAAAACTGGTCAAGAGGCCAATCTGCAAGACAAAATTATAATATATACTGTGACTTCTCCAAAGCTTGAAACTTGTTCACTGGTTGATACTTCACTAGTCATTCAATAATGCAGCAGTCTTCAGAAACCAAAACACAGTGGTGACTTGCAGGTCATGTTTGCATTATGCTAGTACAAGCTTAGTCTATTCAGAGGCCTACCATATGCAACAAAAGAGATTTGCAGATAAGCTTGCCATGTGGACTATTGGAATTGTAGGACAAATGAAATAGTTAGTTTATATATCTTCAACGATTTTGAATTAGGAAAGAAGCCCTTAAAATGTTGACCTTTTGGGAAACTATGCAATGATGAGTGCTTTCTATGTCCAAGATTATAATTATGCATTTTAGATGAATTTCTTAGCTTTCACTGTCTTCAGATTTTTGAATATTGATCATATTAGATATTGTAAGTTAAAGGTAATTTTTATTGCAAAATCTAGCACCCCTATGGCATCATAGGTATGGGCACCTCAACTTGACCTATCTCTCTCAGTTGCCATGAGAGAAACTAGTAGATGGACTTCCGAACATTCTGTAGAAGATCCATAGAGTTTGCAGAGCTTGTCAGGCAGGGAAGCTACATTGAATACCATTCTATGAAGGACAAGCTTGGAGAGCGTAGAGGGTCCTTCAGTTGGTACTTTCAGACATATGTGGACCAATGAACATGACATCAACCACTGGTGCTAGGTACTTCCTTCCGTTTTTTTGATTATTTCAGTAGAAAAATGTGGGTATATTTTCTATAATTAAAATATGATGTGTTTAATGAATTTCAAAAGTTCAAAGCATTAATAGAGAAATAGTTAGGTTGTCATATTACCTCTCTTAGATATGATACTGGTGGGGAATTATACTTAAAATATTTCAATAAATTTTGTGCTAAACATGGGATCCAAAGACAATATACTACACCTTACACTCCAAAACAAAATGTATTGGTTGAGAGGCAAAACTTTACTATCACAAAGATGGCTAGGTGTAAGTTGCAGAAAAAGTCTATTCCAAATAGGTTTTGAGCTGAGGTAATGTTCACAATAGTATACTGGCTGGTGAAATGAAATATGACACTTTGGTCTCAAGTTGGAGGACCAATTCCTGTAGTTGCAATGCCAGCATATGCACCTATGAGGCAAAAATATCCATTTTTTTTTATTGTTCCCCAGACATTCTTCAGTGTAGGGCAAGGGCAAGACATTTCTTCATTCCATGCAGATATATATAGGCCACCTACTGGATTGTTGTCATCTACAACTGCAACATTTTCATATCCAATGCAGTCACCCCGTTTTCTGTACACTGGGCACCTCTCTGGATGCAGCTCTCCCTATTTTCCTGCTATGTTTGCACCTTTCTCGGACTCTTCAAGTTCACTCCAAGTACTTCTCATATTTTGACCTCTGGTGCAATTCTTCCACCCCATATCCGACATCCTTAATGGGATTGACAAAATTTCCAACTCCCAATAATGATAGAATCTGGTCCAGGCTAAACTTAGATTTGAATTCTGGCACAGAGACTTTCAAGGCAGAGGGTAAAGAAGAAAGAGCAGGATCAAAACATGCAGTAGTTTTGGAAGGTCCTTTGATAACAGATGGGCAAACTAGAGTCATCCAACAATCATCAGCATCAACAGACTCTTTTAAATAAGGTGGGATTTAAATAGATTTGAAAACAAAAAAGAGATATAAAGATAGCCAGGTTCTGTAGGTGTTGGTAGCTTTTTTTTTCATGGGGTCTGTCTCACCCAAAGGGTGTTGCTTATTGGGCACATTAAGTTGTACTTGAATCCCAATGTGATGTTGATAGAGTTGTTTAATCCCAAATGGCTTAAGTTGTAGATAAAGGTGTACTGGATTGAATCTGAGATCGATACAAGGCCAGAATTGCTCATGCAGATTGAAATTCCCATATCACTAATTTGCCTCTTTTCGGGCGATCCTGCTGCACTTTTTACATGTATGCTTATTGTAGAAGTATGAACGGCACAAGCTAGGTGTTTGACAAAATTCCCAAGAAAAATGTTACCGCATGGAATGTTATTATTAGAGGTTGTGTTAGGGATGGACACTGCCAGGAAGCCCTCAAGCTATATTACCAAACACAACAGGGGGGACTTAGTGGAGACACACCTTTCCAATTGTCCTCAAGGCATGCGCTGAGATTGTGGCCCTAGAGCAGGGCAGGGAAATCCACAATTACATGGAACACCATGACTACAGGGTATTTCGAAATTAGAAATTGTGAAGACGAAGGAAAGGTACTTGACGAAATGTAGCTGGGAAGGTCAAAACCCAATGTGATAAATTGGAGCGTGATGATATCCAAGTATGAGTTGAATGGTCACAAAAATGGTGTAGTGAGATCTTTTGTAAATGCAGCTGGCTAGAGCGAAATCTAATTCAGTCACTATTTGCTAGTGCTCTCGCTTCTTGTGCAAAATTAGCAGTGCTGCAACAACAAAAAATGGATGATGCATATGAAGTGTTTTTCAATATGCCAAAGAGGGATCTGATTTCATGGAATGCAGTAATTTCTTGTTATGCATTGAATGGATATTGTGATGAGGTGTTGGCGCTCTTTTATCAACTTCAAAATGACAAGAATGAACCCAGATGTAATTAAATGGAGTGCAGATATTGTGAGGTATACTCAATTTGGTCATAGTGTTGAATCCATGGAAATATGCAGTTGAATGCATGTTGCAGAGGTGAAGCCTAACTCTATTACCATAGCAATTATTTTTTCTTCATGTGCTAATTAGTAGCTCTGTAGTGTGGGTATCGAATGCATGGGCATGAGGAAGATGCCCTGACACTCTTTTATGAAATACAAGAAGCAGGCATTAAAGTAGGCCATATCACCTTCATTGCTATTTTATCTGCCAGCGGCCATGCAGGAC
Source organism: Pinus albicaulis (assembly GCA_034641835.2). Taxonomy (NCBI): domain Eukaryota; kingdom Viridiplantae; phylum Streptophyta; class Pinopsida; order Pinales; family Pinaceae; genus Pinus; species Pinus albicaulis. The sequence continues at coordinate 1,602,058,557 of CM076581.1, forward strand.
CAGTAGATGAAGGCTAGCATCATTTCAATCGAATTAGTAGAAAGTTTGAAGTGAAGCCTAGAGTGGAGCATCATGCATGCATGGTTGAACTCCTTGGCCACTCGAGATGCTTTAATGGAGCATATGTGACATTGTCAAACATCTATGCTACTTCTATGGGATGATGTAGTCAACGTGAGAAAGCTAATGTTAGATAAGGGAATTGAAAAAAAAGGAACTAACATCTCATTTTCATGGACAATTGCAGCTGCTGCTAACTTAGGATGTTTTGAAATATATCATAGAAACTCTTCAACAGTGTTCTTGAGTTTCAATGATAATACACCCTCTTCATTTGAATTTTGCCTCTCCAAAACCATGGAGAGGAGAGACATGGAGGAGTTACAACCATGCATACTTCCTTAACAACCCTTAAGGTGGTTGGAAATGGATAATCATGACAAGCTCCAAGCATTGGACAAGTCTTGGTTGAAGCCTTATGTTGTAAAAGACGAATCCATCAGGCAAGTCTTGGGCCAACTTTGGGACTCCGTTGAGGAGTTTTGATGCATTTCGAAATTAACTCAAGTTTTTCTACAATTCTTGGTTATAGAAAATCAGTGGAGCCAAAAAAAAAAAAACATTTTCAGGGAAACAGGCCTGCCTATCAGAGGCCAAAATTTGGGTCACCGGTTTGAAAACAGGAATTTCTTTGTCAAGCAAATTGGATGGAGCAGCCAGCAAGGGAACATGACAAGTTGCTGCCTCAGACTTGCATATTTTTGTGGGCTTGTTTGTCTGTATTCAAGGTGGTTTTGTGGTCAGAGAAACCTAGAGGAGTGCGTGATTTGGTCCTGCAACACATTTTTGGAGGAACTATAATTTTTTTAGGTGGGATTCTTTCTTATTCAGTTGAGGACTATGCCATGACAAGACTCATCTGAGAAGGCAATGAATTCCATGGATGTTATAGGGATTCGAATAGAGGCTGGGAAGGTCTAGTAGACTATGGAAGTGCAAATACACTTTTTATTGATACTTCAATAAAAATGGAGACCTCGTGCACCTCTAGAAAGTAGTTCTACACTGCCTCACATCTATTAATGTAGCTATTGCAAAACTCTCATATATGCTTGAACATGGGAGGAACACGATCACAAATTACAATATTATTTTCTTTCCATTTATTCTCTTCCTCTACGAATTTCATGGCAATTGAAATCATCACTTTCTTTTGTTATTTGAGCATTATATGGAAGACTTCATGTAGTTGTTTCACAAGGTGCCATAATTTATTTTCAAGAGACGGCTATTCAACAAACCCTGATTTATGAGTCCTAATGGATCCTGTTACAACTAATACTTGAATATAATTCCAGAAATTCTCCTCCTTCGAGATTGTAAATCATCATATCTTTTCCCAGGACAAGAGCAGGTGACTGATTTCATAAGAAAGGTATGTGAGATGCTAGTTGGAGCATTTAGAAAGCTTCAGGTATTAGAAAGGTTCTTCCACAATTGAAACAAGGTGTACAGGGATGCTTGATATACTAGAAGACTTCTTGAACTTCTTATATTTTGTATATTGTCGAATGGATGGGAGCACTTCAACATTAGAAAAGCAACATTGAATAAAGAACTTCAGTATCCCAAATAATGAAATTTTACTTTTCTTATTTCAACTGAGGCAGTGGGGTGGCAGGGGTTGGAATCAATTTTCCAAGTGCAGATACAGTTTATTATATATGATCTATATTTCAGTCATTTTTTTCTTTTATGATCTTAATCATGATCTCACAGTATAGGCCAAGACAAACCAGTGATTGCATATCAGTTGATAATAAAGTGTATTGTTGAGGAAAGAATATTGCATCGGTGTAAAAAGATGGATTTGGAGAATCTGGTGATGAATCTTTGTAAAAATGAAAGTTTAAAGAGTTATCTAGATCACAAAGAACCTATATATCGTGCTTTTCAAAATGAAGTTAATGCTATTTGTTTGGTTTTCTCTCGTTTTGTTGTCCTGTAAATTTGTTGTTGTTATGTTTATTATCTAGCATGCATATGCCCAGACAATGACCTCTTGCCATAACTGCAAAAAGAAAATCTCTAGTACCTATATCCAATTACTGTAGTTGCTGGAAAAAAGCAATTCAGAATAATTTAATACGAAAAGAACCTATTTTACACATACCGCTCCTTTGTGAGTTTCACAGCACCTCAAGTGCCCAAGTAGGAACTTTAAATTTCACTCTAACAACCCCACAATGCATCATTTTATGGAAACTTGCACTGCATAGCAGGATTGGATACAAACATGACAGGATTCCTCATTTCCAATATGGTGCCAACAAAATTTTGGCCATCTCAATGGTTCAACATTTTTTGTAATACAAGACCCAACCAAGTTTCATTAGTTTACTCTGTTAACCAAACCAGGTTTCATGAGTCTAAAAAGTACATATGACATTCTAATAGCTCACTGTGTGTGTTTGTAATACCTATTTCTTCTACTCAAGGAAATAGGTATAGCAAATATAAATCTGATAATAGATCAAAAAATAGGTGGCAGACCCTCTTAAAAGTGAGGAGTATTTGGGAATAAACACTCATTTACAATTGACAAGCTCCAAGAGTGCATTTCGAAAAATGGGAAATAATGCTCTGACAGGTGCATTGGCCAGAATGTTTGAAGTATTTCTACATCATTTATTTATACTCCTAGTGAGTGTGTTAAATAACATATGCAAATTGATTTATGGTATTGCAACAATTGGTATGTCTATTGGAAGTGGAGTATCCATTGCCAAAAATGGATCTCCAACAGCAAGAAAGTAACATCAAGACAACATATACCACTTGAGTAGATTAGAATGGACCAGAAATGAATAAAATTCAATGCCATGTTCCAGAAATTGTTAAGTGGTGAGCAATAGAATAGTAAGGAATGCTTTCATTTACTTGGCATCATCATGTTGTGCTAGATGAAGACTTCTATTACATGATCAACTGGGCAAGAGTTGACACAGGTATCAATTTTTATCAGACTACAGGTATCATTTTGTTAATTTTGGGCAACTAGATCCAAAATCCATGTTGCATTGCTCATATGATGATGATGATATTTTTTTTGGATTCCTCTTTCGGAGAGGTGCAAGATTGATCTAAAGATCATCTTGTTTGGATGAGAAGAACTTATATTTTGATTTTATTTTCCACACATGTGCAAATTGTCAAGGTCGACCAAAATTGTAATGAAGGCTTGCAAGCCCAATAGATGTGTCACACACCCTCATTTATGGATATAAATTGGAGAGAGATGATGTCCATTTCATCATCAACTCATCACGCATTTCCTCTTGTGATCTGATTGGTTCATTCAGCCTTTGGAGGCCTCTCTCTCTGACATGTGCGGATCTGAAGCGGAAGGAGTGCGAACTGTCTTTAGGGCTCTTTGCTGGTGCGTTGACACGTGTTGACCGTGGGTCAAAGCTTGGAGTTTGACCTCCATTCTTGTGCAGAAAATCCAATCTCTTGAGGCAGCATTAGAGAGCAAAAAGATCGAGGAGAAGGGTGAACTTTGACCACAGCCCTAGACCGCAGCGTTGAATTTCTGCATTGAATTTTTCTGTTGACGAGTGTTGACCTTTTTGGAGCTGTCTTTGAGGGGTGTGTGTGTGACACTTGGAGGATTGGCTGATCCAACTATGTATACTCTTGAGCAAAATGGTTTTGTTGAAAGGAAGAATAGAACCATTGTGGAAGTTTCCCGTGCCATTGTGTATGTTCAAAATAGATGCCCGCATTCCACATTGGACTCCAAGACTCCCGAAGAAGTCTTCTCTAGTAAGAAGCCCGATGCCTCCCACTTTAGGCTTCAAATGACATCATCAACATGATATCCAAGTTCGACGAAGTCAATCTTGAGCTCAAGGCTCAAATTCTGGCCAATCTTGCTTTTGATTACACCAAGGACACACATCAATGGGTCAAGAAGTCGTTGTCATCAAGCCTACAATAACAAACCCTAGATAAATGAACATGACAACAAAAGGGGTCACATCAATGGGTCAAGAATCCATTGTCATCATGCCTACAATAACAAACTCTAGATAAATGAACATGACAACAAAGGGGGTCAATGACCTAGCTAGGGCCACATTAGGGCTAGTAGTTACAATTGTAACCACAGAGAATATTGTTAGTGGATATATCTAGCATCTCATGCCAAATGAGGTGCCACCATATATTTTGAAGATTCTTCACTTGCCAAACACTAGGGCAAGCAATCTAGTATGGCCTTTGTCTAACTACTATAATTGCGATACTATCTAACATGAAAATTCAAACAAGGGGGAGCCATAGCAGATCTTCATGTCTTTATGAGGTCCCCTTCAGAGGAACCCCTCCATATTATCCACATTTTTTGTTTATATATTAAATTCATAGAAATAATGAAGGGAGGGGATCCCTCCAAGCAATAAAAAACTGTTCTGCACATGGTTTATGATAACATTTTTGCCAACTAATTAACTAGTTTAGATTTGCATGTTGTCTCTTTTTTGGGATTAATATAAGAAACTAGGGAGTTACGCAAATATTTAAGAGTCAAGACAGTTCATGAAATCAAGGGCTTGTAAATCCATTACTTCAAATGCCAGTGTCAACATTAGATTCAAATTTGACAAAGTCTATCTTGAGCTCAAAGCTCAAATTATAGTTGATCCTGCATTTGATACATTAAAAAAACTCATCAATGGATCAATAAGACATTGAATGAGTGCTCTGTCATCATGCTTGCTGTAGTTAATCCTAATTAAATGAACACAAAAATAAAAGGAGTCAATGGATGCACTAGGACTACATTGGGATTGGTAGTTAAAACTATAACTAGAGAGAGCATGTGGTCACCGGCTATATCCATGGAATTTCAAGCCAAACGAGGTGTCACCATCTCATTTTAAGAGTCGCAACTTACAAACACTAGATAAGACTTTTAGCTCTAATATGGTCTTCATTCAACTAACACCATTGCACTCCTATCTAACACAAATCTTAAAAAATGAGGCAAAGTCACTGCAGATCTTCAAGTCTTTATGAGGTCCCATTCAGGGGAATCCTTCTATTTTCATATGAAATCCATGGGTTCTATCTCTATATTGAATTCATGGATACAACAACGACAAGGTTCCCTCCAAGCCATTAGAAACGACTCTATGCAAGAAGGCAACTCCTTGATAGTTTCTTTCCCGTGGATTTTGGCATAAGCAAGGATGTTATCGTGCTTTTAGTTTCAAGCCTTCTTGGAGGATCCCTATGCAAAAATATGCCCTCCTCCCAATCCCATCAATTCAAGGATGAGGTGAAGCCTAGGCTTTCTATTCCCTCAAAGAAAAAGTCGCCCCTCAATTCTGCCTTTATAGTGGAGAAATCAAAGGACATTCCAGTGTTGGAACTTGCATGTATATGCCCACAACTTTTTGTATTGAAGGGATGGCACTCTTTGTCCTTTGAATGGGCTTTGGCCATCTACAAAAATGCTTCATGGGTGGAAAAATCAAACCTAGATTACCAACGATGAGCTCTTCCTCCATTCCAAGTGTTACTTCATTGTAATTTTTAAGGCCATGGTGGATAGGAAAAAGAAATTCAACCTAGGACCCTATTTCTAGGGGAAAATGCACCTCTCCTTTCATCCCTAGTTCTGAAAGTTTGATCCAAACACCATGATTATTACAACAACTTTGGTCTACGTAAGAGTTCCAAACCTCCTCTTCACTTATGGTATCCTAATTTTCTTGCAACTATTAAAAACTCCCAGAACCATTTTATTAAAGTTAATGGAGCTCATATTGTCATGGGCTCAACATCTTTACCCATATCTGTGTAGTGCTCAACCTAAGTTGTGAGTTTCCCAACTAGTTGCTCATATAATGGGTTGATCTCACTTTTACCGAAATGTTAGACATTGAAAGCAAAAAATTTAGATGTAGATCATGCCAACAAATTGTACACCTCCAAGAAACATATTCATCTTGATTCTTCACCAACATCTTCTACATCCAATGGACATAGGAAAAATCCCAAAGGATGGTAAGTAATACAAGGAAACATATGTGCTCCAAGAAAGAAAATGGCTCAACCGAAAGAAAAGAAACCTATGCAAGTTCCCCTTGGTAGTGGTGGGGAGACACACTCAACTTTGGTGCCATCAAATCTCTTTTGATGTTTAAAGCATCTTCGTGAATCGAAAAAGGAAAAGATTAGTCCTAACAACCTTGTGTTCATGATTCCCTTTCACAAATCAGTATATCACAATGCCACTAACCCATGTCAACAGAACTGGGTGGATCTATATTAGAAAGAAATAGTGATCCTCATGAGACAAACCACAACACCTAGTGACCATGTAACTTCTTCAACTCTCTACAAACGAGTCAAGTTGTGTAAAGTGTTTCTCTATGTTCTCTGCATTTATATCTATTTCATAGTTATGTTTCAATATTATGTTCATAGTTATGGGATTGAAGCATGACAGAGGAAGAAGGAAATCATGTAGCATCCACATTTTGGCAGTGTGAGTACCCATTTCTTTGTATTCACTTTTCATCCACATAAGAAAAGAGCAAAGCATAGGCCTCTCCTAGTTGGGTTCATCCTGTATTGGGTTTTCCTAGGGTATATCTTGTATTCAATGTATGGATGGTGTGTAATTGTTTGTTTCCTTCATTTCACTTTTAGTTGATTCTCAGTAATTTCTGTGTTAAATCTAATGATATGAAGTCTGCAATCTTGAGTAGAATAGTGCTAGTAAAAGACTGTATAATATTATAAAATTTGTTATGAAGATCCGGTGGAACATCCACAACAGTGTACAAATCAGAAATGGACTAAGAGCCCAATGGCATGCATTAACTCCATTCCTTCTCTATGCTTCCAAGTTCCCAAAGATAAATAACATCAAAGTGTAACAAAGATACAAAGCAAGACAAAATTGCATATCAAAATGCACACTTTCATTTCTGAACCAAATGACAAAAACCTACAAAGCCTCCAAACTAAACAAAGTCAACTCCACAACAAATGAGATTACTCGCACTAATATCAAATGTAAATCAATATACACTAGCACAGACACATCTAAAATTGTGTCCGATATGCACATCAATGTTCCAAAGCTCAGGGTTGAATATCTCAAATTTCAATACTCAATACATCAATCATTTCTCTAAACTCAAGATATGCAATATTGACCTTGTCGAAACCAAAATTAGATGGATCTGGGATATTATATTCGATGCACCTAACACATAGTATAGATTAAATGCAATTACATGCAAATAAAGTATTGACAGACTCACCCACCCCCAGCAGGATGTAGAGCATCTCACATCTTTCAGTACAAACACAAACAACTATTCATTAAAATACCACTTAGTTTATTCATGTGGTAAGGATATGAATCAAGCTAAAACAAGAATTAGAAGGAGAAAAACATACCTTCGGTCCCTCTCCGCAAGCACATTTTCTAAAAGTACAGTATATCCAATGTCAACAGTTGATGCATTTGCCAAATAATCCTGGCCCAGACAAAAATGGACAAACAAATCAGTATCACATGGCAGGCATAAGAAATCTCAAAGTAAGCATCTGGAAAAGTTCCATTCATAGTGCCAAAAATAATAACAGTAAGTTGAAGCAGTCATTGGTGACAGAAGCATAGATCCATGTTCCTAGATACAATGGATTATCGCATTAAGTCCCTTGGATTACAAGTTAGAAAGCAACACCGAATACAACATGCATCAACAGATTTTTATCTAGAGCTCTTGTGTGTTTGGACAGACAATAAGAAATTAAATACAATTCATGTGAAGGAACAATTAAAAAAAATTCAAAGCACACTTCAAATTCAAGAATGCAAACTCAAAATCAAAAGAGCACATCAGAATCTCTAAATAAGGTTTCATGATGATCACCAGAAGTTGAATCTTTGCAAAATGTTTGGCTCTGAAAACAAAGCATGATAATCTAGGCTATGATAGATCATAGGAAGCTAAGACATTAAATCTATGGGATGTTGGATATCATTGAATTAAATTGCAAGTAGAGATGATAACAAGTCGAATAAATGACACCTACCTGCCCCTTTTGTAAAAAATAGGGAAAAAATTTACAGCTAGATATGCTTGGAAAAAGGAGGGCATGGTTGCCTCTACAATGACAACTAGAAAATGAAACATGGAAACCCTATGCACAGCAGGTTGCATGAGTAAATGCTAATAATATATGTTGGAAAATGAAATTGATATGCTTGAGACGAAAATAAGTGAGGCCTATTCATAAAGCTGTTCGAAACTGAATCCACTGGTTAGAAATTGCCCCCCACCAGACAACGCTTCAGGCACCATTCAATTCTACATCTAGTATCCAAATTATCAAAATTCAGTTGTGCATAGTTCTGTTTTCTGTGATCAAAACATAGTAATACCCACACAAATGTTCAAAATGCAGAGCATATATACATACGTTTTTTGTTTCTGCTTGAGGGCATGCATTGCACATACTGTGGCTAGGGTTCGAAGCCCATACTGTAAATGGGGTTATCAGGATAATCAGACACTACAAACGCACATACTGTTCTAGGGTTCGAAGCCCATTATAGTTTTGAAGATCTTAGAGATGGCAACATCAGCTTCACAAATGGCTACTAGCATCAATAGAATATTGGATCTTTTCACTACTTTCTCTGATGGATTGACAGATAAAATCATGGAGGAAAATCTTAAAGATGTTGATCTCAATGTTAGAGCTCGAGCACTCAATTCCCTGCTTCTAAATCATCAACTCCAGGTTTTCAAGCAGGGTGATTTCATAGTTTACAAGCAACAGGCAAAAGAAAAATTTTTAAGGTTTAAGAGCCTCTCATCTGAAGATATGCTCATATATCAAGTCATAAAGATTGTTGGAAATATGGGTATATGGAAAAAAAATATGAAAAGGGAAAAAAAAAATTACAGCAACCACAGGTTAACAAAGCATTGAAAAATCTAGAAGCTCGTGACTTAATAAAAGGGGTGAAGTGTGTTTCTAACCAGGAAATGAAGGTGTATATGCTAGCCGAATTGACACCTTCAAAGGAGATAACTGGAGGTGCATGGTGCACAGATAAACTTTGATATGGAGTTCACTAACATTGTTAAGCAACAGTGTTTGCAGTTAGTCTTGCAGCATGGTGTAGCCACTATTGAGAGTGTTGCTGATTTTGTGAGAAAATCAGGGATATCAAAGGTGGAATTGAAGGTTTAAGAGCTGAAGAAAATGGTGATGTGGAAGAAGTGATAAGAACCGGAACCAGAGACTTTGCTGCTATAGGGGTTCCCAAGCTCAAATTCAGGAGTAGTCGGCATTTACGAACATTTCTTGTGGAGTTTTCCCTGTCTTGCAAGAGTGCACAGATGATGGCCTGAATTCTGATTTTCATCACACGGAAGCTACATTATACATGCAATAATTGTTTAAACTCTTACCTTCTCATAGAACTCTCGACAGATGGAGGAGGAGGGTGGCCTTCTTCTTCTTGAAACTGAATAATCGTGCTCGAGTCGAACTCTTCAATGCATTCAATATCGATGAGAGGGTTTTCAGGTTCCCCTCCTATAGCTCTAGTTGTGCTCTACTGTTTTGGTTGGTAACAGAACGTTATGTCTTTTGTTTGCCCGCCAATACTCCATGACAACCCCTCTTCAAATTTATTGAAATTTAAATGGAGTGGGAAAATTATTTTCGGATGAGTCAAAGCATTTTAATCGAAAGGGTAAAACCTTTAAAAAAAACCAAAAACAACAAAAAATTTATTCCAATATAATAAATATTTAAATTTCTTAACTTTATTCAAATATGGTAAATATTTTAATATTTTTCAAAACAAAGGTGGATGCTATGTTGGGTTTGCAAATCACTCTATATTTTTTATGCTATTTTATTTTTTTCATGGTATATGATTAATCTAGATTTATCTTAACTTCCAATCTATCAAATGTCTATAGAAATCAAATCTAAGGAATTTTGCATTTCAAGAGATTTAATTCCTCTCTCTCGGCCTTGGTAGATCTAGAGTTAAAATATATCTAGATTGGGTTAATTATTAATTTTATGTTTTTAATTTTTATTTTATTTTGACAAACTCTAACTGTTAAAGATAACATTACAACTTTTTGACCATGGGAGAAGAATTCAACACTGGAAAAACCCTAGAGGCCCAAGGAAAAATTGCAGGCGGAGAAAGGGTCGTAGTTTTGACAAAGAGTGAACAGGATCTAGACAATGTGATCTCTGATATCCTTGTCAAAATGCAAAATAAGATTAAATGGTAACAATGAGTTTTTTATCCACATGATATATATTTTGTACAAATATGGTGTCCATGATAAACCCTTTGAAGACACGCAATTATTCATCAAATATGTTTTTTAGATGACATTTTGACTGCTTACTATTGGACCGACATGGAGGAGGAGGAGGAGTTGGTGGATTATGAACTAGAGGAGGGGGGTTTTCAACAAATTTGGTCTAGTTCCAAGGATTTTATCCATTCGCATTTCAAAGTCAACTTAGAAGGTCACCATACTGTAGTTTCTGGGCCTACCAGATCTTTAGAAAGCAAAGTTAAGAATTCAATAGGCAATTGTCTAGCGGTTCGAAGGCCATAACCCCTACTCCAGCCATGCACTATTTGGGTCCTTTAGTTTCGGCTAGCCCAGGGCCTGAGGACGTTTGTTAGGGGCTAGAGAACTCTTCTTGGGGTGTTTGGCTCTAAGTTTAGTTTCCCTATTGTCCTAAATATTGGAGGAAGACATATAATGTGTTACTACTTCCTTAGGGTTTTCATAATTTTTTGAACACAGTGGGGGTTCTTCACTCTCATAAGCCTCTCTGGATATTTTTCTTGTATGTTCTTCATCTCAAGTGCCATCAGCCTCGCCCTCCTTCAGCGAGCTAGTGAAGGAGAGCCTTGCCTCGACAACGGAAGAAGGTCAAACTAACATCATAAATGGGCTTGTGGTTTTCGGGGAGAAACACCCTTGTGAATAAGAATGAGTTATGATTCAAAATGAATCTGAGAAAGCAAGGAAGTGGAAAATCCATTGTAGTGTAAAGAAGAATAACAAATTCCTTCGTTCTCTATTTTTGGGAGTCAACGTCACCATTCAAAAGACTGAGGAAATGTCCCAAAAATACTTAGCGGGGTAAGTAAGGGGTTGAAAATGAAGGTCCTCAACCCTAAATGTGTGGGCAGACAAGGAAATCTTACCTATTGTAAAATTTCCTCCAGAGGTGTCGCTATTAGCCCAAGGTTGGATTCATTTGTGCTTCAAAGATGTAGCAGACACCCGAGAGGTACAACAAATGGTTTAAAAAATTGATTCATCTCCTATCCTTGTCAATTTCTAGATGTTCCTCTTCTATGCAAAGTAGGAGAGACTAGATATGGCCCCAATCTAGGTTCATCTTCCAAGTCTCCCTCTTAACTATCGAGACACCCTAATGTTCAAAGATATAGGTAACTCATTGGGATCTTATCTAGCCCATGAATCTACATATTTAGAGATGGGGATTAAGACATACACCCATATTTTGGTTAATATTTTGGTTGGTTGACGCAAAATGACACTTGGTGATCCTTACAAAACTAGGGTGTCGGTTTCATCATCAACAAGAGGCACAATTGACAAGTGGCAACATCTCACATTTAAGGGACTTAGCAACAAATATGTATGCATGTTTTTCCACTGAGGGTACCTTAAGAGGGAGCAAGTTTTGCATGCAGGTAATAGTGAACCTCGGGATGTGGAGCAGCCACAAGATGAGGATCATGGAGTGGAAGAAACCACTCATGCAGATAAATTTCGTGCCAGATGGGCAGAGGGAGTGCATGCAGCTATACCACCAGGTGAGAGGTGGGGCGACATGCATGAATAATCCCAAGAGGAGATTTCTGGGCAGGATTCATGAGATGGTGTGGATCTCATGAATTGAACCTGGCTACGAGGTGCCCACAGCGCAGCAGTAGCATGATTAGTTGGATTGATGCAAGCAGATCAAAGTGACAGTGTCAGATACTAGAGCGCGAATCAGAGTTGACAGCAAGTGCAGAGTGCATGGGTGCAAGAGTTCAACAGCGCAGTGGTTCCTAATGACATGTGCAATTGGGCCCAGCAGAAGTCAAAGACTTTGATGATAGATGCATCAGATTGATTGAGTTGTTTGGAGCCTATTCAGTTTCAGAGGAGTTGCAGAGCAGATGCATGGAGTTGCATGGCGCTTGTGAAGGTTGCAGGGCGAACGCATGGAGTTGCATGTCACATGCAAAGACAATCCTTTCTTGTTGAGAGGGAGCGTTGAAGATGGCAACAAGAAACAGTGAAGGAGGCATCCTGAAACATATTTCCTGATCCTAGTTGGAAAGTGATCACCTAAACTAGGTGGGGTCCACACAAGTGATTTTTGTCGCAAAGTCTATTTTTAGACATATGGATCATGTTCTATGAGTTGTAGGATGCTATTCGTGGATGGTTGGTCAAGTTGGTAAAAATAGATGGACCTCTATTTTTAGACATTGGGCGGAATCTATTTTTAGACTGCCAGTCTAAAAATAGATTAGTCAAATATTATTAGCCCTTAATAATATTTGGACTGTAAACATTATCTTATCCTCTTGGAGCACTTCAGTTTGATGCTTGGATGTGGCACATGCAGCTGACAGAAGGAAATACGCTTTTCCTAGGGATTAGTTGAGCTATTGCATGGTTGCCTTCAGTTAGAACTCATGTGGCAGAGTTTGGTGGAGTTGATGAGACAGTTGGTGGAGTTGTGTTCGGTTTAACTTAGTTGAACTAGTTGTATTTAGTCTAACTGATAAATACACTAGTGATGAGTGGTGTGAATTAATTATTAATTAATTCACTAATTATTAACTCATAAATCAACTAAAGAATACATCGGTTAACTGCAATGCATGGACAGTTCAGTGGAGACCAGTGTTAGAGGTGGGTGAAAGGGTGAGTCTACTATCAGTTGTGACTATAGCTGTGCATGAGATTTGCACATACATTGACTGAGATTGCCAATGAGGATTGCGCAGTACAAGCCAGTGGGATTCATACTTGGATCTCATCATTATTCATCTTGGATAGCGCAGTAGAGGCAGGTAGACAGGTGGAAGAGATTTGAATTTGTGACTTTTTCATATCTGAGCTAGTTTGTGTGTAGCATGTGAGATAGTGCTGAGAGATGTGAGGAGCTTTGTGCTATGTATTGTTACATGTTCTCTATCATTATAATATACAGATAGTTGGGGTTTTCAGCTGTAAGCTTTCCCCATTACATACTGTGTTATATGTGTGCTTGATTATGTTTTAATGTGTGCATGCGACTGCTTATATTTCCGCAAATTGATGATCAATTGTAGAAGAGGTTATGTATTATGCATGAAGCTTAAATAGTGTGTAATCAGGATAATCTCGGCGAATAATTCAGCTATTATTCAAATTTCTACATCTGCAACCTGAGATTTCAGGATAAAAAGAGCAGGCTCCAACAACAATTGCATAGAAGCCTTTATTACTCAAATAGAAGAATGTCACAACAAGTTGTCATCTCTCAAAAGCTCCTACTACAACCTACAAGCTAACAATACTCACTCTTATTATCTATTTCTACAAATGTCTAACTAGTGTGCCCATCCTTTTCATTTATAAGTTAAGAGAAGGTGTTGTTAGAAAACAGGCTAATGATAGCGTTAGTGGTGCATCTCCCTTGAGCATGAGACACTCCCTCATAAATTTGCCTTGTATGCAAGGATTTTCTTTTAGAGTAGTGCATTATCATAGTGAAAAACCTCCAGAGCTAGCTGCACCGGTTTTCCCACATTGGGTTTTTTCTGGTGATAGTTGTCCAAAAAAATCGTGTGTCACTTTGTCTATGAGCGTGTTATTCAATATTTGATCTGTATGTGTAGGTTGCTAGTTGTATTTACTATTTACTTTGCTAATTTATTGAATATTTCATAAATTAACTTGTAACTTAATTCAAGTAGGAGAAGTAAATCAAGATATTGCAATAGGGTTTCTTAGATTAAGAAATTTTCACATTCCCTAGGTCTAGCCCCATTAAGTCACCTAGGGCAATAATTTCCCAGGAGTCTAGCTAGAGGAAAACTTTTATCTCCTAGAGGCAGCTGCGTTGCTGGGTGCCCTCACTCTCCTCAGAACTTGGGCCAATTCCAACGATGGAATCTCTGGATACCTCAAGCCCTAGCTTTAGGATCAAGTTTTTCCTAGGTGTTCCCAAGGATAGAACCTAGTAGGATCAATTTGATCTATCGGAGTAAAATCACTTGTCCGATCCTTTCCCATCACCTTGTACAGGATAGGAACATCATTGGTTGCTAAATTCCATCCCTGAACCTGGGCTGGGTCCACTTGGCCCCGTGTGGTCCCATTTGGTGTCAAAGGCCTTTCATCAAGGACCATTTGGGAATCCAAGTTCCCAAAGCATTTTAGGGATTGAGAACTTCCTTCATAAGACTTATTCTTCTCCCTCAACCCTTCAATCCCCCTCCTCTCTCCCTAGAAGATAATTCCCTTGCTTAAAAGGAAAGCAAGTCCCACTCTTTATTTTATCTTAGGGAAAGGGTTTCGAGGGTCACTTCCCACCTATTAATTTACCTATACTCTACAAGTGACCTCCTAAACTACCGGGACTCCACCCATCGGTGAAATTCCATGAAGAGCAAGGAGCCTTAGATGTGGTGACAATGGGCTAAGCCTCCATCGTTTCCCTTGTCCTAATAGTTGCCCTCTTAGGAACCCCTTTTAGATCCACTACTCGTTTGAGTGGTAACAAGTTGTTCACAATTCCATTTGTGAACAACTCTTTGGTATGCCCACTTTTGCCATACTACAGCTCCAAGATGAGAAGTCCAAAGCTATGGAGGCTGCCCTTCTTCTCACTGAATCAACTCTCTACAATATAGTGAACTAGGGCTAGCTGGTTGGCACACTTGACTGTTACTTTAGTCCTTCAAAGTCTGCACATCCTTAGGCCCTATACACCTTCCCTTCTACCAATTTTGTTGTCCTTCGCCAGAACAAGAATCAGGGCTCTTCTTTGATAGTAACCTAACAACCCTCCAACTGTACTTGGCCTACCATCAATCTGCCCAACCACAGTCAATTCCTTTTACTGATCTAGGGCCCACAATATTTTCTTCATCTAGGGCTCTTCAAATCTGCCACCTAACAATGGTTTGAGTCCTCTCAAGATCATTGTTCTTGTATATCGACAATTATATCTTTGTTGTCCAATCTATGAACAAATATGAACTACTCCTCTTATCATGCTTCTAAAAATTTGTAGATGACTGAACTAGGGTCACAAATCAGCCACTAATAGTCCATTTACTAATTTTTTATAGGTTTCTTCAGATCTTTATCTAAAACTTTATGGAAATTCCACCAAAATCAACTCCTTTGCATGTCAATCCATTCTTCATAGGGCACATTTCTTCTGCATGCTCAATCTTCTGCTCAAGTTCCACCCTCCTTTGGCTATGTTGTCTCCACACATACTGAATCTGCAAACCATCTTCTAGATCTGCAGTCTTTATTGCAAAAATAAACCTCGCTCTAAGGGTCACAACCCATCTTCTTCTACGCAAATTTGTCACAATCTTAAGGTCATACCTTATGAACTAAACATGCTAGGAAACTGTCCTAACTAGGGCATTATATTTATGTACTTCTAATTGTTGTAGAACAAACCCTATCCACACATTGAAGAAACATGACTCTTGCCTCCATAAGCGACTCGAACTAGCTCATATGGATCCATAGATTCTGGGCATTTCTTTGACTGAATCTTGACATGAACTTCAGATCTCAATGTCAACCCTCAAACTACGGTTAAATCAGTCAATATTACGTCTGCATCGACTTCTGTTATGGCTCTAAAATACAGTGCAAGCCCTCCTCCATTTATGTTGGTCTTTATCACAGACCTTGCGGCCTACTAACCACCACAAGGAAAGATGGTACCAACCCTCTCTTCTATTTCATGTAGAAAATATAACCAACGGGATTCAATCTGATCTTGTAATCATGTACTAAAACAATATACTGAATCCTTCCTACAATTTGTGTAAACAAAACACAATCGCACAATCACATATAAGTAAGAGAAAAAAGTTATCAATCACACAACACAAGATGTATCTAGGGAAGAAACTGCTCAAAACCCTCTATCTCTATTTTGTATTAAGTCAAGGAATCATGAAACAACACAATGCTTAATCTCTCTTGAGATTCTCCAGCACTTTGCCAATTGTCTCCTGCTAATCTAGGAAAAATAGGTCTAGTACTTAGCCAATTTTTAGCCTTCCTTCAGCCTGCCTTGCTCACACAATTCCTATGGAATTATCTCCATATTAACTAGGAAAATCAACCTTCCTTGATTGCGCAATCCATCATGGCATCCCATTGACTTTATAATTGCACATGGGAAATTTTCTAACTGATATTTATGTTCTTCTAAACTGTGTTACAATAAGGATTAAGGGTCTTTTTATTATTTAAAATAAGATAAAACCCTAAACAACCAAAACCCTATCCTGAGGAGATGTAACACCAAGAGTTTATGGGCCCCGTTGGGGTTAGTTGGGCAGCCAACTTCTTGGGGTTGTAACTTGGTCATATGATCTTCGTTTGACGCACATGATACCTCGTTAGAAAGATCTCTCCGAGGACTACAACTAATAATATGATTTCTATGAAATCACCAAACCTTTCATGCCCAAAAATCATCGTTTGGGGCCTCAAAACGGCTTCGAAAGTTCAAGACCCGAAAAACAGACAAAAATAGTAAATTGTTCTATAATTAAGGAAACTAAAAAACTGAAAGAGACAATGGCAAGGGCCCAAGTGGAATAGGTGAGTGGCCACCAATATCCACCTCGATCACCTTAAATCGAATTTCTTGAGCTAACTCAATCATCATGACTTAGTTAATTGACACAAGTTGTTATGAGACGAAATTACAATTTATTGTCCAATTTATTTAAGGGAAAAATAAATTAGACGCCTCACATTCCTCACTCCTGGTACATCAAAATTCCTCACCAGTGTGCGTGAATTTTTTTTGTCCTTTCTAGTCGCCAATTTCACTGTTTCTTGTTGCAAATTTCAACACTCCCTCTCAAAAAGAAAGGAATTCAATCTATCCCCATCCGGTACATTTGGAATGTTCTGCATGCTACACTTCTCTAGTGTTGTTTGCACCTGAAAATACTGAAACTGAATAGCCTCTGAACAACTGAATCAGTATAATGCATCTGTCATCAGAGTCTTTTGACTGCTGCTAGCTACTACACCTGTCTAGTACTGGATTCTCTGCACTGCTGCTGACATCTGCATCCGTGCCCTTTGAATTGTTGCTAACTCTATTTGTGCTCCAGTATTTGACATCTGTCACTCTGATTTTTGTCTTGCTGACATGTGACTACATCAATCTAACTGATCCTTCTTACTACTACTGTATTGTGGGCTCCTCGTAGCCAGGTTCGATCCATGAGACATGCCATCTCAATGGACCTTGCCCAAATTTCTTATCTTTGGATTATGTCTACACATAACCCCACCGTACACCTCGAGGTATGGCTACTCCCTCTTCCCATCTGGCTCGAAATTTCCCCCTCATGGAGGTCTCTGCTTGAATGGATGCTTCCACTCGGTCTCCTCTCTGCTTCTCCAATTGTGGCAGCTACTCCACAACCTTATGAGATTGCTTCTCATGAGGATGCATGTTGAGAGGTAATTTATGCTCCCTCTAAACCACCAAGTCTCTAACTTCTGCCTTTGTCCTCAAAGCTTTGCATGCATCTAGTAACTCAAGTGCATATAGGTTTTTGACTCGCACACAATGTTATTGTCCCGAAGTTACAAAAAGTTTCTAAAAAAGAGTTGATTTTAAATCGATGATATCTCCCTCATCCAAGCTCCAATTTGACCGATTTTTTTTTTCCATTTGGGTATATTTTTGCAAGGAATCCAAATATTCTATTTGTTTTCGAAAATTTTACACCAAAATATTCAGATATTCTCTACAAACTCGCTGCCCAAAAAATTCCTGCTCTGATACCATGTAGAAAATATAACCAACAAGATTCAATCTGATCATGTAATCTTCTAAAACAAGATACTGAATCCTTCCTACAATTTACGGAAAAAAAAATCGATCACACAATCACATATAAGTAAGAGAAATAAATTATCAATCGCACAACAACATGATATATTTGGGAAAAGCAACTAATCAAAACCCCTCTATCTCTATTGTGTATTAAGTCAAGGAATCATGAAACAATACAATGCTTAATCTCTCATGAGATTTTCCAGCACTTTGTCAATTGTCTCCCATTGATCTAGGAAAACTCGGTCTAGTACTTAGCCAATTCTCATCCTTACTTCAGCCTGCCTTGCTCATGCAATTCCTAGGGAATTAACTCCTTATTAATTAGGAAAATCAGTCTTCCTTGATTGCGCAATCCATCATGGCATCCCAATGAATTTATAATTGCACATGGGAAATTTTCTCTGAATACAACTGATATTTATGTTCCCTTTAACCTCTGTCTCAACTAGGTATTCCTCGAAACTGACATGCATGCAACTATTAATAGCGAATTATCAGTTATCTAATTGATCACTCATTGTGAATTAAATCTAATTTAATTCACTGGACCTCTCACTAGGTCATCACTCAGTTAGAACTAGTTAAATTGATTTTAACTCATTTAATTGAGTTAATTACACTTGCACCCCACTAATGCATTAACTTCAACTGGACCCCAAAAATATTAGAATCCCTCTAGATGCCTCATATTAGACTCTCAACTCGAATTTCTTGAGCTAACTTGGTCATCATGACTTAATTAACTGACACAAGTTGTTATGAGATGAAATTACAATTTATTGTCCAATTTATTTAAGGTAAAAATAAATTAGACACCCCACATTCCTCACTCTTGGTGCATCAAAATTCCTCACCAGTGTGGGTGCATTCTTTTTTGTCCTTTCTGGTTTCCAATCTCACCGTTTCTTGTTGCAAATTTCAACATTTCAAAATTTGATGCGGCCTTCACACAAAGAAACCATCGAAATCACATGCC
Source organism: Pinus albicaulis (assembly GCA_034641835.2). NCBI lineage: Eukaryota > Viridiplantae > Streptophyta > Pinopsida > Pinales > Pinaceae > Pinus > Pinus albicaulis. The sequence continues at coordinate 1,602,077,761 of CM076581.1, forward strand.
CATATTCTCATGAGAAACCTCTCTTAAGCTTGATCTGCCATAAGAGAACCAACAATATGCCATCCTACTTCCTAGCGCAAACCGACCATTAAGGTATGCAACATTCTTCTAAACCCTCACATGATGATCTTGCTCTTGGAGGATGATCATGACCTCCCTTTAGCAACCCTTGCTCGGCCCTCGTACTCGACCTACTTTAGGACTACATCTCTCTTCACCCCCTTAATGTGCCAGATAGTGGGAATACATGTCAAACATGCTAAGATGTGCCAAGTGATAAGGCATGCCAAGATGTGCAAGGGTGTGTCAATGCATGTCAGGGACTGTTAAGACAACAAAAGGGAGAAAAAAGCTAAACTACAAGTAAATGAACATATAAGAGGGTTAATAAGTCATCAATTTACCTTTTCCAAGAGGGGCATGCTAGGCACACTAACACTAGGCGGCAATAGGTGCCAAGTGCAAAGTCTTAGTGCATTCTATGTGCCAAGTATTCCTTTGTTGCTTCTCATCTACTTTCCAACAATTGATCATCACAAATAAATTTAATATTAAACCATGCTAAATCATACCAAGGCATCTCAACATATTCCATACATGCCAAGACTTTCCAAGCGCCAACACGTGCCAAGCGCCAATATGCGTCAGGGACTAGTGTTATGCATGTTATGAAGTGGAAGGGAATATTGAAGAGTGCTAAGGTGTGCTAGAGAGTGATAATGCATGTTGATGAGTGTTAATGAGTACTAGGAAAAAACATTAAGGGAGCAGTACTAGGTAAAAATTCATGGAAGTTAATGAATACGAGGAATGTGTACTGCTAGAGACTAGTGTTAATGGTCAGTGTTAGTTGTCATACCAAGGAGGGAGTGACAAGGTATGCTAAGCATTGGTAAGGCATGCTAGGGAATATAGGCATGTTAAGAATTCCCAAAGTGTGCTTGGGAGTTCCAGGGTGTGCTAATTATATCATGTGCCAATTAATAGTGCCAAGATATGCCAATACATGCTAGGTGCTAAGGATGTGGCGCAGGGTGCCAGGGTATGTCAATATGTGCCAAGGCAACAAAAGGAAGAACCAATAAGAGGGTTAATACGTCAGGACTTTATCTTTTTGAAAAGGGGCATGGTAGGCACACTAATAATAGGTCCCAATACATGCCAAGTGCTAATATATTTCAATGCATTCAAGGTGTTCCAGGGCATGCTAGGGATTATATGCAGCATGCCAACACATGCTAGGAGAGTTCCATGTTGTGCTAGCGCATGCCACCATGTGCTTGGGCGTCAGTGTCATCACAAGATGTTATAGGTACAAAGATGTTCCAAGACATGTGGGGTGCTAAGAAATGTTAGTGTGTGCCAAAGCATTAATTTAAGGTGTGCCCAGATTGTTGAGGATTGTTAAGTCTTTCTCATTAATAGAATTGTCAGAGCTCGATTATGTATTAAATAATATATTTCCTACACACAATAGCGGAAATTTATCCAAATGGAATTTTATAGATAATAAACTTAATAGATATGAATCATGTGTTGACTCATAGGAAATCTCTATTCAACTAGTCATTACTTGAGGAAAATGATACATGCTTATTACTTCTTAAAAAATTGACTAGCCCTAACCACTATGGCCTTGGACATATTATAAAAAATTCTCCACAATAATGGTATTAAATTGTTATCTTTTGACAAAAAACATATTAACAAGCACATAACGTCATCAAAAACTCATTGGAACGATCAATGATGACGGACATTTTTTGATTGTCACCAAAAGTAACAAAAAGAGCATTGGTGAGGGTCATTAAAAGTTCGTCACTAGAAGTGTCACCAAAGAGAGAATTAGTGATGGGCCTTTAACGACCCTCACCAAAAGTGAAATTTCTTTGGTGACGGACCATAAAGGACCATCACTATATACACTTACAGTGATGGTTTTTAGTGATCAATGATGACGGACATTTTTTGACCATCACCAAAAGTAACAAAAAGAGCATTGGTGAGGGTCATTAAAAGTTTGTCACTAGAAGTGTCACCAAAGAGAGAATTAGTGATGGGCCTTTAACGACCCTCACCAAAAGTGTCATTGAAAATGTCTTTGGTGACGGAACATAAAGGACCATCACTATATACACTTACAGTGATGGTTTTTAGTGATCAATGATGACGGACATTTTTTGACCGTCACCAAAAGTAACAAAAAGAGCATTTGTGAGGGTCATTAAAACGTCACTAGAAGTGTCACCAAAGAGAGAATTAGTGATGGGCCTTTAACGACCCTCACCAAAAGTGTCATTGAAAATGTCTTTGGTGATGGACCATAAAGGACTATCACTATATACACTTACAGTGACGGTTTTTTAATGACCGTCACCATATGTGACATTGGTGACGAACCTTAAAGGTCCGTCACAAGCATGACCCTCACCAATGTGCTTTTTTCTTGTAGTGAGACTTGTATGCAAGGGATATTCACAGGTTGAAGGTCTTGATTATGATGAAATATTTTCTCCGGTAGCCAGAATGGAAGCGATCAGACTATTTCTAGCTTTTGCTTGCTACCATGACTTCAAGGTATATCAAATGGATGTGAAGTCTGCCTTCCTGAATGGAGATTTAGAGGAAGAAGTCTATATGGAATAGTCAGAAGGGTTCTTCTTAACAGATAATGAAGACTATGTGTGCAGATTAAAGAAAGCATTATATGGGCTAAAACAAGCTCCTAGAGCATGGTATTCAAGGCTGGACAAATACTTGCAAAAACAAGGGTTCAAGAAAGGAGGATTAGACAACAATTTGTACATAAAGACAAATGAAAATGAACTTCTGATTGTAGTAGTGTATGTAGATGATATCATGTTTGGAATCAGCAAAGATGAGTTAACAAAAGGATTTGCTGAAGAGATGAAATTAGAGTTTGAGATGTTTATGATTGGAGAGCTCACCTTCTATCTAGGACTTCATATTCAACAAAAGAACACAAGCACATTTATCTCACAAGAAAAATACTTAAAAGAGATGCTGTAAAGGTTCAAAATGGAAGATTGCAAACCTTTGTCAACTCCCATGACTATTGGATGCAAGCTTTCTGCAGATGATGGAACAATTGAAGTATATCAAAAACTTTACAGATCCATGGTTGGAAGTCTGCTATACGTAATAGCTTCCATACCAGACATTGTGCTGGCTGTAGGACTTATGGCAAGATATCAAGAAGCACCAAAACAAAATCAATTATTAGCAATTAAAATAATATTCAGATATCTACAAGGAACTGCACATCATGGCCTATGGTATCCAAAAGGCAAAAATTTCATTTTGACATCATATACAGATGCAGATTGGGCTAGCTGTGTGGATGATAGGAAAAGCACAAGTGGAGGTGCATTTTATTTAGGAGAAATTCTGGTGGCATGGCTAAGCAAGAAACAAACTTCTATCTCTCTATCTACAACATAAGTAGAATACATAGCAGCAGCAGCATGTTGCACACAAGTCATGTAGATGAAACAAACCCTCCAAGACATGAAGGTAAGCATTGATGAACCTATCTCTATCAAATGTGATAATACAAGTGCAATAAGTATATCAAAAAATCCTGTACTTCATTCAAAAACTAAACACATTCCAATCAAGTATCATTTTCTCAGAGAACAAGTAGCTCATAAGGTAGTGAAGTTGTAATATGTGCCAACAAAAGAACAAATAGCAGATATATTTACAAAACCTCTTGCTAGAGAACCATTTGAATATTTGAGAGATAAACTAGGGGTAGTATCTGTAGATGCTACTCTCTGATATGAAGAGAAAGCATCATTTCAGGGGGAGAATATAAACAAAAAAATCATTCCAGGGGGAGATCAGTTAACAAAGAATGCCATAAAGAGCATGGAACAGGTCCTCAAGATCAGAATATCAACCCTTTGCCATTGATGTCAAAGGGGGAGGAAAAGCTACAGTCAGAGAATATGTTAAAAGGCCTAGCAGAGGAAGTGTATTTCCATCAATGCCAAAGGGGGAGACTGTTAGAAATGTTGTCATTGATGGCAAAGGAGATGACAAAGACAGCAGCAGAGGCAAAGGAGAAGATAGCAGCAGAGGAAAAGTAGAAGATAGAAAAAGGGCCCAGGTTTTTGGTGAATGGTGTAGTGACATTTACAGGACAATAGAGGGCTCTTAGTTTGGAGCATGAGAAGAACAGAGTGAGATTTTATTTACAGTGACAGGGCAGCAGAATGTACCAAGAATATAGAGACAAGGCAGCAGAATAGACCTGGAGAGCTAGGAATAGAGTAAGAGGTCGAAGGGGCCATCGATTCTGAAGACCAGGCCAAGGACAGGAAGAGTACTGCAAATAAATTTCATTGTGTAGATGAAATGAAATGTTTTAGCATTATATAGACATTGTTGGCTTAACCTTCAATAAGAATTTATGTGAGAACTTGTGCATGGTGAAAGCTCTGTGTAAGGGGTCAATTTGGGGTTTTACATGTGACTTATGAAATTGGTTGTGTGGAACCCAGAGGAAATAGCGAGGTTTACCTTGTAATTTTAGCATATGCAATAGTGGATCCTATCTATTTAAACACATTAAATCTCTGTCTAAATGGCCTGGCATCGAGTTCTATTTCCAGTGTTGAAATCAATAGAAGTGAATCATAATCGATTGATTTATTAATGCCAGAGGAGTTACCTGTATTACAGATACCTATCGTGAATGGCACGCATTTGAATACATGGGTTGTTCACAAATTTTCTGCATAGAAATCTAGTGAGAAAGACTTGATAGGAGCAAATGAAATTTGGTTCCTTTTTGGGTGGAGAACGTAAGTAATGGTGGCACCTGACTGTTGAACATATCTAATCCTGCGCTAAACTCTGTTTAGGTCAAAGAGTAATTAATTTTGGAAGCAGTTACCCTATATTAAGAATGAATATACAATAGAGCGTGTTAAGGAAACCACAGAGTTAAATTAGATGAAGCAAAACCATGAATATAAGTGGAATCTTGAACGTGAACAGTAAAACTAGAGGTGAGAAAACAGGGAGTATCGCGCGGTGGCTAAAGTGGTAAGTGGATTTCTCATTTTGAACACGATCTATGTCTTTAATCGACGCGTGTCCTAAAGTGGTTTTACAAAAACAATGTTTATCATGCAATTTTAAAGTGTTAACGATTGTATCAATAAAAAATGCGAAACTCATTAAGGATCATTGGATTGAGATTGAAGGAGCGATAAGCTCACGACCGTTGGATGCAAGGGGTAAGTTAACAAGTGGGACCAATTCATTGCGTGAGTTAAAATGAATAACACCCGTGCATTTAATCTACGCGACACTCGTTGATTGCCGTCGGATCATTTGGATGGGGCGCGACGAGATTGCGACCGTCGGATGAAATGGTATGTATGCGTGGGTCCAATATTGTTTTATTGTTGGTGGTTGATTTGTAATCACGTCGTGGTTGTGTAAGAAAGAATGTATATATACAGTGTGTGAATAATGCACGAAGGTTAATATGATATAGTTGGATTCCATGGTATTAAATCCACTAATTCGAACTTTGGTTTATGTGATATATTGCGAGGTTGGTTTGAACCAAAACCAAGTTGTAAAGTTGAATGTACACAGTTGGTTAGTGAATGCCATGGAAATATGAATATAAAGTGGCCAATACATAATGTGTTTTATTATAAGGTTCATAATAAATTGAACGAGGCCATAATATATGTTCATATATTATAATTAATATACAAGTCACCAAGGGGTGCTATGTATGATGGTTAGCATATAGTAGTATGCTATGGGCCAGTTTGATATTTATTGCAATGTTGATATATTAAAGTTGAGTGCACATATAAAAATGGTCTATGTGGGTTGGATATGTCATGATGTGGGACCTAACCGAACCTTAATATCTGCCGGAGTAGTAATAAATTCCAAATCTTTTTATATGTTTGATGGCTGGTACTTTGGGTTAAAGGAAATTTGAATAATTAATTTGAATACTCTTAAGAATAGGTCCTCATATGGTGAAATTGTAAAGTTGATATTAATCATGAGGATTTGGAAAAGCTTCCAAAATTGAAGCGAACAATGGCTGGGTTTTATTAAAAGAATGTTGTATATGCTTGAGCATTTATAACCTTATTAAAGGAAGGTTCTGCATAGTATTGAAATTTTCAATTGAGATTATCATGGTTTTCCCAGATTGTGCATTGTATTGGAGGATAGATTAACCATTGGAGTTATGGTTTATAAGGTTCGAATATTAAATTATAATGCCAAGAATGAACATTAATTTGCCCAGATTTAAAATCAGCTGTTATATATATTGCAGAACAATTATATGTGCAGCAGTTACACTACTACAATGAGTAGAGGAAATGCAGGAATGAAAAAAAACAGAGATGGTTGTAGAAGAACTAGAGAAAAACAGAGAGAGGAGTGTTGTTGAATGGGGTTTATTAGAAATTCATATTGTAACTGAATGAAAGGGTTGTTAATTGATTTTACATTGTTTGTGATGTAATTGGCAAGTCTCTAGAGAAATAAAAAATCCCACCATAAAGTTGAAATGAATACATTTTTCTGAGTAAGCTGGTAAAAGAAAAGAGAATGCAGAATTGAAGTAGAAGAATTAAATAAAACATATATGAAGATTGGAGGACAGTAGTTAAAAAAAAAGTACAGAACAGAGCTGATATCCAAGGTAAATTAGCAAGTGTTTCTCTTATGAAAAAGTAAGGGAGTTGGAGCTTCCTTGCAAGTTGTAGCTTGCAGAATTGAGGTTGGAGCCTCCTATAGGTTGGTGCCTATAGAAAATCAGTGGTGAGAGGGAGTTGGAGCTTGCCTTTGCATCACAACAATAATAAGATGTGGTTTTCTCCCTTTATGGGTTTCCACTTATATCTGTTGTCTCTGTGTGTGATGTTTATGTGTTGATATGGTTATTCAATCTGCTTAATACTTGTTGCTCTCAAAATAAGTCTGCTATTACATTATCTTAACACTTCTGCTCATATATTAAGTTTGTTCACTTATAAAGTTGATCATGAAGTTAAATTGGAAATAAATTTAATTGAAATTTTAAAAATTTCATGAATGTGTTAAACTGATTCACCACCCCCCCCCCACCCCTCTCAGTTTAACTAAGGTTTCAACACAACCATGATCCAATACATTAGAAATATACTTTGCAACAATAATCAAATTATCAATATTCAAAGTTCAAAGATCAAAATTGAATGCAAGAACAAAATACGGTTGAAACATAAGAACCAACCATGTTGAAATTCAACTAAAATACTTTGCAGAAGTATGAAGTTATCAAATGATATCATGCAAAGTTAAGCCAAAGCTCAAATTATCAAAAATAATTAATGTAATAGATTGCATGAGGACATGCAATAGCTTCAATTGGGGGGTATGTTGGGCCTTGAAATTTTTATTTACTTCCATTACATTTTCACTTACATTTCCATATTATCACTTTCACTCCACCTCCATTTCATTACATTTACCTTACTATTACCAATATTGGGTTACATTTATGTTTTTCCAAACTTGAATAATTATTAGTATTTTTAAGTGAATTTTTGGTTAAAAATTAGAAAATAATATGCACATACTTATACCTAAGAGATGGAATGACTTTGTTGCCATGTGTAGGTCAAAAAGAAGCTTCTAGAAGACCCTTATGTGGCCTCCTAAGGCCAAATTAGAATTTGGATGGAGAATATCATGGGATGATAAGGTTATGTGTCTCATTTCCTATTCCTATTGTAACTATAAGAAGACATGTGCCTTATCACTTCATATTTGGATTGTAACTCTAGAGATATAGGGAGAGATTCATGGACTCTCATTAATGAGATAGCTTCTCATTTTTTGTATAAATAGGGGAAGCTTTCTCCTATCAAATAATGTGTAAAATTGGAGTTATGCTCAAGCTTTGAACACATAATTAGATTGTGGTACCTTACTCATGAATTTTCCTTCATTTTGATTTGGTTTTGCGTACATATGGAGCATCTCGATTTACCATCTCTCATACTTTTATATCAGCTGCCTAAAATGTGTGAGATTTACTTGCATTTATAGATTAAAGTTTATTTTCTTTCTTAAGTATTAGTTTTATAATAACTGTGTAATCATTGTTCTTATAAGGTATTTGGAGAAGATAGATATCTCTATTTTCTAATCGAATCAATATTGAAGAATTAAGAACACACAGTTTCCTTACTGTTTTGTCGTTCATTTTCTCAGAATAGAATTGTCAATTAACTGTGTTAATGGATGTTTTCAAAAGCCATTTCAAGATGATAATGATCCTAAAGTGAATGGTTGAATGTCTAATGCATACAATGATTGAATTTACTCTGCACATTGTTATTTTATTTCTAGGAATTTGGAGACTAAGGTGTAATTGACTTCTTACACAACATTTCAAGAGGGTAATACTTCATATTGAATGTTGAAGAAAATCAAATATACATTAGTTGTTTATGCTTTTACATTTTTCCTTCAGATACTCACTTAGTTGAATCACTGATATTCCTAAAGATCATTCAAGGAGATTTATTTAGTCATACTTCATAAATTGGATGATTGAATGTTTAATGAATGCAATTAATGAGTTACCTTTTGCATGACTTATTTGATTTTTTACATCATCAAGTATAATTGGTTGCTTAACACCATTTCAAGAAGATCATACTTCATAACTGAATGTTGGAGTAACTAAATATACATTAGTTGTTTTTATTTACATGCTTTGAAATGCTTTCTTAGATTGAAATTTCAATTCCCGCAAGTGTGTTTGTGCGCTATATTTTCTTTCCAATTTGTTTTATTTATTTTAATTTCTTGATTTCATAGGTTAGTTGAATTTCATTTTCATTATTTGATTTCATAGATTAGATGAATTAGTTTTCATTATTTTGTAGTTAGATTGATCTAAACTAAAAGATAATTTCTAGCACATAAAGTGCAGGCATGCTTCACAAGTTTACGAAACCCCCGAGTTGACAATTAAATGACATGCAATTATTTTGCCCCAACACTTATGATGCTTGATTTCCTATATGCATTCGTTGGTTTGTTATAAAGTGTTGATGTATTGAATTAAAGACATGGGTTTGATAAAAGGTTTGTTTCTTTTAGGTTTATGGTATGTTAAGGTTTGGTGAAACATTTAAGTAGTTATATTTTGTTATAGTCTAATAAGTTTTGTTTAAATATTTAAAAATGATTATTTTTATTTTTATTTTTATTATTATTTAATAAAATAATTTTAATATAATTAAATTGAATTTTGATTAATGTTTGTTTCATATATTTTATTTTTGTAAAATCTAATTAAGTTGTAAATTAATTAATTCAGTTTTATTGTATAACTTGAATATTAGTTTAATAATCTTAATCAATTTGTATATAATTAATTAATAATTGTGCAGTTAAATAGGATTAAATTTTTTAATAAAGTTTTCCCTTTTTTTGAAGGATAATTAAACAAAACACATAAAAAAATACCAGAGACAAAGAAGTGGCAGAAAAGGCCTCAGCCTTAATGTATTCCTTTCATAATGTACAAAATAATGAAAATGATATAAATATAAATACATGTGGAAATTTGCCTCAATATAGTGCGTCAATCTTGGACAATTTGGTTGAGTAAATATCTCAATCACATACCAATCTAGGAGCCTAACTAGTTGGAGATAATCTCTTAACCAACTAGACCTAAAATTGCTCCTATCTAGGAGGAACAAACCCAATCTAGAAAGGTAGGATTAAATCCTAACATTCATGATAATAATTAATTTAATTATTTTTTACTTAGAATTTTTTTATCACATGAGAGTGAGGCCAACATTCCCCCCTTCAATTATATGTCCAAAATAAGAATCAGGAACCATATTCCATGTTATCATGCTGAAATTGTTGATCTTCAATTAAAAAAATTTCCTGAAAAACTGCCAAACCTGGATGCTAAAAACTCCACTCCGAAGAAAAAAAAATCACGAACCATGAATCAACGGAAAGTATGATACATCCCTGAAAATTGCTTGAAAACTCCATTAAATGCCTAGCTGCACTTTAAAAGGATTCATTTGTCCTTTTCTTTCTCCATAGACCACCAAGGTGAACAAAAAAATGTCTATACATGTTCTCTATCAGCATCCCAATCATTTCTCCATTGAAAAATTGTTGATGTCAATGCCCACTAGTAGATTTGAAATTCATATTCCCAATTTATTTTCTACTTAAAAAATTGTGTTGATGCTCACTGGAAAATTGTTGAAATTTAGATTCTCAAATTATTTCCCACTGAAAATTTTGACGATGCCCACTCATTGATTTGTTGATGACTGTTGAAACTACTTACTGGTTGATTTTGTTTATGTTGTTGAAACTTTTAGTCTGACAACTACCTTCAATTCCGTTATCATTTCCCCACTTTTCCAACTGAAAGGAGAGACAATCATCTTCATTTCCCCCCCCCCCCCCCCCCCCCGCCCCCTTCAGGTGTAGAAGAGTTTCACTATTGTACTCCCTATTTTTGGTGCATGAGAGTACCATCATGTTATTGTCTGCAATAGTTGTCTTCATGTGAGACCGAACCTTTCAGTAAGACATAGACAATTGTTTGATTGTAGATGACCACTTCCAAGGATCAATCCATGCATAATTGATCTTCACTTTGGGTGGTGTGTTTCTCTTGCAACATATTTATGATGAATGACTTTTCCTGCCACAATAGTGACAAGGATGGACGTCAAGGCATTTACTCTCCATATGGAAACTTTTTGTACAATGGTTACACTTATTATGAGCACTTTCTAGAAATCCTGCACTTACAAAATGTACTGGTTTTGAGAAATCTAGAACATACAAACTATTTTCTTTGTTGTAACCTATTCCATGTTGATCTTTTTTGAAGGAGATTTCTTCCCAAGGTATGATCACTTTCTTTGAAATATCATCTTGTTGTTGTTATTTACACCTGATACTACTGCCAATATGCTAATATGGATTGATTAAATCATCTGTATCATATTGGGAATCAACCATTTCTATTAATGATTCATCTATTTCACATGTTGCATCAATATCTTCACATATATCTTCATTGCCACTAGATGCATTATGTAGTAGTACAACTGGCTGGATTAGATCACTTGTGTCACAACTTGCATCAATTTGGTTGATTTGATCTTGTGTGTCACAACCTTCATCAATATGTTGAATAAGGTCACTTGTTTCACAAATTTCATTTGTTTTTTGGATGAGGTCTTCAGTGTTGCAATTTTCATCTACCTTCTCTCTACATTTTGCATCAAGTAGATATTGTTTTTCACTTAATTTTATTTGGAGTGTGCTAATGAATTTTTCTTTTATTTAAAGCTCAATTTGAAAGTCTTTCGCTACTTATAATGTGTTGGTGATTTTATCGATTAAGTTTTGATTCTACTTCAACTTCCATTCCAGTGTTTTAATTGTGTTATGTATCTCATGATTGCACTCTTTCAACTCTTTAATTTCCATCTTTGCACTGTGAAGACATTTTCCTCCTATGCCCATGTTGATTTTTGACACGATTGCTTCTACTAGCTCGCTTGATTGAGATCTAAACTTTCTTGATTTATTGATGTCGTTCGCTTGATTTTTTTAAATTTTTGTTTGCTTTAGAGTTGACTTCACTTGCTTGATGCTTGCTTCAATTAGTTTCAGGCTTGCTTGATGTTTTTAACTTTACAGTTGCTTGAAATCACTCACTTTATTGATAAAAATAAGGGTGTCGAATATTATATAAAATGCACCCAAGAGAAACATTTTACAATGATTTGAATGATAGGTTCAAATGAATCTAATGACTCGGTTAAAAAACAATGGACTCACTTGAAATAATTGTAGAAATTATATACAAGATGCATGTATATATCCATATTCTCCTGATCTAATAATATTTATCTTCTTGCTAAATATAGAATCCTTCCACTGTTAATATTTTGCGGAAATTTAAAATCAATTGCAAACACATGAAGCAATAAAAACAATCACATATAACACAGTTGTTTAACGGGAAAGGCTGAAGCTGAAAACTCAAACTCTCATATATTATATATCATGGAGATCATGTAACAATCTCATACAAAGATTAGTACATCAATCTCTTAGTACACTCAATCGTCACACACTAATTAGAAGAAATCTGCAAATCCATGCAATGATTTCTTCCCACCTACTAGCCTGCCTCCACTGTGTAATCCCTACTGAAGAATAGCTCTGAATGAATTTGAATTACCCTTTCCTTGACTAAGAAATCCTCATTGGCAAATCCAATGTGTGTGTGATGCAATCAATGCATCCCTATAGTCACAACAGATAGTCCATCTTGCCCTTTCACTTATCTCTCCACTAGGTCTCCACTGGAACTGCCATGCACTGTAGTTAACTGTTGTATTGTTCAATTGATTAATGAGTTATTATTTGTGAATTAATTAAATAATTAATTCACTCCACTCTCACTAGTGTATCATTCATTTAGACTAGATACAACTAGGTCAACTGAGTTTAACTCCATTAACTGAGTTAAACTGAATAACAACTCCATGAACTACTCTTCCAACTCTGTCATAACTTTGCCACTTTAGTTCTAAATGATTCCTCCATCCATGAACCACAAGTAAACCCTAAGAATTGTGTAATTCCTTCAGCACACTGATTTGAAAAATTTGTGCACTAAAACTAAGTGCTCCAAGAGAATAAGTTGTTTATTATCGGATTATTAATAAGAGCTAATAATAATTGACACTTCTATTTTTAGATCGACGATCTATAAATAGACTTCGCCCAATATTCTAAAAATAGAATTTCATATATTTTTCCAACTTGACCAACCATCCACAAATAACATCCTGCAACTTCTGAAATATGATCACCATGTCTAAAAATAGACTTGCGCCAAAAATAGCTTGCGGGCCCACTTAGTGAAGGTGACTCTTTTCACTAAGCTCATCATCTTGTTAAATCTCAACACTCCCTCTCAATATGATAGGGATTATCGTTCAGCCTGATCCTGCCTTTATGGTATTCGAATTTTCTCCTGGTGAGCGCCTTCATTAGAATGTTTGCATCCTGATGCTCCATAGGAATGTACTGAAGCAACATGATCTTCTGTTGCACACAATCTCTGATATGATGATACCGGACATCAATATGTTTAGATCTATCATGAAACACATGATTAATTGAGAGTTTAATGCAACTATGATTATCACAATGTATCACTGTAGGATCTAAATGTGAACCGAATAAACTGACCAGGATCTTCCTTGTCTAGATAGACTCACATGAAGCTTGACTTGCTGCCATGTATTCTGCTTCCATTGAACTAAGTGCCACAGATCTTTGTTTCCTGCTGTACCAAGAAACTGTCGTAGATCCGATACTGAGAATCCCTCCTGATGTGCTCTTTCTATCTGTTGGGCTGCCTGCCCAATCTGCATCTGTTAAGCCATGCAACTTCACCTCATCCGTCTTCTTGCACCATAAAACATACTCAGATGTGCCACTGAGATATCTCAAGACATGCTTTCATACCTTCCAAAAGAGCTTGGTAGGCTTAACCATCGCTTGTGAAAGCTGGTTCACCGCATAGCATATGTCCAGTCTTGTATTAACTAAATAAATGAGCGAACCCACCAACTATCGATAAACAATGGAATCCACTACCTCTGTCGATGTAGCATCCTCTTTCCTCCAATTTCCTGGAAGACGAGTGTCGATAGGCTTGCAGCCTTGCATGTGAAACTTCTGCAGTATCTCCCGGGCATACTTTCTTTGAGACACAAACAGTTCACCTTCCCGCTGTCATATTTCGAATCCAAGGAAATAATGAAGGAGGCCCAAATCCTTCATCTAAAACTCCTTTGCAAGATATACCTTGCATGAGTGTACCAACTGCTCATCACCCATTAGTATTAAATCATCAACATAAAAAACAATTATTAAAAGCTTACCCTCCACCACAATTTGGTACAGGTTTTCATCCGCCTCACTCTTGGTCAAGCCAAGTCTAGTGAAATAGCTATCGATCTGTGTGTACCAAGCACGTGGTGCTTGCTTTAGCCCATACAACGCTCTTTTGAGCCTGCACACATGCGACTCACTGTTGGAGGTCTCAAATCCTTCAGGCTTCTCAATGTACACCTCTTCCTCAATGATCCCATTAAGGAACATAGTCTTCACATCCATCTGATGAATGTGTCAACCCATCTGTGCTGAGAGAGCAAGGATGGTCCATATGGAAGAATATCGTGCGACAGGTGAAAAGGTTTCTTCATAATCAATCCCCTCGATCTGTGAGAAGCCCCGGGAAAAAAATATTTCCTTATACTTCTCGATGCTCCCATTAGCAACTTTCTTTACCTTGTAGATCCATCTTGATCCTACAACTGATTTTCCCACCGACCTTGGAAAAATCTCCCAAGAACTATTTATGACAATAGAGTCATACTCCTCCACCATGGCGTATACCCGTGTGGGCTCCTGCACTTCTTCTTCAAAATAAGATGGCTCTATCACGATACACTTGCTCATTAGAGCCATTTATCTAGTAAATCGGTGAGGTGACTATCTTTGTCTGCGCTGTGATGTAGGGACTCCTACATTCTGTGCCGCATCAAGCTTCATTCTCTCAGCTTCTGTGGTATAATTTTTTCCTTCTCTGATGTTTGGTTCTGCATGAGTGGACTCCTCCACTCCATGAATCTCCTCTTGTGGATGATCCACATCCGTAGGCTCATATTTTGGAATAGGGAGTTCCTTCACTGCATGCAAGTCTAGCTCCCTCTCAAGCATAGCTCGTGCAACACCCACGATCGTTCTGTTCTTCCTCTCTGTGACCCCATTTTGCTGTGGGTTATGAGGCGCTCTGAGTTGTCTTTGAATTCCTTCTTTGCTATAGAATTCTTTGAATTTTCCCGAGATGTATTCACCACCATTATCACTCCGTAGAGCTTCCACTTGCTTCCCCGACTCCTTCTCCACCAATGCTTTAAACTCACTGAAATTTGAGAATGGTTCACTCTTATTCTACATGAAGAATATCCAGCATCTATGAGAATATTCATCAACAAATATAACATAATACTTGTGTTTTTCTATTGAAGCAACCGAGAAAGGTCCACACAAGTATTTGTGAATTCTCTCCAAGATCACCAAAGCATGGTTCTCCTTCTCATGAAAGCTGGTCTTCACAAACTTACCCATAGTGCATCCCTTGCACTGATCTGAATATGCAAGAGTACCCTTGGGAAGTCCAGTAGAAATCTGCTGCAAAATCTTCAAAGTGCCATGGTGAAGATGGCCCAATCTCCTGTGCCATAATTCGCCCTCATCCCGGCTCACCACTTCTTCTGCTTTTCCCACCATTGCAGTGCAGCCATCTACTTCTAGCCTGTAGACATTCTTAACTCGAATCCCTATCTTCTTGGTTTGACCTGTTGTTTTATGTCAAAGGAAGGATTTTCCCTCACTGAAAACAACATCATAACCTTTGTCTTCCAACATTGTGACCAAGACCAAGTTATTATTCAGACCTAGAACATGCATAACATCCTTCAACAAGAATGGATTACCAGAATCCCTCTCAAAGGTAATGGTCCCAATGCTGGTCACATTGTATCGACCATCGTCGCCCATCTCTATATGCATTTGAAGGTCCTTCTCCTCCAATTCACTATATAACTCCTTGTCTCCCGTAATATGGAAAGACGCACCACTATCAAGATACCACACCGATCCCATTGAGCTTGAAACCAAGCATGCGATCAAAGAGAAATCAAGTTCAAATTGCGAGGCTAAGGCCTCTCCAGTTGCAGCTCCAGCAACCTTCTTGTTCTTCTTCTTCTGTGGGCAGTTAGTGGTGAAATTCCCATGTTCGTGGCAATGAAAACACTTCACCTTGGACAAATCTTGCTTCTTGCCTTTAGCTTCAGATTTTGAAGGAAATTTCTCCCCATTCCCTTTCCTTGCTTTGGAAGCCAAAGTGAAATTCTCTTCATCTTCATTCTTCGATGAAGAGTCATCCCTGGTACTTCGCCTTATCTCCTCCTGCACAAGATCTTACCAAAGTCGCTCCCAGCCTGGTAGTTTCTCCCGTCCATTGACAAAATCTTCGTAGCTATGCCAAATATTTGGAAGCCCAAGGAGAGCCAAGCTCATGAAGTCTTTATCATCAATAGTAATCCCCACACTTCCTAGTTCATCCCTATAGTGGACAAACTTCATGAGATATTTTGGAATACTGCCGCCCTTCTCCATTTTTATTTTTCTAAGCTTATCTTTCAGCGCCAACTTCCTCTGGTCGCTGTTGATTTGGAAAAAATATGTCAAAGACTTCCACATTGCAAAGGGAGTGGCTTTGCCATGAAGGCTAGACACAATATGGTCCTTCACACCTTCCAACAGAATTATTCTTGTCTTTACTACCTTATTTTGTCATGCGTCAAGTAATGCGACATCACTAGAACCATGCTTAGGAACATCACTATCGATGAACTCCTTCAGTCCATTATCTTCCAGCATTTCCTCCATCCTATCCTTCCAATCTATGTAATTTGAGCTGCCCTCAAGGACATACTCCAATCGCAACCCATTGAAAGGAATTTCAATGTATACTCAACTGTCGTACCAAGAAATTTCTGCAGTAAATTAGAATTGTCCACCAGCACAAAGTCAACAATTCTTCACAATTGCAATATTCAAGAATTAAAACTACTCTGATACCATATTAAAATTATATACAATATGCATGTATATATCTAGATTCTCCTAATCTAACAATATTTATCTTCTTGCTAAATACAGAATCCTTCCACTGTTAATCTTTTGCAGAAATTTAAAATCAATTGCAAACACATGAAGCAATAAAAAGAATTGCACATAACACAGTTTTTTAACGGGAAATCCTGAAGCTGAAAACCCCAAATATCATATATTATGTATCATGGAGGTCATGTAACAATCTCATACAAATCTTAGTACATCAAGGTCTCAGTACACTAAATCATCACACACTAATTAGAAGAAATTTGCAAATCCATGCACTGATTTCTTGCCACCTGCTAGCGTGCCTCCACTACACAATCCATTCTAAAGAATAGCTCTGAATGAATTTGAATTACCCTTGCCTTGACTGTGTAATCCTCATTGGCAACTCCAATGTGTGTGTGATGAAATCAATGCATCTCTATAGTTACAATAGATAGTCCATCTTTCCCTTTAACTTATCTCTCCACTGGGTCTCCACTGGAACTGCCATGCACTGTAGTTAACTATTGTATTGTTCAGTTGATTAATGAGTTATTATTTGTGAATTAATTAACTAATTAATTCACTCCACTCTCACCAGTGTATCATTCAGTTAGACTAGATACAACTAGCTCAATTGTGTTTAACTCCATTAAATGAGTTAAGTTGAATAACAACTCCATGAAATACTCTTCCAACTTTGTCATAACTTTTCCACTTCAGTTCTAACTAAGTCGTCCATGCATGAACCACCATTAAACCCTAGGAATTGCATAATTCCTTTAGCCCACTGATTTGACAAATCTGTGGACTGAAACTAAGTGCTCCAAGAGAATAAGTTGTTGTTTATTATCATATTATTAATAAGAGCTAATAATAATCGACACTTCTATTTTTGGATCGACGATCTATAAATATACTTCGCCAAATATTTTAAAAATAGAGTTTCATCTATTTTTCCAACTTGACCAACCATCCACAAATAGCATCCTGCAACTTCTGAAATATGATCACCATGTCTAAAAATAGACATAGTCTAAAAATAGACATAGTCTAAAAATAGACTTGCGCCAAAAATAGCCTACAGGCCCACTTAGTGAAGGCGACTCTTTTCACTAAGCTCATCATCTTGTTGAATCTCAACAATAATTGATTCCTTATCAATTCAAAGCTTGGTTTTCGGTTTCAACCAAGAATGCACCCTTGCAATTCAACTCAATTTGAATTTAATTACAAGCTAACTTACAAAAACCAATTTATTTTGTTGTCATTTCAATGTTGATGTAGACTTGTTTTGGAATACATGAGTTTGTTCTTAACTTTATTTCCTTGAGTGAATGATGTCAATTTGTTTATTGATGTATAATCCTTGTTGAATTTTGATGTTTACAACTTGATTATGTGTCACAACTACTTGATTTCTTGTAATTTTATTATATATACTTGATTACATGATCTTGAAGATAATTTATTATGTGCATGCAATTTTTTAATTTATTGTGTACTCCATGTGTACCATTTTACAAAGAGAGTGTCAAAAAATAGACACAAAAGATAAGCAACATCAAGAATCATGCGCCATCATAAACATACTCACGGTGTACCTAAGATCCCCTTATTAACTTTCAGACCAATCTAGGACACAATCACCACCAAAAATATATGTTTTTATTAAGTATTGAGTACATAAGCAATATTCACCTTCAAGTAATGAAAATGCCAAGCTAGAAACCCTTTGAAGCAACTCGCCTTCAAAATCTAGATGTTCACTCATTCAATATCTCTCAAAGTAAAACATTACTCTGGATTACAAAAATGACTTTATCTTTTAAAAATATTCCCTTTTACAAAATATGAACCATATTAATCCAAAAATCACAAAAATAAGTTAATAACTTATTACTCCAAACTCCTTATTACAAAAATTCAGTGGGAGAGCATTGCGTTGAGTTGGAGAAGGTATGCTATAGAAACAACAATAATGCCACACACATCTCCTTACATTGTTCCCTGTGCAAGTTGTTCACGTTGGTGACTAGCTCACTCTGAATGAATACTAGTGTTGTCTTACACTCGCTGAAACATTTGAGGAAATTTAATTCATTTATCCATGAGTCAGAGGAGAGGGACACCTTTGTAGAGTTCAATGCATCTTATCGAAATCAAATTAATAAAAGAACCCCAAAAATTTTGGCTGCAACCAAGGATGAAGAGAATTCTAGTGTAATTGTGTATGAAGTGCTGGAATGTAGAGGATGGTCTTCATTTGTTAGAGCATGATCATGCTAAGATGTCAGGATATGTATGTGGTTGAGGAGATTGAAGGCCAAGTTGCATACAACATGGATGTTGAAGTTGCTTTACAGCTCACATGAAGGTGGGGAAGATACATCACTTAGATTTTATCTACAGTGACATGCATAGATGGAATTTGATATAAAATCAACCAATATGATTGCCAACGAGAATTGTGATTTGGGATTTATGGATGGTGAAGTTTCTTTACAGCTCATGAAGAAAAACGATCAAACATTTTAGGACATGGGACAAGAACGATATTACCATAAAATTCCGCTTGATAATGTTCTGAATGACACTCACTGTATTATTCTTTTTTTATCATTTAAATATATTTTATAACCTCTAGATCAGGGTGAAGTTTGGAACATAAGACATGGGGATTCCATCCAAGAATAGTGCCAAGCACCTTGAGATTCTGCTACAATAATACCAAGCATCCAAGACCATCAAGTGTTGTAAATGTTGTCATTGATGGAAAAGGAGATGGCAAAGGAGGAGAGGAAGCAGTGAATTGAAGCAGAGACCTGTAGAGGTAGGGAACTATTCAAGAGACAGAGTAAGATTAGAAGGCCAAAAGAAAGGTACAAATTCAGAGTAGAAGGCCACTGAATAGAAGACCAGGCCAGAAGCAGAGATTCCTATAAGTAGTGAAAGAACCTAGTTTGGAACTATATGTGCATCGCTTGACTGATATTTGTTGAGGAAATCATGTGTTAAGGGTGAGTATGGAGAATGTATGCTGGAGTTCTGTAATTATTTAAAAAAAAGAGAGAGGCGAAATTCTACATATGACTAACCAAGACAAGCAGTTTTGTATGTGAATCTATTTATCTATATGAATGAGGGAAAATGTTTGTGAATGTATGTGTATGGTGGATTTAGTTTCTAGAGAGAATGTTTGATTCTATGTGAAAAAAACCCTAAAATAGAGTGAGATAATACTCTGCACCTACCAAAAGGAATCATTTTTGTTGAATCAAAATGTAATAGGGTTGCGTATTGAAATTTATGAAGAATCTGGTACAGAGCTAAATGTGTACTGATTGATTTGAACCTTGCGTGAATAGGCTTGAGCTTTGTTACTTAGCTGCATGGACAAAGTGTAGTATAAATCTCTATGTATAAGTTTTTATTTTGTAATCCTGCACATGATCAAGGGAAATGGTGCTATGTCATAGATTTTATGTTAAATCTGAGACCCCACACTCGTATGTGAAAATATATACAGTGACTGTATCGACCACTAGAGGATCAATGCCCTAAAAGGAAAGCAAAGCTTGAGTTACATTTACACAACCGTACGAAGAAAGAATATCAAAGAGAGGAGTTTATATCAACAAAGACGCAGTTGAAAGGACTTTAATTTATGTTTGCAATGCCACTATATAACAAGCGAATTAGAAGTCATCTGTGAGCAATGTCGCATTTTAATTCTGTTATGAAAGATGTTGCATAGCGCAATTTTATGGAAGTTAAGGCAGAAATTTAATAAATGAAGGAAGCGGAACCATGTACTAGATGGAACCATGAACAAAAAATAAAACCAGTGTTCAAAAACCAGTGGTTTTGCGTGATCAAACGGGCGGTAAGTGGTATTCAAAAAAAAAATGCGATATGTGTCTCCGCTCATCACATGTCCCAAGGTGGTTTCTAAAACAACTTTTTTTCGCGCAATTTTAGTGTTAACTTTCGTACCAATAAAAAATGCGAAACTCGTTAAGGATTGTCAGATTGAGGTTGGAGGAGCGATAAGCTCACGACCGTTGGATGCGAGGAGAAAATTAACGAGTGGGACCGGTTCATTGCGTGAGTTAGAACGATTAACACCTGTGCATCTGATTTGCGCAACATTGCGCAGCTGTTGTCGGATTTGGGATTACAATGTGATAAAAAATGGACTGTCGGATTAGTTAATATGTGTTGGATGAGGCTATGGGCCCAAAAGTCATTGCTGTTGTATACATTAGTGCGATGGGTTAAGCTTTTAAATCAAAGTCGAAGATTTATCAGAGGTAAGGACTTATAAAAACAAGATCCAAATATTAAATTCAAGCGTTAATATATGTTGGTTACCAAACTTTGTATGAGGCGAAAATTTATGCTGGCACATTATATCTATATGCGTAAAAGGTAAGCTGGGCCATTATTATAGTGAGTCATGGTATATACGGATATATCTATATATATATATATATATATATATATATATATATATATATATATATATATATATATATATATATATATATATATATATATATATATATTATGTTTGAATAGGAAACTAAGCCTTGTATGAAATAAATTGTGTGCTGGGCATATAATAATAATGGAATTTTATAACGATCAATTATTGATTTGAGCTCTTGGGTGAGAAACTTTGGGTTATATTGAAATATTCAAATGCTAATTCGAATATCATGAGATGGGATTATTCATAAGGATTTTAAGCTATATATATATATCTGTGTGTGTGTGTGTGTTGGTTAGGATTATTAAAAGTGAATGTTGATTCATGCTTTCATAAAGGGCGCTAATCGAAGTTTGTGATTGGGTTCATGATATAATAGGTGGAAGAAATTTTGTAATGAGAAGGCCACATTAAGTGTTGGGCTTTTATAAATTATTAAAGGAATATGGGTTTATAACCATGGTGATAGAAAGGCCTCCGCATGATGTTGATTTTGTTCAGATTTAAAAGTATGGTGAATAGATTGTGAGCCCGAAAGGGTGTTTTTCATGTTAAAAAAGGTTTTTAATATAATGCCAAGAGTTGGTTGAGTTATATTAAAATATATTTGTATATACAGTAGTTACACAACTACAATGAACTGGAGAAAATGCAAAAACGGAAAAGACAGAGGGGGCTGCATAGAAGAAAAATAAAAAAATAATATAGTGAGTTGAGTTGTTAAATGAGTTGTTTTGAACTCCATATTGTAACTGAATGTAAGGTTTTAAGATGATTTTACATTGTTTGTGATGAATTGGCAAGTCTCCGAAGAAAAACAAAATCCCACTGTAAAATTGAAATGAATATATATTTCTGAATAAATTGGTAAAATAAATGAGAATGTAGAATTGAAGTAGAGGAAATAAATAAGACAGTTATGAATATTGGAAGATAGTAATAAAGAAGGTACAGAACAGAGCTGATATCCAAGTTAAATCAACAAGTGTTTCTCTTATGAAAAATTGAGGGAGTTGGAGCTTCCTTGTAAGTTGTAGCTTGCAGAATTGAGGTTGGAGCCTCCTGTAGGTTGGTGCTTACAGAAAATCAGTTGTGAGAGGGAGTTGGAGCTTGCATTTGCATCACAACAATAATAAGATGTGGTTTTCTCCCTTTATAGGTTTCCACTTATATCTGTTGTCTCTATGTGTGATGTTTATGTGTTAATATGGTTATCCAATCTTCTTAATACTTGGTGCTCTCATAATAAGTCTGATGTTACATTATCTTAATACTTCTGCTCACATATTAAGATTGTTCACATATAAAGTTGATCATGAAGTTAAATTGTAAATAAGTTTAATTGAAAGTTTAAAAAGTTCATGAGTGTGTTAAACTGATTCACCCCCCCCTCTCAGTTTAACTAAGGTTTCAACATTTGGTATCAGAGCAGGTTCCTTTTGTATTAGTTTAACAATTGAAAGGAGATCCTAGGTCCCCAGGATTGCTATTCAAGAAGGATCCTCAACTAACAAAGCCCTTTTTTCACCGGTGCATATCATGCCTTCTGGAAAATCAGAATGAAAACATACATAATGTCTCTAGGAATAGAATTTTGGGCTGCTGTGGAATTTGGATATGACCCAAAGGCAACTGTCTAAGAGAAAGAAGCCAAACAAGATTTTGTGGCTAATGCAAAGGCCATGAATGCAATCTTAAATGGACTATGTGAGGCAAAATTTATCAAAGTAATGCACAACAAGACTGCCAAACAAATGTGGGAGACTCTATAAAACATTCATGAGGGAGACAAAAAGGTGAAGACAACCAAACTTCAAGTTTATAGAGCCTAGTTTGAAAATTTAAAGATGAATGATGATGAAGACATTGGAAGCTTATTTTTAAGGGTTGCAGAAATTTCTAATAATATGAAATCTCTAGGAGAAACCATACAATAATGTGCAATTGTTCAAAAGATCCTAAGATCTTTACCATCCAGTTTTAATCCCAAGGTCTCTGCCATAGAGGAAACAGCTGATTAGGAAACTTTGACCATGAATTAGCTACTTGGAAAACTAACAGCCTATGAGATGAGATTGCCACAGAAAAATTCAAGTGTAAGGGAGGCGGCCTTTAAGACAGAGAAGAAGAAAGAAGAAAAAGAAGATATATGCTCCTGCTCTGATGAAGAAGAGGCCAAATTTATCAGAAAATTGGATAAAGGCTCAGGTAAATATAAAGGTAAAATTCCATTTAAATATTTCAATTGTGGAAGAGTTCAACACTATGCTTCTAAGTGTCCTTATAAGAAAACAAAGAATCAAACTCATGAATCAGAGAAAACCATATCAAAGAACTGGTAGAAAGGGAAGAGATTCAATAGAAAATATTTCTATGCTCAGCAAGACAGTAGTGCATCTGAAGACTCAGTTGAATTCTCAAGTGAAGAAGGAACATAAAAATTTGTATTAATGGCTATAGAAGAGCTAGAATAATGTCTTCTAGAAGATGAGAAGAAGGTGAAGTGGATCGAGAGCTAAGAAGTGCCCTGGAGGAAATTGACAGACTCAAACTGAAGTGCAGAAAACAGAAAGACATTCTCCTCAAATATGTAAGAGAAAAACAAAATTCAAAACTCCTCATTTAGTTGAAAGTAGAGCTTGAAGAAGCCAAGAAGGTAGAAGACATTTTACTTAAGCAAATTAAGGATAAAACTTAGGAAAAAGAGAAATTGGAAGAAGAAGTAGTATGCTTAAGGAAGAAATTAGAAAATTCCCAGAGGAAAATAAATACTTCTCAAATGACAAGCTCTGGTAAGTTGAATGAAATTATAGAAGCTCAAAGATCTCCTCTGATAAAAACTGGGGTAGGCTATGAAGGAGAATCAAACAAAGGCAAAGAAAAAGAAAACAAAAATATCATTTTTGTAAAAGTAGATGAGAATATCAAAGCAGCTCAGAAGATTCCTAAAGAAGAAGAAACCTGCAATGAAGTAGATATAAACCAGAAGTAGTCTCAAATGAAAAAGGATGAAATAAATAAACTGTCAACTGAAAAAAGCTCATATACTCCTGAATATGTCAAATTTGGAAGCCATCAAAGGAGATTCTTTCCCCCTATGAAAAATACCACTTGTTATGCCTACCACAAACTGAGACATATTGTTGCATATTGTCATACAAGAAGAATTAATACAAACTAGCAAAGGATGCAAACAGTGAAAATATTTCCTCAAGCAGACAAATGGAGAAGACAAATTTTGATCAGGAATGCAAATTGTTTTTATGGATACTGTTTTTACTGTAAAGAATTTCTCCATAAAATCATAGAATGTAGAAAATATGGACAAAGACTGATGTTCAAAACCTCAAGGAGGTTTATGAATCATGGAGAGTTTACTCATACTCATCATTCTGCTAAAGATATACTCAAATGTTGTGTATGCAATAAAAGTGGACATATGTCTTCCAAATGTCCTCTCAGAGAATGTGCTCCATCACCTCAGAAAAGGTACCAAACAAAAGGATGCTTGCAGTGGAAAAAGAAGGTGAATAAATGTGAACTGGCTCTAATAACTCAAGATCTGAAAATCCAATGGTATTTGGACAGTGGTTTCTCAAAGCATATGTCTAGAGATAGAAGCAAGTTTATAACCTTTTATGAAAAGAAATATGGAAATGTTACTTTGGGAAATGATAAAGAAAGAAAAATTAAAGGAAAAGGCTCAGTTAGTCACTGGATAATGGCAGAGGAAAAGCCCAGGATGTACTATTTGTGGATGGGCTGAAAGCAAATCTGATGAGTTTCAGTCAAATGTGTGATAAAGGTTGTGAAGTTATTTTTAGAGCACAAGACTGTGAAGTAAGATCAAGCTCCACTGGAAAGACCCTGATCAAAGGTGTTCGAACAGAAAGCACTGTCTACGTAGTGAAATAAGACAATGAATCATGCCACCTTAGCAAACTTGAGGAATCATGTTTATGGCATAGAATATTGGGACACCTAAACTTTGACCATATCATAAGTCTAAGCAAGAAGAATGCAGTTAGAGATATGCCAGTCATAAAGAAGCCTTCAAATACCATATGTAAATCATGTCAACTAGGTAAGAAGACCCACACATCCTTCAAAACCAAAGAGAAACTATCTACAAGTAGACCTCTTCAACTTGTTCACATGGATCTGTGTTGACCTTCAAGAACTAAAACACCAAGTGGAGAATCCTATTTCATGCTAATAATAGATGATTTTCCCAAAATGACAGGGGTTGCATTTCTCAAATACAAATCGGAAGCACTTGAGAAATTCAAGATATTCAAGGCATTGGCAGAAAATCAAACATGAAGCAAGCTAACGTGCACCAGATCAGACAGAGGAGGTGAATTCACAGACTATGATTTTGCAGATCTATGCAATGAGCATGGGATAAAACAACAGTTGACAATTGCAGGTACACCTCAACAAAATGGAGTGGCAGAGAGACAAAATAGGTCTGTACAATAGATTGCTAGAGCCATGATGCAAGAAAGTAACATTCCTGAAAATTTTTGGGTAGAAGCAGTATACACAGTTGTGCATATACTAAACAAAGCTCATCTAAGACCAAACAATGACAAGACTCAAGAACTATGGCATGGTAAACCAGCATCAGTCAAGCACTTTAGAGTCTTTGGAAGCAAGTGTTTCATAAAAAGTAATGATGAAAATCTGGGAAATTTTGATGCAAGAGCAGATGAAGGGATATTTTTAGGATATGCTTCCAAGAGTAAAGGTTACAGGTGCTACAACAAAACACTTCGCAAAATTGTGGAAAGCATTGATGTAAGATTCGATGAAGAACTACTAGACAAGACAAGAAGTACGGATTGCAAAAATCCTCTAGAAGATCATGAAGAAGAGAACCAAGATGATGATGAAATAAGAAAGACAACAGAAGATACTGAACTGAGCTCAAAAGGCCCCTCAAGATACACTCAAAAAAATCATCCAGAAGATCAAATCGTTGGGCACAAGAGTGTAGGTGTCCAGACAAGAAGAAAACTAACTGAAAAGACAGAAGAGGTATACCTAGCTATATTATCACTATAGAAATTATATAACTAATGAGTTATACATCCAATATTTTCCTGATCACACACTATTTTAACTTCATGCACAATACTAAATCTCTTCTACCATTGATCATCACATGCGGAAATTAAATCAATTGCATGCACACATTGAAACCATAAAAATTCACACATATGAACACAGTGTTTTAATAGGAAAGATTAAAGCTAAAAACCCCCAACTATTTGTATAATATATGTCATAGAGATCATGTAAAAATCATCATACAAAGCTCCTCACAAGCTCTCAGTACAATCTCCAATTGCTACACACTAATCAGGTCTGATCTAGCAAAACACATGCTCCAATCTCTGCCACCTGCTAGCCTGCCTCTACTGCGCAATCACTGCTGAAGAATGGCTCTGAATGAACTCGAATTGGTCTAGCCTTGCTCACGCAATCCTCATTGGCATCTCCAACCACTGTGTGTTGCAAATCATGCAACACTATAGTCACAATTGATAGTCACACTACTCTTTCACCTACCTCTTCACTGGTCTCCACTGAAACTGTCCATGCACTGTAGTTAACTGATGTATTCTTTAGTTGATTAATGAGTTAATAATTAGTGAATTAATTAATAATTAATTCACACCACTCTCACTAGTGTATCAATCGGTTAGACTAGATACAACTAGCTCAACTATGTTTAACTGAGTTAAACTGAATACAACTCCACTAACTTCCTCAACCAACTCCACCAAACTCTGTCACATGAGTTCTAACTGAAGTATCCATGCAATAGCTCCACTTAACCCTCAAGAATAGTGTAATTCCTTCTGTCAGCTCCTGTGCCACATCTGTGCACTTAACTGAAGTGCTCCAAGAGAATAAGATAATGTTTAGAGTCCAAATATTATTAAGAGCTAATAATATTCGACATATCTATTTTTAGACTGGCAATCTAAAAATAGATTCCACCAAATATGTCTAAAAATAGAAGTCCATCTATTTTTCCAACTTGACCAACCATCCACAAATAGCATCCTGCAACTCATAGAATATGATCGACATGTCTAAAAATAGACATAGTCTAAAAATAGACTTGCGCCAAAAATAGCCTGTAGGCCCACTTAGTGAAGGTGACTCTTTTCACTAAGCTCATAATATTGTTGCATTCTAAACACTCCCTCTCAACAAGATAGGGATTCTCTGCCACCCTGATCCTCTCTCTGTGGTATTCAAATTTTCTCCTAGTGAGCGCCTTCATCAAGATATCAGCATCCTGATCCTCTGTAGGAATGTAAGAAAGTAACAAGATATTCCACTGCACACAATCTCTGATATGATGATACCGGTCCATGAAGCCATACAGCCTCAAATTATCCTCCTGTTTGTACCATAATCCATATCCCGATGTGCCTCTAAGATATCTCAATACATGCTTCCCTGCTTTCCAAAAGAGCTTGGTAGGCTTAACCATAGCTTGTGAAAGCTGGTTAATAGCATGGCATATGTCTAGTCGTGTATTGACTAGATACATGAGCGAACCAACCAACTGTCAGTAAACAGTGGCATGCACTACCTCTGTCGATGTAGCATCCTCTTTCCTCCAACCACCAGGAAGAGGAGTGTCGATAGGCTTGCAGCCTTGCATGTTGAACTTCTCCAGTATCTCCCGGGCATACTTTCCTTGAGACACAAACAGTCCATCACTGCACTGCCAAATTTCTGATCCCATTAAATAATGAAGGAGGCCCAAGTCCTTCATCTCAAACTCCTTTGCAAGATCAACCTTGCATGAGTGTATCAAAAGTTCGTCACCCGTCAAAATCAAATCATCTACATAAATTACAATGATCAGCAACTTACCCTCCACCACAATCTAGTATAGGTTCAGATCTACCTCACTCTTTGAGAATCCAAGTCTGGTGAAATAATTATCTATCCGTGTGTACCAAGCACGAGGTGCTTGTTTCAACCCATACAACGCTCTTTTGAGCCTGCACACATGTGACTCGCTGCTGAAAATCTCCAAACCTTCGGGCTGCTCTATGTACACCTCCTCCTCAATGACTCCGTTGAGGAATGCAGTCTTCACATCCATCTAATTAATGTGCCACCCCATCTGCGCTGAGAGAGCAAGAATCGTCCGTATGGAAGAATACCTTGCGATAGGTGCAAAGGTTTCCTCATAGTCGATCCCCTCGATCTGTGAGAAGCCTTGGGAAAAAAATCTTGCCTTGTACTTCTCCACACTCCCGTCAGCTGCTTGCTTCACTTTGTAGATCCATCTCAAACCTACTACTGATTTCCCTTCTAACCTTGGGACAATCTCCCATGCACTTTTTTTGACAATTGAATCATAATCTTCCACCATGGAATCTACCCATGCAGGGTCCTCCATAGCTTCCTCAAAAGTAGAAGGTTATGTCATGATACACTTGCTTATCAGAGCCATGTATCTAGTATATCAGTCAGGTGACTGTCTCTGTCTATGTTGTGATGTAGGGGCTCGTACATTTTGCGCTGCATCTTGATTCAGTCGCTTAACTTCTGTAGTGCACTTCCATCCTCTAATGGTTGGCGCTGCATGAGTGGTTTCTTCCACTCCATGAACCTCCTCTTATGGCTGATCCACATCCTAAGGCTCATCCTTAGGAACTAATAGCTCCTCATCTGCATGCAAGTGTGGCTCCCTCTCAAGCGAACACTTCATGGATTTCTCCTCATGAAATTTGATATCTCGTCGCACAACAGTCTTCTGACTGTCTGGAAAATACACACGATAGTCGTGGGGTGTTTCTGTGTACCCCAAAAATATCCCAACCTCTGCGGTCGGCTCTAGCTTCTTCCTGGCATCCTTTTTCACATTAATGTAAACAAGTGAGCCAAAAATCTTCAAAGGAGAAATATCAGGCTTCTTACCAGAAAATGCCTCCTTGGGTGTACTCATGCCAAGTATCCGATGAGGACAACAGTTTTGCACATATACCGCAGTATTGCATTCCTTAGCCCACAAGTGTATGGGAAGGCCCTAATCATGCAACATCGCCCATGCAGCACCCACGATCGTTCTGTTCTTTCGCTCCGCGACCCCATTCTACTGTAAGTTATGAGGCGCTATGAGCTCTCTCCGAATTCCTTCTGCGCTGCAAAAGTATTTGAATGCGCCAGAGATTAATTCACCACCATTGTCACTCCTAAGAGCCTTCACCTACTTCCCTAACTCTTTCTCCACCAGTGCCTTGATCTCACAGAACTTTGAGAATGTCTCGCTCTTCTTCTGCATGAAGAAGATCCAACACTTCCGAGAAAAGTCATCAACAAAGATCACATAATACCTGTGCTTTGCTGTGGAAGCTATTGAGAAAGGTCCACACACGTTTGTGTGAATTCTCTCAAGGATCTTCGTGGCGTTACTATCCTTCTCGTGAAAGGCGGCTTTCACAAATTTTCCCAAAGTACATCCCTTGCACTAATCTGACTGCACAAGTGTACCTTTGGGAAGCCCAGTAGAAATTTGCTGCAGAATTTTCAAAGCACCGTAGGTGGCCCAATCTCCTGTGCCACAGCTTGCCCTCATCCCGGCTCACCAATCCTTCTGCCTTGCCTGCCATTGCTGCACAACCATCTACCTGCAACTGATAAAGGTTCTTAACTCGAACCCCTATCCTCCGGGTTTCACCAGTTTTCTTACTGCACAGGAAAGCCTTTCCCTTGCTAAAGACAACATCATATCCCTTATCTTCCAACATCACCACAGAGATAAGATTATTCTTCAATCCTGGAACATGCATGACTTCCTTCAATACGAAGGGTTTACCAGACTTCCTCCCAAAGGAAATGGTCCCGATACCGGTCGCACTGTATCTACCATGATCACCCATCTTGATGTGAACTCCAACATATTTCTCATCTAGATCAGTAAACAAATATTTGTCTCCGGTCATGTGAAAAGACGCACCACTATCAAGAAACCACACTGATCCCATCACACTTGAGACCAAGCATACGATCAATGAAAAATCCAGCCTTATCTCCTTCTGCACAATATCCGACCAAAGTCGCTTCCATCCTGGAAGTTTCTCCCAACCATTGACAGAGTCCTGATAGGAATTCCAACCCTTCAGAAGCCTAAGGAGAGCCAAGCTCACCAAGTCCTTGTCATCTATAGCAACACCCACACTTCCCATCTCATCCTTGTAATAAACAAGCTTCGTTAGGTACTTGGGTATACTGTTGCCTTTCTCCATTTTTGTATTCCTGAGTTTATCCTTGAGCACCAACTTCCTCTTATCGCTCTTTCTTTGGAACAAGTCTGTCAACGCTTTCCAAATCAAGAATGGAGAAGCTTTACCATGAAGGCTAGACACTATGTGATCCTTCACACCTCCCAATAGAATTCTTCGACACTTTGCAGTCTTCTTTTTCCATGCATCAAGCGCGAAAACATCGCTAGAAGAAGGTTTTGGAATTTCTACATCTATGAACTCCTTCAACCCATTGTCCTCCAGCACCGCCTCCATCCTGTCCTTCCATGAAATATAATTCGAGCTGCCTTCAAGGGCATACTCCAATTGCAATCCGTTGAAATAAATTTCAATGGAATCTCAACTTCGACACCAAGAAAAAACTCTGTTGCAAAATCGAATTCCACCAGCAAAAATTCAACTGTTTCAATATTTTGCAATTGCTCCAATGATCAATGCTCTGATACCATGTAGAAATTATATAAATAATGTGTTATACATCCAAGATTCTCTTGATCACACACTATTTTAACTTCATGCACAATACTGAATCTCTTCTACCATTGATCATCACATGCGAAAATTAAATCAATTGCATGCACACATTGAAACCATAAAAATTCACACATATGAACACAATGTTTTAACAGGAAAGCTTAAAGTTGAAAACCCCCAACTATATATTTAATATATTTCATAGAGATCATGTAAAAATCATCATACAAAGCTAATCACAAGCTCTCAGTACAATCTCCAATCGCTACACACTAATCAGGTCTGATCTTGCAAATCCATGCATCGATTTTTGCCACCTGCTAGCCTGCCTCTACTGCGCAATCCCTGCTAAATAATGGCTCTGGATGAACTCAAATTGGTCTAGAATTTCTCACGCAATCC
Organism: Pinus albicaulis; assembly: GCA_034641835.2. NCBI lineage: Eukaryota > Viridiplantae > Streptophyta > Pinopsida > Pinales > Pinaceae > Pinus > Pinus albicaulis. Next base: position 1,602,109,255 of record CM076581.1, read on the forward strand.
TCATTGGCATCTCCAATAATTGGGTGTTGCAAATCATGCAACACTATAGTCAAAACTGATAGTCAACCTTCTCTTTCATCTACCTCTCCACTGGTCTCCACTGAAACTGTCCATGCACTGTAGTTAACTAATGTATTTTTTAGTTGATTAATGAGTTAATATTTATTGAATTAATTAATAAATAATTCACACCACTCCCACTAGTGTATCAATCAGTTAGACTAGATACAACTAGCTCAACTGTGTCTAACTGAGTTAAACTGAACACAACTCCACCAACTACTTCTTCAACTCCACCAAACTCTGTCACATGAGTTCTAACTGAAGTCTCCATGCAATAGCTCCAATTAACCCTTAGGAATAGCGTAATTCCTTCTATCAGCTCATGTGCCACATCTGTGCACTTCACTGAAGTGCTCCAAGAGAATAAGATAATGTTTAGAGTCCAAATATTATTAAGAGCTAATAATATTCCACATATCTATTTTTAGACTGGAAATCTAAAAATAGATTTCACCCAATATGTCTAAAAATATAAGTCCATATATTTTTCCAACTTGACCAACCATACACAAACAACATCCTGCAACTCATAGAATATGATCAACATGTCTAAAAATAGACATAGTCTAAAAATAGACTTGCGCCAAAAATAGCCTACGGGCCCACTTATTGAAGGTGAATATTTTCACTAAGCTCATCATCTTGTTGCATTATCAACACTCCCTCTCAACAAGATAGGGATTCTTTGCCACCCTGATCCTCTCTCTGTGGTATTCGAATTTTCTCCTGGTGAGTGTCTTCGTTAAGATATCAGCATCCTGATCCTCCGTAGGAATGTAAGAAAGTAACATGATTTTCCACTGCACACAATATATGATATGATGATACCGGTCCGTGAAGCCATGCAACCTCAACTTATCCTCCTGCCTGTACCATAATCCATATCCCAATGTGCCTCTGAGATATCTCAATACATGCTTCCCCTCCTTCCAAAAAAGCTCGGTAGGCTTAACCATAGCTTGTGAAAGCTGGTTAATAGCATAGCATATGTCCAGTCATGTATTGACTAGATACATGAGCGAACCAACCAACTATCAGTAAATAGTGGCATCCACTACCTCTGCCGATGTAGCATCCTCTTTCCTCTAACCACCAGGAAGAGGAGTGTCAATAGGCTTGCAGCCTTGCATGTTGAACTTCTCCAGTATCTCTCGGGCATACTTTCCTTGAGACACAAATAGTCCATCACTATGATGCCAAATTTCCAATCCCAGGAAATAATGAAGGAAGCCCAAGTCCTTCATCTCAAACTCCTTTGCAAGATCAGCCTTGCATGAGTGTATCAACAATTCATCACCCGTCAAAATCAAATCATATACATAAAGTAAAATGATCAAAAACTTACCATCCACCACAATCTGGTATAGGTTCGGATCCGCCTCACTCTTTGAGAATCCAAGTCTAGTGAAATAACTGTCTATCCATGTGTACCAATCACCAGGTGCTTGTTTCAACCCATACAATGCTCTTTTGAGCCTGCACACATGCGACTCCCTGCTGAAGATCTCGAAACCTTTGGGCTGCTCTATGTACACCTCCTCCTCAATGAATATATTGAGAAACGTAGTTGTCACATCCATCCGATGAATGTGCCACCCCATATGCGCTGAGAGAGCAAGAATCGTCTGTATGGAAGAATACCTTGCAACAGGTGCAAAGGTTTCTCATAGTCAATCCCCTCAATTTATGAGAAGCCTCGGGCAACAAATCTTTCCTTGTACTTATCCACACTCCCGTCAGCTGCTTGCTTCACTTTGAAGATCCATCTCGAACCTACCACTGATTTCCCTTCTGGCCTTGAGACAATCTCCCATGCATTGTTTCTGAAAATCAAATCATACTCTTCCACCATGCCATCTACCCATGCAGGGTCCTCCATAACTTCCTCGAAAGAAGATGGTTATGTCATGATACACTTGCTCATCAGATCCATGTATCTAGTATATCAGTCAGGTGACTGTCTCTATCTATGCTGTGATGTAGGGGATCATACATTCTGCACTGCATCTTGATTTAGTCGCTCAGCTTCTATAGTGCGCTTCTGCCTTCTAATGGTTGGCGCTGCATGAGTGGTTTCTTCCACTCCATGAACCTCCTCTTGTGGCTGATCCACATCCTGAGGCTCATCCTTAGGAACTAATAGCTCCTCATCTGCATGCAAGTGTGGCTCCCTCTCAATCGAACACTTCATGGCTTTCTCCTCATGAAATTTGATATCCCGTTGCACAACAATCTTCTGACTGTCTGGAAAATACACACGATAGTTGTGGGGTGTTTCTGTGTACCCCAAAAATATCCCAACATCTGCGGTCAGCTCTAGTTTCTTCCTGGCATCCTTCGTCACATGAATGTAAACATGTGAGCCAAAAATCTTCAAATGAGAAATATCGGGCTTCTTACCAGAAAATGCCTCCTTGGGTGTACTCATGTCAAGTATCCTATGAGGACAACGGTTTTGCACATATACCATAGTATTGCATGCCTCAGCCCACAAGTGTATGGGAAGGCCCTGATCATGCAATATCACCCATGCAGCACCCACAATCGTTCTGTTCTTTCGCTCCGCGACCCCATTCTGTTGTGGGTTATGAGGTGCTATGAGCTCTCTCCGAATTCCATATGTGCTGCAAAATTCTTTGAATTCGCCAGAGATGAATTCACCACCATTATGGCTCCTAAGAGCCTTCACCTGCTTCCTCAACTCTTTCTTCACCAGTGCCTTGAACTCACAAAACTTTGAGAATGTCTCGCTCTTCTTCTACATGAAGAAGATCCAACACTTCCGAGAAAAATCATCAACAAAGATCACATAATACCTGTGCTTTGCTGTCAAATCTACTGAGAAAGGTCCACACACGTCTATGTGAATTCTCTCAAGGATCGTCGTGGCATGACTATCCTTCTCGTGAAAGGTGGCTTTCACAAATTTTCCCAAAGTACATCCCTTGCACTGATCTGACTGCACAAGTGTACCTTTGGTAAGCTCGGTAGAAATTTGATGCAAAATTTTCAAAGCACCATGGTGAAGGTGGCCCAATCTCCTATGCCACAGTTCACCCTCATCTCGGCTCACCACTCCTTCCGCCTTGCTTTCCATTGCTGCACAACCATCTACCTGCAACTGATAAAGGTTATTAATTTGAACCCCTATCCTCCGGGTTTCACCAGTTACCTTACTATGCAGGAAAGCCTTTCCCTTGCTAAAGACAACATCATATCCCTTATATTCCAACATCACCACAGAGATAAGATTCTTCTTCAATCTTGGAAAATGCATGACTTCCTTCAATACGAAGGTTTTACCAGACTCCCTCTCAAAGGAAATGGTCCCGATACCGGTCGCACTATATCTACCATCATCACCCATCTCGATGTGCACTCCAAGATCTTTCTCATATAGATCAGTAAACAAATCTTTGTCTCTGGTCTTGTGAAAAGACACACCACTGTCAAGAAACCACACTGATCCCATCACACTTGAGACCAAGCATGCGATCAGTGAAAAATCCAACCTTATCTCCTCCTGCACAAGATCCGACCAAAGTCGCTCCCATCTTGGTAGTTTCTCCTAACCATTGACAGAGTCCTGATAGGAATGAAAACTCTTCAGAAGCCTAAGGAGAGCCAAGCTCACCAAGTCCTCTTCATCTACAGTAACCCCCACGCTTCCCATCTCATCGCTGCACTAGACAAGCTTCGTGAGGTACTTGGGTATACTATCGCCTTTCTCCATTTTTATATTCCTGAGTTTATCCTTTAGCGCCAACTTCCTCTGGTCGCTCTTGCTTTGGAACAAGTATTGTTGAGGAGGTAAATCCCCTCTGCGGACAGAGGCGATCCCTACTAGCCCAGCAGGGGTCTAGCAACAAACAAACAATGCTATGACGCAAGCTCCTAATTACGAATGAAAGACTTGGGATAGAAGCCTACCTGGATTCCAACGCTATGATCTGAAGAAGAAGTGTCCTCGTCCTTCAGCCCTGGCAGATCACAATTCTTCCACGATCTCCGCGGATGAACACCTGCACATAGAAGAAACGAACAGATACAAGCATAGGAACCAGCATACGTAACTAAACATCGGTCAGAAAAGATATAACTCGCATTAACATGATGGAAAACGGAGTGGAACCATAATCATAGTCATCTATTAAATAATAAACGAATAGAAGTTACAACCAAGTTCTGACGTCGCAGCTTCCTTCGAACGGGTCTCCGGTCGTCCACGTCTCGCAAAGCTCGCCAAGGAAAGGAAAACCTCTCCAGAGTCTCGTAACAATGGTCTCCTCGCTTGAATGGGCCTTAAGGGAAAGAAGGGATTCTTTACAGCACAAAGGCACTTGGGAATAGGGAGATGCAAAGCTTCAGCACTTCAAGACTAGCTTGCCATGGATCTGAGCAAGCTTTTATAGATGGGGAAGAAGGGAGTTGGGATCCCTATTATTATGGGATTGGCCCTATCAACAAGGAAGGTTCCATAGAAGGTGGCAAAACCACTTCCCTTCCATAGAACTCCCGCAGCCAAACCTCCCAACTCAAGATAGGAAATGGTTGTGAGTTTGTTTGAACTCAACTTCCGCCATCCATATTTAAAAAATAGTCCCTAAAATGGGTGGCGCGATTGCTGCTCTATGACAGAGCGCCAAGTGGCGCGACCTCTTTACAGGATTTCCCTGATTGGCACGAGTACTGAACTGTCTACCCGCGCCAATGCAAAAAGAGCTGTTTCTCATGAGTTTTGCAAGGAGATGTCTCAAGGGAAAATAAAGCTCATGCCTAGAGGGATGCATTGATGATGTTTTCAAAGCATGACAATGTTCACAGGTCACGGAATGGGTCCTCCATTGTGCGGGACGGGGAATGGTAAGGACGGTGACAAATTACTGTGTAACAGATGCCCCCTAAAGCATGAGGCCTGAGAGAGAGAGGGGTGAAATGCTTTACGAGAACATGTCCAACTGAAGGCCCGCCGTCGGAAAACCTGCGCAGAAAGATACAACTGATATCTCAAGTACATGATGTATATATATGGTATGGACGCAGCCATCCGAACAGAGTATGCTATAATCCGGATCCGGGGTATGGGCGCAGCCATCCAACTAAGATCAAACAAATAGACTCAGGTATGGTCGCAGCCATCCAATCAGTGAGTCATGTACATAATGATAATAATCCACAATCGCAGCCTGGATTACAACAGACACAATCCGGGGTCTTGCGCTCCATCTCGACCCAAACAAAGTACAAGTTCGAGCATGTGAATATGTGAGCTGAAGTCGAACATGCAAGAACATCGTCTGATTACCAGCCAATGATGAAAGCTGTTAACAGACGCGAGAGGAACCACCAATAATGACAATGGCCCTCAAGGTACTACAGGTACAATCTACGGCGTGTGAATAAATGAGTTGACGTCGAACACCCGCAGAATCATTCGATCGGAAGTCAATGATGTAAACTTCACGTCGAATGCGGCGAACCTGCCATTGAGGCATGCAGGCTCCAAGGTACCATCAGGAGTCTCTAGACCAACTTCCTGGATAATGAGTTGAAGTCGACAGGAAGTGACCTTGATCAAAGGTGGGCCATAATGATTCCCACATCATCGACACGAGACAGAGGAACATAATGTTTTGTTGTGAATCAGGATCATATGAGAAACAGAGGAAGGTTGATATTTGCAGAGGCCAACTTCTCTTGAACACATAAACGGCACGACAATGGACTTGGCAGTATTTGACATCAACAGATCAAAGGTCATGGCGACGAGGCAGTGAACAGATGAGAGGTCAAAAGAGATTACCCAAGCCCATGGAAGCAAAGTGAAGCAACGAGATGAGATGTCCCCAACCCGACACGAATGCAGACAAGTGCCATGTTCAAGAGCGACATACTGCCGACGACAACGACGATGGTTCCATTTTCCCCCACCATTTCTGGCGAGTACCCCAATTATTTTGATAACAAGCTTGAAGGGGATAGCATATGCTTGTGATATAAGTCCGCCCTTCGGGCAAATCCATCCTAGTGCATTTAACGAGTCCTAGGAAGGAGAAACTCGGAGAACGTCATTTCGACGAAATCCAATGTCATCAGGGTTTAACGAGTCTGACAAAGGAAGAACTCGGCGTCTTTTCATGTTTAGAGAGTTTGAAAAGACAGTGAAAAAGAAAACTCCACAGGTCCCTTTTCGTAAATAGTTCCCCAGATCCGAAAAGGTAGAAAACAATATCCAGGAAAACCTCCTAGTCGCAATAGGCTAGGGTATTCCTTTTTCGTAATCAATCCATCCCAGCCCGAAAAAGGGTTAAACTTATACTGGGTGGATGTCGATTCGTGTCCATTTTAACGAGATCGAAACGACAAGGGCCTCGGCGATCTTTTCATATTTAGAGAGTCGGAAAAGAGCTGAAAGATGACTCCAGAGTGACTTTTTCGTGTATTTACCGAGTCCGAAAAAGTATAAAATACAACTCGTTTCCATCTTTTAAGTCGCAAAAACCTGCTGCTGCACATACCAAGCAAGCGTAAAATCCATTTTCGACATAACACATGCAAATATTTGACAAAAATAACTTTTAAAAGCTCATTTAACGTCGAAAAGTTATAAATATGTCTAATTGGTAAAAAATGAAATTACTTTTTACTATTTACCTTGTGGAGAGCAACAGTGGTCCATTTGGAGCAGAATCTTCCGTCGGTGATTGCGACCAATCCAGGAAACCATTCAGCTTCTCGTCTGTCACAGGTAAGAGGCGCTCCTTTGCTCTTCCTTTCCATACATTTTTTAATGATTTCCCTTTAGAAATCGACTTTGTGTGGCCACTTTTAAAATTTTAGGGCCGGGCCCATTGGCGCGGGTATCGGGCATGGACCCGCGCCACTGAGCTCTTTTTACTAAAGGGCTCGCGCCACCTGGCGCGACTGTTAGCAAAATAGCCGCGCCAGCGGCCGAACCCAAATTTTCGCCTAAAATTCCGGTATTTAAACCAAATTTCTTGAAATTTGAAGCTCACCAAAGATCTAATCAGGGGTTTTGTCCATATGAATGCAGATAACCACTCAAAATGGCAATCAAATGGAAGGAACGAGAGCAAGGAGATGAGGATGAAGAGGCCATGCAAAGCCAAGCTTGTATGAACGCTCTTAGAGACTGTGGCTTAAAAAAGTTCTTCCTCACGCCATGTTTACGAGCTCAGCCCGAGCTCCTCCAATATCTAATCAGCATCTGGGATGAAAATGAACAGGTGTTCAAGCTACGAGACCAGGTTTTAGAGTTGGAGGTCACTGACATTTATTTTATTACTGGATTGTCCCGTAGAGGTCCGATTCCTGTACTGACTGGAAGCAGACCATCTGGGGAAAAGATGGAAGAAGTAATGGCACGGGTGTGCCGAGGGGCACAAACAGGATCAGGAAGCAAGAAGGTATACATCTCCACCATCCCTGATCTAGCACTGAGAGTAGTACTCCATACCATTACGCGGGCTGCTGGATCGCAGGCACCGTATGAGGCTACAAAGACTCAACTCTTGCTGGCCTCAGAATGCATGGGTCCCCGACTGTATGATTGGGCAATAGCTGTAACGATCAACATGAAAAGGCAGCTCACCAAGTGCAAACAGGGGAAACTGAAACAGTTCGGCTATGGTTCCATCTTGGTATCGTTCATTCTGGAACGCATACCAACCTTCCAGGGCCAAGAGGCCCATGTGGCGAGTCTGATACCACGAGAGCCGAGAATGGCTTGCTGGGCAGCACTGATGCCCAGATCTGGAGGTGGCCAACAGATGTCCTGGAGGCCAGAGTTCTTTAGGTGGCTACGGCGCCAGCTGATTGTCGTGGAAGATTGGCCCTACTCGGGAACTGACTTTACAGGGGACCCAGATCTCCCACTACCAGAAGGAGACGACTGGGATGAAGAGCTGGGTAAGACCTCATATTTTGATTTTATGTTTATATATATATTTTTTTTTGTAAACACACATTCGTCTTAACACAATTACATATGCATGCAGATGTAGGACCTGAGAGACCAGCCGGGATGTCTCCTATCTCCCGGAGGACACAACTCGCCCCTGAGATCCAGGGGGAAGGCACCGGAGGAGAGGCACTGGTCCAGAACCTCGAGGGGATTGCCCATGGGATCCCAGACTATGCCCGGCTATCAGACGTACCGATGGAGTACCAGCGCCATACGGTGGGAGTCCCGAATCGGATCCACCGAATCTTGAGGCGCCTAGTGCGTGCAGTGACGTGCTATCATGAGCACCATGCGGACTAGTCCTTAGGATTTATGCTACACCTATTTTTTGAGAGACATAGCGTCTCCGGATGTACTAAGACGACTATGTGTATTTTTTGAGTTTTATGTGACACACTCTTATGTAAACATTTCGATATCTATATATACGCATATCTATTTCTGGATGAGTCTTCTTTACATGTGATGATGATTTATAAATTGCGCAAATGCCTGTCTAATACCAAATTTGCTACTGCGTCTGTTAATGTATTCAAATGTCTGGGTATATGATGATATGTAATGTAGTCAAAATTCCTTACCAGTAATCGAATACGCAAATACAGTCGCAAGATGGACGGGTTTCTTACCGAATAGTGTCCGTTCAGTTGTAACACTACAAGTTGTGAATCTAGGTACACGAGCAATTCCCGGATACCAAGGTTTACTGCCTCGGTTAATAATTCCAACACGGCGCTATATTCCACGATGTTGTTCGTGGTACGCCCTAAACACACACCTTGTAGGTCAATCAACTCACCAGCAGGATCGTAGATTACCCAGGCCGCGGAAGACAGATTCCTGGTACTGCGGGAGGCACCATCCGCGAAACCAACAAATGGATGAATAGACATTTGCACAACCAGGAAGACCCGATCAGCAGAAAGATGTTTACAAAGCACACCACACCATGCACACAAATGACAATCACACACCTATGTACACACACCACACCAAGAAATTAATTCAGGCATAGTATTTTTTAAGGTACAGCCCATTCCTGGGCTGCGCCAAAGGAACTCCTTCGTAGTCTATAAGCTCGTATGCCCCATTTTTCAAAACACATTTTACTATATAAGGCCCGTGCCACATGGGCTGGAGCTTCCCGGCACCAAGCTTGCCATGTGCCTGATCGTACAAGAGGACTAGGTCTCCTTCGATGAAAGAACGGGGAGAAACAGATTGATCAAAATGGGTTTTGACCCTCTTCTTTTGTGCTGCGATGATCAAAGCAGCTAGACGACGGGTTTCATCCAAACGTTCGAGATACAGAAGACGTTCTTCCTCAGGAGAAGTATCCGGTAAAAGCTCCACAGCTAATTTGAGCGAAGGAATTTCACATTCAACCGGCAAAGTAGCTTCCAGACCGTACACCAGTTGGAATGGTGTGAATCCGGTTGCACTTTTAGCATATGTTCGGTACGCCCAGAGAGCTGAGAACAGTTGGAGATGCCAACTCGATTTATGAATCCCAACTGTTCGTTGAAGCATAGTGACCAAAACCTTGTTCACCGCTTCAACTTGACCGTTCGCTTGAGGGTAGTATGGCGTTGAGCTGTCGTGACGCAAGCCCAACGCAGCTGTCAGCTCCGCCATCATGTAATCACGGAAATGAGTACCGTGATCAGTGACAATAGCTTGAGGAACCCCGAATCGTGCAATAACATGGTTGAATAAAAATGAAGCAGCCGTTCTTCCGTCAGCAGCTAGTGTAGGCATCGCCTCGGCCCACTTAGTGAAGTAGTCGACGACGACAATGATATACGCATGCCCCCCGGCCGAGTGAGGGTTACACGTCATAAAATCTACGCCCCATTTCGCGAAAGGGCCGACGGTAATAACGGGATGCAAAGGCAACGGCGGCGCGCACATCTTGCGCTGAAAAATCTGGCACGGATGGCATTTTCGGACTGCAGTGATACAATCCTTGAAAATAGAAGGCCAGAAGTAACCTGCCCTCAGAATCTTTTGGGCAGTGGCATATCCGGACATGTGTCCACCACAGGCGCCACTGTGGCAGTCATTCAAGACTTTCTCAGCCTCGTCCAAGGTAAGGCATCGTTGGAGCACCGAATCTACTCCAATACGATATAGGGTATCTCCCACTATGCGGTAAGGTTGGGACTGGTGCCGAATCCGACGGCGTGCAGCTTTATCCAACTCAGACCGGAATGTCGCGGTCTGAAGATACACTATGATGTCCCCGTACCAAGGATCACGAGTATCGATAAGAAACAACGTTTCGTCCGGAATATGATCTTCAGAGTGTTCAGGAAGAGAGTCTGTAGGGAGCGAACAAATCAAATCCGCGAAGACCAGTGATTTAGTTGACTTGGCAGTGGTGAACTCCAAATCAAACTCCTGCAGGATGACAATCCATTTGGAGTACTTGCCCCTCAGCAATTGTCTGGAAAGAATATATGTCATGGGGTTGCAGTCTGAAACCACTGTGATCGTGCGCAAAAGGATGTAATGGCGGAAGCGCTGTACAGCGTGTACGGCTGCTAAGGCCAACTTCTCAACATGTGCATAACGCGTTTCCGGGTCGAGAAGGTTCCGAGATAGGTAATAAACAACATGTTCGTCACCGTTCTCGTCATCCTGCACCAAGACCACGGCGATGGTGCTTAATGCGGCGGCTAGATACAAAGTAAAGTCGCGGTGGTAGTCCGGAGGACGAAGCAACGGAGCATTGACTAGCAATGTCTTCATCTTCTCAAAGGATTCTTGAGCAATTTCGTCCCAATGAAAGGGAACATTCTGCTTTAACAAACGAGTGAATCCTTTGGCCACCTCGGCGTAATTCGGGATAAAGTGCCTAAGAAAATTCGCTTTCCCTTGCAGACTCTGTAACTGATACAGGGAGGAGGGTGACGGGAGATTTATGATGGCCTCAACCTTCAAAGGGTCAAGGCGAATTCCGTCTTTCGAGACTATAAAGCCTAAAAGACGGCCAGAATCAACGCAGAAGACACACTTATGAGGATTGAGCCTAATATTGTAGCGTCTGCAACGAAGAAATATCTGGCGAAGATGTTCAGGGTGGTCCTCTCGCTTACCCGAATGGGCTGGCAAGTCATCCAGATAGGGCTGGACAATATGGCGAATATCATGAAAAGCGTATGACATTGCGCGCCGGAATGTGGCACCAGCGTTCTTTAAACCGAACGGGAGTTTTTTGTACGCGAAAGTGCCCCACGGACAGATGAATGTGGTCTTATGTTGATCCTCAGGTGCAATATTGATCTGGTTGTAACCTGAGAAACCGTCCATTAAGGAATAGATCTCACTCCCGGCGCAATCGTCGATGATTTGGTCGATAAACGGAGTGGGATAATTATCCTTAGGACAGGCACGATTGATATCGCGATAATCTACACAGACTCGAATGGTACCCTGCTTTTTATCGACAGGGACGATATTGGACACCCATTCTGTAAGGGGGATAGGATAAATAAACCCCGCGTTCAGAAGTTTTTCAACTTCTGCCTTGATAGCGGCGGCTTTCCGAGGATGCATGGGACGTAAGCGTTGGCGCACGGTTTCGCACCTGGATAGGTTGGAATCTCGTGGACGACAATACTAGGATCAATTCCCGGCATTTCCTCGTAGGACCATGCAAAAACATCTCTGAATTCTTTGAAAAGCTCTGTATAGACTTGAATCTCCTCGGGAGAACAAGTCACACCCACATGAATTTTCTCAACAATCCCTGGTTTAACAGAGATGTTGTTACTCAGATTGCCCTCCGAAAAGACCTCGTGCGTCAAGATCGGTGTTTGAAGAGGAGGGGAAGGAACCTGAGTAGCATAGCGCTCCAGACAATCAGTCATTGCCCCCAAGCTGGGCATAAACGAGGAGAGATGATGTCCATCGCCCCAGGGCAGCTCCTCAAGAAACATAGTTTCAATGATGGCTTCATCTGAAGGAAAAGTCTCTCGGAGAGGATCAGGTGAATCAGCCTGACCAAGCCAGGGGGATTGCGAGTAGACGTCGAGAGCCATGCTCATCGGAGCATGCTGAGGAGGTGGAGGATCCAATGCGGCAACAATCTCACAGTAGCTGATCTCTACTGGCGTCAAAGGCATGGATTCTCCAAACTCATATACCTGCTCAGGTGTAGGAATGAGCCAGGGGTCATCAGTCCTGGACAACATGTTGACTTGAGCAGTATTCGGTGGTGGCGCAGGGAAAATACCCATGAGGACTGGGTCTTTGAAGAGACCAGGTCCTATGCTGTCTGGGGGATTCGGAATTTGATCCACATACGGCACATTGTTCTCAGAGCTAGAGGTGAAAAATGACAACTGATCTACCGTGACAATCTTGCCCTCGTGAGGGAACTTAATGAATCGAAAGACGGTAGACGGCACGCAAAGCATGGCATTGGTCCAGCTCCGGCCAAGAAGTATATTGTAGTTGAGTTTGGTGTCAACCACTTCCACTTCCACGTTGACAGTTTTTCCCTGTAATGTGATCGCAAGACTCTCGAGAACTCCCAGGGGTTTAGATTCCCGACCATCAAATGCCTCAAGGGCATTAGGAGATGACGACAAGGCTGGAGAGCCGATGGCCTTCCAGCAAGCGGAGGACATAACGCAGGTAGATGCACCCTCATCTACGACGGCCCTATGAATGTTTAGACCGTTAATCCCGACTTGAATGACCAAAGCGATTTGATGTGGAAGCCGGGGAGTATAATTCTCCAGATCGAAGGTGATAAGGCTCGAGTCGGCGGGATCGATACCACCGATCGCAGACAGTAAAGCCTTCCGTTGTGAAGGACAACTTTGAAGAACCTCAAGTGCGGACATAGCACATGGCGCCTGTGCCAAATCCTCAACAATACTGTAATGTTGGGCGGCACGAGCATTTGGATTATAAGAGGATCTCCGAAGAACACCCTTGGGAGGTGGCTTCACAACGGGTTCGAGAGTCGGCTTCTCGATTTCCAATGGACCAGAGGCAGGTGGAGGAGGCGGCCCATCCGCAACTGCCTTCCCGGGCGCCTGCCGTGATTCATTGTAGTCCTTCGACCGCGTAGCGATAGTGATAGGTGCATTAGTTTTCATCATGAAAACTTGAGACCCAAACGGTGCAGATGGTGACGCCTGTTCGACCATCTGGGTCTGCTGAGATGGAAATGGCTCTTTTAAAACAGCCGGAGTCCCTTTTGAGCCTTTAAGAAGTTGACTAACTTCGGACCGTCGTGGAAAATCCTTAGTATAATGGTCACCTTCACAGATGAGGCAAGGGAATTTCGGCTTCCGTTGGGAGCCATCCTCAGTTCGAGATTTGGATTCCGGTTTCGGGGCATCAGATTTTGATTTGCCTTTGCCCTTCTTTTTCCCTTTGGAGGATTTGTCCGCAGGATTGGCCTGGACGGCATTCACCTCCGCGGTTTTACCAGAATCGGATGAGGCGGGATTAGCAGAGGTATGGTTGGAAGAATTAGCCTTCTGCTTCCCATTCGAAGACTTCTTCGAATTTTGAGAGACGGAACCAATGACACCATCCACCGAAGGGGTAGGCAGAGCCTTAGTGGTTCCGGGCCATGGAGCATCAGTTAAGATGTCATAAAGCGTGCCAGACTGCGAATAGACAAGATCCAGGTACTGGGCACGCGCGATAGATTGTTCCTCCGTCACACACGCTCCCATCGCAATATCCTGAGCGATTTTATTCACAAAGGAGGTGGTGAACCAGTGGGTCAAAATCTGATCAGGTATGTGAAACTTGATCAGTCGACGACGGCGCCGCCACTCATGTATGTGATCCGAGATGTGAGTGGCGGTGTCCTGCTTTAGAGAAGTCAGGATGTGCGTCCCGGCCTCATATCGGACCGGTAACTGGAAATGCGTGAGGAAAGCCATGGCTAATGAGTTGAAATCTTGAAAAATACCACGGGATAGCTCTATGTACCACTTAGCAGCAGCTCCTGTTAAAGTACGCTGGAAAAGACGCAGACGAATCGAATCGTCGGTCCAAGAGTTAGACGAACACCAGAGGTGATACGTCATCACATGCGCCTGGGGGTCTTCGCCAGCTTTGCCCTCAAACTTGGGACAATCACCTGGTATCTTGGTGGGAACCGGAGGCCAATATGGATTATGTGAAATCGGATCATTGGTCAACTTTGAAACGTTCGGCAGTTCCAAGGTAGCCAGGAACGACAATGGAGGGTTAACTGCCATGCCAGTCCCAGGATGAGGTCCGGTACCCATGCTCCACGATGGTTGTGAATATCTCTGCCCCCATGGGTTCTGTCCCGCAGGATTCTGACCGTAGGGGGCATAGTTCGTATAACTAGACTGATTTGGATTCTGGTAACCATAGTGCGGGGCTTGATAACCAGGGTTCGGGCCCTGATTAGGTGTCTGCCCTGTATAAGCAGCGTTTGGATTTGGCTGCTGAGCGTAGGTAGAACCGGGTGGAGGAGGATAATACTGAGAGCCTCCAGGGTGGTTATAGTTCGGTTGAGACTGGCCATGAGGATAATAACCACTCTGAGGATGAGTAGGCTGCTGATAAGTGGAACCCTGCGGAGCCTGGTACGTAGGGTGCAGCTGTTGATTTAGCTGCGGCATTGAATGAACAGGATGTTGAGCAGAGTGAACGGAATGAGAGGGTTGCCCTGAATGAACAGGTTGACCCGAGTGAGGGGGCTGGCCTGAATGACCAGGCTGGCCCGGATAACCAGGCGGTGTTGGTTGCGCAGGTTGACCTGGTTGTAAGTGGGCCCCAGGTTGTACCGGATGGGCCGGCTGGCCTGGAGGCGGGACACCGGGCTGTACCGGATGAGCCGGTTGGCCTGGTGGTGGAACAGGACCAGGTGCTTGCTGGAAACCAGTTTGACCTGAAGCAGAACCATAGGGTGGTCCTGATTGATATGCAACGTTAGAAACAACAGGATACTGCGGTTGCATTGGTAAAGAAGGTTGGATTTGCCCCCCAGGACCATAGGCCTGTCCCGGTTGATACCCCGGCTGAGGCTGAGCAGGTTGACCAGCAGGGCTATAATATGGTCCTTGCGGATTGTACAATGGCCCTTGCTGGCCCGCAGAGTAGCCTTGGATGGGCTGTCCCTGTGGGTCGTACAGATAGCCAGGTTGGCCTACAGGTTGGCCTTGGAAAGGTTGTCCCTGCAGGTTGCGAGCCTGGTTGTACGGTAAACCTTGAACATACAGATAAGCCTCAGGAGCAGGAAGACGCAAAATGTCCCCATGCTCGTCAAGCTGACCCGGGAAACCATACACGAGAGTGTCGTCCTGCGCATAGTGCGAAAAGAAAGATTGATAAGGATCTTGGGGAATTTGTCCAGCTCCGGCGTTCGGCTGTTGCAAAAACAACCGATACTCCTCCGGAGAGATATTCTCCGGTATAGCAGTAGCTAGATAAACCTTCTGAGTTTCAACAATTAACACTGGGAACAGACAACAAAGAAGAGGCAGCCTACACAAACAAGGCCGCACGGAACAAGTGACGTTGCAAGTTGAAGGAGACACCGGGTAGTGGCAGCTCGGCTTCGGCGGAGATGATATTCCCAGAGGCTGCAGCGGAAATGATCCCACCTGCAGATCCGTATCCCCGCGTAAAGAAGGACCACCGACGAAGGTAGCTACCGCATCGTCTCCCTCAAACAATCTACGAGGATGCGCCTAGTCACCGACCCCCCAACCTCCTCACTTAATCACTCATTGGTCATGGTTGATCCTGCCGTTAAATCACGCAGAAGACGGCGAGGACTAGGAGGAAAAACAGCAGCAACAAACGGTGAACCCGATGTAAGAGAAAGGAAATCATCTCCTAATCTCAATTCAGACACATGATCCGAAAAGGGCCAGTTGAACTCAACTGGTTCTCCAAAGGGTTGCTCGGCGAGGACCGGTCCCCCGTCAGGGAACTCGGAAACAACAGGCTGCTGTGGTTCAACAGAAGGCCGAGAAGCCTCTGAAGAATCGTCCGTGTAAGGACTACCAGTAGACGAAACCGAAGGTTCCGCCACCGTGGCAAAAGACTAGAAGAAGAGAGCAAACACACACACAGGCTGAAAACGAGTTAAGACACACGATCAAACAGTCACAAGCAACGTCTAAACGGGTGTGTAATCGTGGGAGATTGATTTTACCACATTGGAAAATAAACGAATTCTACCGTTTCATGTTTTAAGAGTCGAGAAACGATAAAAAGATGACTCTATTCTTTCGCAGTTGATACAAGCGTGAAAGGACAAAGCGCTTACCTGCCTTTTTCGTTTAAGGGAGTCGAAAGACCAAATGACTCCAAGCCAGAAAAACTAGGCACAAAGGGTGTACCAAATATCCGGAACTCGCAATATACACCTCGTTTCAAATAATGCAATGTAAAATCGACCAAGGATGCGATTCTTGACGTACGTGCAGTAGTCTCCCCGAATCGTGTCTCTGTATCACGGTATAGGGCGAGACTCGGCTTCCTATGATGAAGGATTGAAACCTATAGTCTCCCTTATATACGCGACGAAGACGGAGCCAGTTCCACTAGCGCTCGTCTAAAGCCAACAAAGCAACGACAAATGCTAGGTTTAACGACGCCCGAACACGTCTCTAGCCTAGACCTTCTAAATATGTTTCGTTAAGTTCCAATGCTGCCTTAGGTTAATTGAATAAATTTTACAGTTGATCTTCAATTAAGTTTCAATTTCCAGGCCCTATCGTATGTAGTGTCTCGAAAGACTCCTAGATGCAAACTATATGCCACAGTGCAACATTTCGTTCGATGAAAACTAGTTAAATAAGAGTTGAGATCTTTTATACAAACGAAATGAACGGAATACAACAACAATGACTCTAATGCAACTAATGCAATTGAACACTTTTCATTCAAACACTAATCACTAGCGATATGGAAAAGATCACAATTTGCACTAATTAATCAAAACAAAAGAGATTTTTTTTGGTTTTCAATGTTTAATGGCTAATGTGCACTGAAAACAAAAGGAACAATTTGAGAGATGATATTCAAAAGAGCGAAACAAACAAAATTCACTCAACAATGCAATCAATCAGATCCCCAAATTTACCCAAAGTCTCTCAAAGCAAAGAAAGACTCAAAAGCTTCCGATGGACCGTGTGATCTAGGTCCAAAGCAAGGCAAACGAATTCCGAATGAAGGAATGGACAATCACCCAAAAAACACAACAAAACAATCAAATACTGTTAAGAGAGGGTGGAGAATCAATCAACAAGTTGACAGGACAATCAAGACACCTAAATTCCCAAGGAGGGCTCGATACACTAAGCCACTAGATGCCCTAGGGCTCAAAACGTGAAATCGGTAGATAGAAGCAAACAACCCAAGGACAGAGGTGAATTCCAGCCAAACAAGACTCCAACACACTCAGGCAGTCAGAAAATCAAGAAGAAAAGTATTGATCAAATCCAGAGAGCTCAAAAATGAAGAAACTCAAAAAACTCACAGGGGTGGCGCGACTGTGAGTGTGAAACTGGCGCCAGAAGCCAATTGGCACGGGCTAGACAAAGGCAACGTGTGCCAAGTGGCACGACTGTCGGGTTAAAAACCGCGCCAGTCGAGTTTCTCAACAAAAATTAAAAACAAGCTACTTCCAGAAGCAGACCAATACAAGCTAAGCAAACCAAGCAGCTAAAACAATGAAAGAATCCAACCCAGAAGGTTCATTAAGCAAGGAGAAACAATCAAAGCGAAACAAAATAAACGAGTCAAGGAAAACCGGACGAATCCCCAGCGGAGTCGCCAATTTGTTGAGGAGGTAAATCCCCTCTGCGGACAGAGGCGATCCCTACTAGCCCAGCAGGGGTCTAGCAACAAACAAACAATGCTATGACGCAAGCTCCTAGTTACGAATGGAAAGACTAGGAATAGAAGCCTACCTGGATTCCAACGCTATAATCCGAAGAAGAAGTGTCCCCGTCCTTCAGCCCTGGCAGATCACAATCCTTCCACGATCTCCGCGGATGAACACCTGCACATAGAAGAAACGAACAGATACAAGTATAGGAACCAGCATACGTAACTAAATATCGGTCAGAAAATATATTACTCGCATTAACATGATGGAAAACGGAGTGGAACCATAATCATAGTCATCTATTAAATGATAAATGAATAGAAGTTACAACCAAGTTCTGACGTCGCAGCCTCTTTCGAACGGGTCTCCGGTCGTCCACGTCTCGCAAAGCTCGCCAAGGAAAGGGAAAACCTCTCCAGAGTCTCGTGACAATGGTCTCCTCACTTGAATGGGCCTTAATGGAAAGAGAGGATTCTTTACAGCACAAAGGCACTTGGGAATAGGGAGATGCAAAGCTTCAGCACTTCAAGACTAGCTTGCCATGGATTTGAGCAGGCTTTTATAGATGGGGAAGGAGGGAGTTGGGATCCCTATTATTATGGGATTGGCCCTATAAACAAGGAAGGTTCCATGGAAGGTGGCAAAACCACTTCCCTTCCATAGAACTCCCGCAGCCAAACCTCCCAACTCAAGATAGGCAATGGTTGTGAGTTTGTTTGAACTCAACTTCCGCCATCCATATTTAAAAAACAATCCCTAAAATGGGTGGCGCGATTTCTGCTCTATGACAGAGCGCCAAGTGGCGCGACCTCTTTACAGGATTTCCCTGATTGGCGCGAGTACTGAACTGTCTACCCGCGCCAATGCAAAAAGAGTTGTTTTTCATGAGTTTTGCATGGAGATGTCTCAAGGGAAAATAAAGCTCATGCCTAGAGGGATGCATTGATGATGTTTTCAAAGCATGACAATGTTCACAGGTCACGGAATGGGTCCTCCATTGTGCGGGACGGGGAATGGTAAGGACGGTGACAAATTACTGTGTAACAAGTATGTCAATGCTTTCCACATCAAGAATGGAGAAGCTTTACCATGAAGGTTGGACACTATGTGATCCTTCACACCTTCCAACAGAATTGTTCGACACTTTGCTGTCTTCTTTTTCCATGCATCAAGCGTGGCAGCATCGCTAGAAGCAGGTTTTGGAATTTCTAAATCTATGAACTCCTTCAACCCATTGTCTTCCAGCACCACCTCCATCCTATCCTTCCATGCAATATAATTCGAGCTGCCTGTTGAGCCCCAAGATTGTTCTTTCTTTCATCAAACTTCACTCCATTTTTCTTTTGTCCATTGTTATCCTAGGCTCAAATGATCAATGAAATTAGTTAAAATTACTTTAAGAATGAATATCATGGCTAACTTGCTAAGTTTTGTGATTTTGTCATTGTAATCTATTTTGAACTGAAACTAGCTACAGAATGCAGACATTCCGTATCTAGTCGCCAATTCTGCAGCTGTATTCATGTTCAAGCATGTTCCAGGTGTCCTCTTAGGAAAATCCAAACATGGGTATATTCCACATCATGTCCTCAACATTTGTTGCTCACCATGAAGAATGAACGGAATTCTGGACGTGGTTTTGTACGTGGGAACTCACACAAGGAGGCAGACTCCATTATTGGACAAGGACAGTCCAGATGTCCTTTGTCACTTTACGCTGCCATCTTTAGAGTTCTAGTACGATTTTCATATGAAAAGACAATGATTCCCGTATTATCTCAAGTTCTGTTATAAAGATTTGTTATAAATGTACTCGGGAAACCGAGAGACAGGCTCTAGATTTTGATTAGATTTCGGGGATTTACTGCTATATTTCTGAAGACCGAGAATACTGTGTTTTAATTTATTTTCCTTTAATGAAGAAGACAACATTTCTCTGAACGCATTGAGTTGATCTTGAGTTAGATTTTGTTCTACTCTAGTGGTAGAGGGCCCCTGCCTCCTGAGCAGCTTTACTTTTGCAATTTATATTGTTGGGTGTGGAGCCTGATTATCTTGTTTACTTTGTATCACAGCATTGGACCCATGTACCTTAAAAGGGGTGGCAACGCCGCCCGAAATTTAATTGCCGCCGCCCCCCCCTGGCGGGGGTTCGGGGGCAGCGCCCCCGAAGCTAAAAACAGATGTAAAATTGCCTTGTAAAAGTATAGTAATTTCTAGTCAATCTGGGCCGTTCATTAGGCAAATGATCTGACGGTAGAAGTTATGTTTAGTTTAGGGTTTTTTCCCCTAGAAGGCAACCCCTCGCTTTTATGAGGGTATTGTATTGCGGTCGCATTACGGAGGTATTCCCTGAGCGAGAAACTGAGAGGGAGATCAGAGAGAGAACAGAGGATATTACAGCAGATCTGCTGTAGGTTTTGTCTCTTCATTTTTGTTGGATAATAGACAGGAAGGACTGGCTGTTCGGGGTGGACGTAGCCCAAAATGGGTGAACCACGTATATTTGTGTCTCTCTAGTTTTATGTGTTTTGTGTGATTTTATTTTCCACATATTTTATGTTTTGCATTGCTCTGTAATATTTAATTTTCTAACAATTGGTATCAAAGCCGAAGGTCTATTTGGCTGATAAAATTGTAGGAAAGAAGGGTTCCTGGTTCAAGTGGGAGCAATGGCGAAAGATGGTAAATTTAGGGTCGATAAATTTAGCGGCCAAAACTTCCCGTTGTGGAAGATGCAGATGGAAGATTATCTGTATCAGAAAGATATGTACCTACCATTGAGCGGAAAAACAAAGAATTCGGCGGCCATGACAGACGCGGAATGGAACATTATCGATAGAAAGGCACTCGGAACAGTACGGTTGTGTCTTGTGGCGTCAGTCACCTTCAATATTTCGAAGTAAACAACAACAGAGGGTTTGATGCAGACGTTGGCGAAACTATATGAAAAACCCTCGGCCTCAAACAAGGTATTTCTTATGAAACGACTATTTAATATGAAGATGTCGGAAGGTGGATCTGTTGCAGACCACTTAAATGAATTTAATACAGTTACCAGTCAGTTAAGTTCTGTAGGGGTAAACTTTGATGATGAAGTTAGAGCTCTATTATTCTTGTGCTCATTGCCAGAGAGTTGGAATGGTTTAGTAATGGCCATTAGTAACTCTGTCTCTGGATCTAGTACTTTAAAGTTCGATGATGTTGTTGGTGCTATCCTTAGTGAGGAAATGCGACGGAAAAGCTCCGGTGAGACATCAGGTAATGCTTTGAGTGCAGAGTCTAGGGGAAGAAGAATGGAAAGAGGAAAGAGCTCGGGATATCGCAGTAAATCAAGGAAAGGCAGATCCAAGTCCAGATCGGGGATAGTGTGCTGGAATTGCGAAAAGAAAGGACACCTAAAGAAAGACTGCAGATCTCGGAAGGGAAAAGAAGGAGACACACAGCAAGAAATCAATCATGAAGCAAATGTGACAGGTGATGTGTTACAAGATGCTTTGATTCTTTCTTTCGAAAATGTTACTGATTCTTGGGTTGTAGATTCAGGGGCTTCATTCCATGCCACACCCGATAAGAAATATTTTCATGACTATGTTCAAGGAGATTTTGGACAAGTTCGTTTGGGTGATGATAAACCCTGTAAAATTGTTGGAATGGGTAAAGTTCTTGTAAAAAAACAAAATGGAAACCAATGGCTACTAAAGGAGGTAAGGCATGTTCCAGATCTGAAGAAAAATCTGATTTCAACAAGGCAGTTAGGCAGTGAAGGTTGTGTGATAACTTTCACAAATAAAACTTGGAAGGTCACCAAAGGAGCCCTGGTAATAGCAAAAGGCGAAAAGGTTGGTACATTGTATTTATGTAATGGTATTTCTAACTCTGTTAATGCTTTAACTTCCAAAGGAGCAGATGCAGCATTATGGCATCATAGGCTCGGACACATGAGTGAGAAGGGAATGAAGATTCTTCACTCAAGAAATTTGTTGCCAGGTTTGAAGAATGTTGATTTGGATTTCTGTTAGAATTGCATTTATGGAAAACAGAAGAGAGTCAGATTTCTCAGAGTTGGGAAAGAAAAGAAGAGCAAAAAATTGGAGCTTGTGCATACAGATGTATGGGGACTTGCTCAGGTATCATCTCTCGGTGGCTCTCATTATTATGTTACTTTTATTGATGATGCAACTAGAAAAACATGGATTTATTGTATTCAGAATAAATCTGATGTATTTGATACTTTCAATAAATGGAAAGCTTTGGTTGAGATTGAGACAGGAAAGAAGTTGAAGTGTCTCAGATCAGACAATGGAGGTGAATATTGCAGCAAAGATTTTGATAGGTATTGTTCAGAGCATGGAATTCGTAGAGAGAAGACAGTTCCAAAACACCACAAGAAAATGGTGTGTCAAAGGATGAACAAAACAATCATGGAGCGTGCAAGGTGCATGAGATTGCATGCAGGATTGCCTTTACAATTTTGGGCAGATGCTGTAGATACTGTTGTTTATCTAATAAACAAAGGGCCTTCAATTTCCTTGGATGGTGGTATTCCAGAGGAAGCATGGACAAGTAAAAAGGTAAACTACTCTTTTTTAAAGCCTTTTGGTTGTGAGGCCTTTGTCCATATTAATAAAGAAAACAGAACAAAGCTTGAGGCAAAATCAAATAAATGTACCTTTATTGGATATGGTGCTAATGATTTTGGTTATCGCTTATATGATTATGAAAATAACAAAATCATTAGGAGCAGAGATGTAATATTCAATGAAAAGGTCTTGTATAAGAATCAGCTGCAGGAAAAGAAACAGGAAAAAGAAAGCAAGGAATACATGGTTCTTGATGAGATCACTAAAAAATTAAAGGTGTCTGAAAATAATAATAATCAACAACCACCACAACAGTAGCAAGCACCTCAAACACCTGAAAGTGGTGTTAGAAGATCTACCAGGATAAGTAGACCCTCTGAACGATACTCTCCTTCATTATATTATTTATTGTTGACTGATTCTCGTGAACCTGAATGTTATGAAGAAGCAATGCAGGTTGAAAGTAGGAAGAAGTGGGAGCTAGCCATGGAAGAAGAGATGGACTCCTTAATGCATAACCAGACTTGGGACTTAGTCAGGTTTCCTGCAGGTAAAACTACTTTGTAGAATAAATGGGTTTACAGGCTGAAGGAAGAAGATGGAGGAAAACAGAGGTACAAAGCTAGACTTGTGGTGAAGGGATTTTCACAGAAGAAAGGTATTGATTTTGATGAAATATTTTCTCCTGTTGTTAAAATGAATTCAATCAGAACTATTTTAAGTCTTGTAGCAACGGAAGATTTACATCTTGAACAGTTAGATGTAAAGACAACATTTCTCCATGGAGATTTGGAGGAAGAGATATACATGCAGCAACTAGAAGGATATGAGGTAAAAGGGAAAGAAAAATTGGTGTGCAAGTTAAAGAAGAGCTTGTATGGCTTAAAACAGGCCCCAAGGCAGTGGTATCTAAAATTTGACAGGTTTATGTCTAAACAAGGTTATACTAGATATCACTCTGATCATTGTGTTTATCTGAAAAGGCAAAATGATGGCAGCTATATTATACTGTTATTGTATGTAGATGACATGCTTGTTGCAGGGTCTAACATGCAGGAAATAAATGTGCTCAAAATAAAATTGGCAAATTCATTTGCAATGAAGTATTTGGGAGCTGCAAAACAAATCCTTGGTATGAGGATAACTAGAGACAGGAAAAATCGCAAATTAACACTGTCTCAGAATGAGTACATAGAAAAGGTGTTGAAAAGATTTAATATGCAGAATGCAAAACCAGTTAGTACACCTTTTTCTAGCCATTTCAAACTTAGTAAGGAGATGTACCCAAAGACCCAAGAAGACATGGATTATATGTCTAAAGTTCCATATGCATCAGCAGTTGGAATTTTAATGTATGCAATGGTCTGCACAAGGCCTGATATTGCACATGCAGTGGGAGTTGTAAGCAGGTATATGAACAATCCAGGAAAAGAACATTGGATGGCAGTAAAATGGATTCTCATATATTTGAGAGGTACCACAAATAAAGCATTATGCTTTGGTGGTTCAAACATTGCTCTACAGGGATATGTTGATGCAGATATGGCAGGTGACAAAGATAATAGGAGGAGCACTACAGGATATGTATTTACTGTAGGTGGAACAGCTGTCAGTTGGGTTTCAAAAATCCAAGGTGTTGTTGCACTTTCAACAACAGAAGCCGAGTATGTTGCTGCTACAGAGGCTAGTAAAGAAATGATTTGGTTACAAAGGTTTATGGATGAATTGGGTAAGAAGCATAATATGGGCACACTATACAGTGATAGCCAAAGTGCTATTCATCTTGCAAAGAACTCAGCATTTCATTCCAGGATTAAACACATACATCTCAAGTACCATTTCATACGGTCAGAATTGGAAGATGGAGAGTTGAAGCTGGAAAAGATACACACTAGCCAGAATCCTGCAGATATGCTAACAAAAGTTGTAACCAGGGAGAAACTAAGAACATGCTCAATTTCAATTGGTCTTCAAGGATGATGATGAAGATGAGAAACAGCCAGGTCCAAAGAGGAGTCA
Organism: Pinus albicaulis; assembly: GCA_034641835.2. Taxonomy (NCBI): domain Eukaryota; kingdom Viridiplantae; phylum Streptophyta; class Pinopsida; order Pinales; family Pinaceae; genus Pinus; species Pinus albicaulis. The sequence continues at coordinate 1,602,133,751 of CM076581.1, forward strand.
TTGTCCAACAAATGAAGCAGCGATGGAGTTGCTACAATCAGTGTCCAAGTGGGAGATTGTTGGGTGTGGAACCTGATTATCTTGTTTACTTTGTATCATAGCATTGGACCCCTGTACCTTAAAAGGGGTGGCAACGCCGCCCGAAATTTAATCGCTGCCGTGGGGGGTCGAGGGGGCGGCGATAGCGCTTTTCGGAGCCCCCCCTAGCGGGGGTTCAGAGGCAGCGCCCCCGAAGCTAAAAACAGATGTAAAATTTCCTTGTAAAAGTATAGTAATTTCTAGTCAATCTGGCCGTTCATTAGGCAAATGATCTGACGGTAGAAGTTATGTTTAGATTAGGGTTTTTTGCCCTAGAAGGCAACCCCCTTGTATATCTGAGGGCATTGTATTGCGGCTGTGGATTATGAGTGTATTCTCGGAGCGAGAAATAGAGAGGGAGACTGAGAGAGAGAACAGAGGATATTACAGCGGATCTGCTGTAGGTTTTGTCTCTTCATTTTTGTTGGATAATAGAAAGGAAGGACTGGCTGTTCGGGGTGGACGTAGCCCAAACTGGGTGAACCACGTATATCTGTGTATCTCTGGTTTTATGTGTTTTGTGTGCTTGTATTTTTCACATATTTTATGTGTTTCATTGCTCTGTAATATTTAATTTTCTAACAATTGGTATCAGAGCCGAAGGTATATTTGGCTGATAAAATCGCAGGAAAAAAGGGTTCCTGGTTCGAGTGGGAGCAATGGCGGACGATGGTAAGTTTAGGGTCGAGAAATTTAACGTCCAAAACTTTGCGCTGTGGAAGATGCAGATGGAAGATTATCTGTATCAGAAATATCTGTACCTACCATTGAGCGGAAAAACAAAGAAGCCGGCGACCATGACAGACGTGGAATGGAACATTCTCGATAGAAAGGCACTCGGAACAGTACGGTTGTGTCTTGCGGCATCAGTCGCCTTCAATATTTCGAAGGAAACAACAATAGAGGGTTTGATGCAGACGTTGGCAAAACTGTATGAAAAGCCCTCGACCTCAAACAAGGTATTTCTTATGAAACAACTATTTAATATGAAGATGTCGGAAGGTGGATCTGTTGCAGACCATTTAAATGAATTTAATACAGTTACCAGTCAGCTAAGTTCTGTAGGGGTGAACTTTGATGATGAAGTTAGAGCTTTGTTATTCTTGTGCTCATTGCCAGAGAGTTGGAATGGTTTAGTAATGGCCATTAGTAACTCTGTCTCTGGATCTAGTACTTTAAAGTTTGATGATGTTGTTGGTGTTATCCTTAGCGAGGAAATGCGACGGAAAAGCTCTGGTGAGACATCAGGTAATGCTTTGAGTGCAGAGTATAGGGGAAGAAGAATGGAAAGAGGAAAGAGCTCGGGATATCGTAGTAAATCAAGGAAAGGCAGATCCAAGTCCAGATCGGGGATAGTGTGCTGGAATTGCGGAAAGAAAGGACACCTAAAGAAAGACTATAGATCTCGGAAGGGAAAAGAAGGGGACACACAACAAGAAAACAATCATGAAGCAAATGTGACAGGTGATGTGTTACAAGATGCTTTGATTCTTTCTTTCGAAAATGTTACTGATTCTTGGGTTGTAGATTCAGGGGCTTCATTCCATGCCACACCTGATAGGAAATATTTTCATGACTATGTTCAAGGAGATTTTGGACAAGTTCGTTTGGGTGATGATAAACCCTGTAAAATTGTTGGAATGGGTAAAGTTCTTGCAAAACAACAGAATGGAAACCAATGGCTACTAAAGGAGGTAAGGCATGTTCTAGATCTGAAGAAAAATCTGATTTCAACAGGGCAGTTAGGCAGCGAAGGTTTTGTGACAACTTTCACAAATAAAAGTTGGAAGGTCACCAAAGGAGCCCTGGTAATAGCAAAAGGCGAAAAGGTTGGTACATTGTATTTATGCAATGGTATTTCTAACTCTGTTAATGCTTTAACTTCCAAAGTAGCAGATGCAGCATTATGGCATCATAGGCTCGGACACATGAGTGAGAAGGGAATGAAGATTCTTCACTCAAGAAATTTGTTGCCTGGTTTGAATAATGTTGATTTGGATTTCTGTGAGAATTGCATTTATGGAAAACAGAAGAGAGTCAGATTTCTCAGAGTTGGGAAAGAAAAGAAGAGCGAAAAATTGGAGCTTGTGCATACGTATACAAAAAGGGACCTCGCTTCGGTATCATCTCTATGGGTCTTTTCATTATTATGTTACTTTTATTGATGATGCAACTAGAAAAACTTGGATTTATTGTATTCACAATAAATCTGATGTATTTGATACTTTCAAGAAATGGAAAGCTTTGGTTGAGATTGAGATAGGAAAGAAGTTGAAGTGTCTTAGATCAGACAATGGAGGTGAATATTGTAGCAAAGATTTTGATAGGTACTGTTCAGAGCATGGAATTCACAGAGAGAGGACAGTTACAAGAACACCACAAGAAAATGGTGTGTCGGAAAGGATGAATAGAACAATCATGGAGCGTGCAAGGTGCATGAGATTGCATGCAAGATTGCCTTTGAAATTTTGGGCAGATGCTGTATATACTGTTGTTTATCTAATAAAAAAAGGGCCTTCAAGTTCCTTGGATGGTGGTATTCCAGAGGAAGCATGGATAGGTAAAAAGGTAAACTATTCTTTTTTAAAGCCTTTTGGTTTTGAGGCCTTTTTCCATATTAATAAAGAAAATAAAACAAAGCTTGAGGAAAAATCAAAGAAATGTACATTTATTGGATATGGTGTTAATGATTTTGGTTATCGCTTATATGATTATGAAAATCACAAACATCATAGGATCGTAGACGTAATATTCAATGAAAAGGTCTTGTATAATAATCAGTTTCAAGAAAAGAAAGAGGAAAAATAAAGAAAGGAATACACGGTTCTTGATGAGATAACTGAAAAATTAAAGGTGCTTGAAAATAATAATAATCAACAACCACAGCAGCAACAACCACCACAACAGCAACAGGCACCTCAAACACCTGAAAGTGGTGTTAGAAGATCTACCAGGATAAGTAGACCCCTTGAACGATACTCTCCTTCATTATATTATTTATTATTGACTGATTCTGGTGAACCCGAATGTTATGAAGAAGAAATGCAGGTTGAAAGCAGGAAGAAGTGGGAGCTAGCCATGGAAGAAGAGATGGACTCCTTAATGCATAAATAGACTTGGGACTTAGTCAGGTTGCCTGCAGGTAAAACTACATTGCAGAATAAATGGGTTTACAGGTTGAAGGAAGAAGATGGAGGAAAATAGAGGTACAAAGCTAGACTTGTGGTGAAGGGATTTGCACAGAAGAAAGGTATTGATTTTGATGAATATTTTCTCCGTTGTTAAAATGAATTCAATCGCAACTATTTTAAGTCTTGTAGCAATGCAAGATTTACATCTGAAATGGCTAGGATGTAAAGACAACATTTCTCCATGGAGATTTGGAGTGGAAGAGATATACATGCAAAGAAATCCGACATATGAGGTCAAAGGGAAAGAAAAATTAGTGTGCAGGCTAAAAAAGAGCTTGTATGGCTTAAAACAGGCTCCAAGGCAGTGGTATCTAAAATTTGACAAGTTTATGTCTAAACAAGGATATACTAGATGTCACTCTGATCATTGTGTTTATCTGAAAAGGCAAAATGATGGTAGCTATATTATATTGTTATTGTATGTAGATGACATGCTTGTTGCAAGGTCTAACATGCAGGAAATAAATTTTCTCAAAAGAAAATTGGAAAATTCATTTGCAATGAAGGATTTGAGAGCTGCAAAACAAATCCTTGGTATGAGGATAGCTAGAGACAGGAAAAATCGCAAATTAACATTGTCTCAGAATGAGTACATAGAAAAGGTGTTAAAAAGATTTAATATGTAGAATGCAAAACCAGTTAGTACACCTTTTGCTAGCCATTTCAAACTTAGTAAGGAGATGTGCCCCAAGACCCAAGAAGACATGGATTATATGTCTAAAGTTCCATATGCATCAGGTAGGCTGGAATTTTAATGTACTAAATGGTCTCGCACAAGGCTCGATATTGCACATGCAAGGAGTTGTAAGCAGGTATATGAACAATCCAGGAAAAGAACATTTGCTTAAGGAATAAATACTCCTTGTGATATTCGAGAGGTACCACAAATAAAGCATTATGCTTCGTGTTCAAAATATTTCATGGATATGTTGATGCGTATATGGCAGGTGACAGAGATAACAGGAGGAGCACTATAGGATATGTATTTACTGTAGGAGGAACAACTGTCAGTTGGGTTTCAAAAATCCAAAGTGTTGTTGCACTTTCAACAACAGAAGCAGAGTATGTTGCTGCTACAGAGGCTAGTAAAGAAATGATTTGGTTACAAAGGTTTATGGATGAATTGGGTAAGAAGCATAATATGGGCACACTATATAGTGATAGCAAAAGTGCTATTCATCTTGCAAAGAACTTAGCATTTCATTCTAGGACTAAACACATACATCTCAAGTACCATTTCATATGGTCAGTATTGGAAGATGGAGAGTTGAAGCTGGAAAAGATACACACTAGCCAGAATCCTGCAGATATGCTAACAAAAGTTGTAACCAGGGAGAAAATGAGAATGTTATCAGTTTCAATTGGTCTTCAAGGATGACGATGAAGATAAGGAACAACCATGTCCAAAGAGGAGTCATTGTCTAGCAGATGAAGCAGTGGTGGAGTTGCTACTATCAGTCTCCAAGTGGGAGATTGTTGGGTGTGGAGCCTGATTATCTTGTTTACTTTGTATCACAGCATTGGACCCCTGTACCTTAAAAGGGGCTAACACCGCCCGAAATTTAATCGTCTCCGTGGAGGTCCAGTGGGCCGCGCAACATGAGGCCCCCCCCTAGCGGGGTTTCGTGCGCCGCCCCGAAGCTAAAAAACAGATGTAAAATCGCTTTGTAAAAGTATAGTAATTTCTAGTCAATCTAGGCCGTTCATTAGGCAAATGATCTGACGGTAGAAGTTATGTTTAGATTAGGGTTTTTTTCCCTAGAAGGCGACCCCCTTGTATATATGAGGGCATTGTATTGCGGCTGTGGATTATGAGTGTATTCTCGGAGCGAGAAACAGAAAGGGAGACTGAGAGAGAGAACAGAGGATATTACAGCAGATCTGCTGTAGGTTTTGTCTCTTCATTTTTGCTGGATAATAGAAAGGAAGGACTGGCTGTTCGGGGTGGACGTAGACCAAACTGGGTGAACCATGTATATCTGTGTCTCTCTGGTTTTATGTGTTTTGTGTGCTTGTATTTTCCGCTTATTTTATGTGTTTCATTGCTCTGTAATATTTAATTTTCTAACAACTGGTATCAGAGCCGAAGGTATATTTGGCTGATAAAATCGCAGGAAAAAAGGGTTCCTGGTTCGAGTGGGAGCAATGGCGGACGATGGTAAATTTAGGGTCGAGAAATTTAACGTCCAAAACTTTTCGCTGTGGAAGATGCAGATGGAAGATTATCTGTATCAGAAAGATCTTTAATTACCATTGAGCGGAAAAACAAAGAAGCCAGCGACCATGACAGACGCGGAATGGAACATTCTCGATAGAAAGGCACTCGGAATAGTACGGTTGTGTCTTGCGGCGTTAGTCGCCTTCAATATTTTGAAGGAAACAACAATAGAGGGTTTGCTGCAGATGTTGGCGAAACTGTATGAAAAGCCCTCGGCATCAAACAAGGTATTTCTTATGAAACGACTATTTAATATGAAGATGTCGGAAGGTGGATTTGTTGTATACCATTTAAATGAATTTAATACGGTTACCAGTCAGCTAAGTTCTGTAGGGGTAAACTTTGATGATGAAGTTAGAGCTCTATTATTCTTGTGCTCATTGCCAGAGAGTTGGAATGGTTTAGTAATGGCCATTAGTAACTCTGTCTCTGGATCTAGTACTTTAAAGTTTGATGATGTTGTTTGTGCTATCCTTAGCGAGGAAATGCGACGGAAAAGCTCCGGTGAGACATCAGGTAATGCTTTGAGTGCAGAGTCTAGGGGAAGAAGAATGGAAAGAGGAAAGAGCTCGGGATATCACAGTAAATCAAGGAAAGGCAGATCCAAGTCCAGATCGGGGATAGTGTGCTGGAATTGCGGAAAGAAAGGACACCTAAAGAAAGATTGTAGATCTCGGAAGGGAAATGAAGGAGACACACAACAAGAAAACAATCATGAAGAAAATGTGACAGGTGATGTGTTACAAGATGCTTTGATTCTTTCTTTCGAAAATGTTACTGATTCTTGGGTTGTAGATTCTGGGGCTTCATTCCATGCCACACCTGATAAGAAATATTTTCATGACTATGTTCAAGGAGATTTTGGACAAGTTCGTTTGGGTGATGATAAACCCTGTAAAATTGTTGGAATGGGTAATGTTCTTGTAAAAAAACAGAATGGAAACCAATGGCTACTAAAGGAGGTAAGGCATGTTCCAGATCTGAAGAAAAATCTGATTTCAACAGGGCAGTTAGGCAGTGAAGGTTGTGTGACAACTTTCACAGATAAACCTTGGAAGGTCACCAAAGGAGCGCTGGTAATAGCAAAAGGTGAAAAGGTTGGTACATTGTATTTATGCAATGGTATTTCTAACTCTGTTAATGCTTTAACTTCCAAAGGAGCAGATGCAAGATTATGGCATCATAGGCTCAGACACATGAGTGAGAAGGGAATGAAGATTCTTCACTCAAGAAATTTGTTGCCAGGTTTGAAGAATGTTGATTTGGATTTCTGTGAGAATTGCATTTATGGAAAACAAAAGAGAGTCAGATTTCTCAGGGTTGGGAAAGAAAAGAAGAGCTAAAAATTGGAGCTTGTGCATACAGATGTATGGGGACCTGCTCAGGTATCATCTCTCGGTGGCTCTCGTTATTATGTTACTTTTATTGATGATGCAACTAGAAAAACATGGATTTATTGTATTCAGAATAAATCTGATGTATTTGATACTTTCAAGAAATGGAAAGCTTTGGTTGAGATTGAGACAGAAAAGAAGTTGAAGTGTCTCAGATCAGACAATGGAGGTGAATATTGCAGCAAAGAGTTTGATAGGTACTGTTCAGAGCATGGAATTCGTAGAGAGAAGACAGTTCCAAGAACACCACAAGAAAATGGTGTGTCAGAAAGGATGAACAGAACAATCATGGAGCGTGCAAGGTGTATGAGATTGCATGCAGGATTGCCTTTACAATTTTGGGCAGATGTTGTAGATACTGTTGTTTATCTAATAAACAGAGGGCCTTCAAGTTCCTTGGATGGTGGTATTCCAGAGGAAGCATGGACAGGTAAAAAGGTAAACTACTATTTTTTAAAGCCTTTTGGTTGTGAGGCCTTTGTCCATATTAATAAAGAAAACAGAACAAAGATTGAGGCAAAATCAAAGAAATGTACCTTTATTTGATATGGTGCTAATGATTTTTGTTATCTCTTATATGATTATGAAAATCACAAAATCATTAGGAGCAGAGACGTAATATTCAATGAAAAGGTCTTGTATAAGAATCAGCTGCAGGAAAAGAAACAGGAAAAAAAAAGCAAGGAATACACGGTTCTTGATGAGATAACTGAAAAATTAAAGGTGTCTGAAAATAATAATAATCAACAACCACAGCAGCAACAACCACCACAACAGTAGCAGGCACCTCAAACACCTGAAAGTGGTGTTAGAAGATCTACCAGGATAAGTAGACCCCCTGAACGATACTCTCCTTCATTATATTATTTATTGTTGACTAATTCTGGTGAACCTGAATGTTATGAAGAAGCAATGCGGGTTGAAAGTAGGAAGAAGTGGTAGCTAGCCATGGAAGAAGAGATGGACTCCTTAATGCATAACCAGACTTGGGACTTAGTCAGGTTGCCTGCAGGTAAAGCTACATTGCAGAATAAATGGGTTTACAGGCTGAAGGAAGAAGATGGAGGAAAACAGAGGTACAAAGCTAGACTTGTGGTGAAGGGATTTGCACAGAAGAAAGGTATTGATTTTGATGAAATATTTTCTCTTGTTGTTAAAATGAATTCAAACAGAACTATTTTAAGTCTTGTAGCAGCGAAAGATTTACATCTTGAACAGTTAGATGTAAAGACGGCATTTCTCCATGGAGATTTGGAGGAAGAGATATACATGCAGCAACCAGAAGGATATGAGGTAAAAGGGAAAGAAAAATTGGTGTGCAGTTTAAAGAAGAGCTTGTATGGCTTCAAACAGGCCCCAAGGCAGTGGTATCTAAAATTTGACCGGTTTATGTTTGAACAAGGTTATACTAGATGTCACTCTAATCATTGTGTTTATCTGAAAAGGAAAAATGATGGAAGCTATATTATACTGTTATTGTATGTAGATGACATGCTTGTTGCAGGGTCTAACATGCAGGAAATAAATGTGCTCAAAAGAAAATTGGAAAATTCATTTGCAATGAAGGATTTGGGAGCCACAAAACAAATCCTTGGTATGAGGATAACTAGAGACAGGAAAAATCGCAAATTAACACTGTCTCAAAATGAGTACATACAAAAGGTGTTGAAAAGATTTAATATGCAGAATGCAAAACCAGTTAGTACACCTTTTGCTAGCCATTTCAAACTTAGTAAGGAGATGTGCCCAAAGACCCATGAAGACATGGATTATATGTCTAAAGTTCCATATGCATCAGCAGTTGGAAGTTTAATGTATGCAATGGTCTGCACAAGGCCTGATATTGCACATGCAGTGGGAGTTGTAAGCAGGTATATGAACAATCCAGGAAAAGAACATTGGATGGCAGTAAAATAGATTCTCAGATATTTGAGAGGTACCACAAATAAAGCATTATGCTTTGGTAGTTCAAACATTGCTCTACAGGGATATGTTGATGCAGATATGGCAGGTGACAGAGATAATAGGAGGAGCACTACAAGATATTTATTTACTGTAGGTGGAACAGCTGTCAATTGGGTTTCAAAAATCCAAAGTGTTGTTGCACTTTCAACAACAGAAGCCGAGTATGTTGCTGCTACAGAGGCTAGTAAAGAAATGATTTGGTTACAAAGGTTTATGGATGAATTGGGTAAGAAGCATGATATGGGCACACTATACATTGATAGCCAAAGTGCTATTCATCTTGCAAAGAACTCAGCATTTCATTCCAGGACTAAACACATACATCTCAAGTACCATTTCATACGGTCAGTATTGGAAGATGGAGAGTTGAAGCTGGAAAAGATACACACTAGCCAGAATCTTGCAGATATGCTAATAAAAGTTGTAACCAGGGAGAAACTGAGAACATGCTCAGTTTCAATTGGTCTTCAAGGATGATGAAGAATATGAGAAACAACTAGGTCCAAAGAGGAGTCATTGTCCAGCAAATGAAGCAGCGATGGAGTTGCTACAATCAGTCTCCAAGTGGGAGATTGTTGGGTGTGGAGCCTGATTATCTTGTTTACTTTGTATCACAGCATTGGACCCCTGTACCTTAAAATGGGTGGCAACGCCGCTCGAAATTTAATCGCTGCCGTGGGGGGTCCAGGGGGCAGCGGCAGCGCTTTTCAGAGCCCCCCCCCTGGTGGGGGTTCGGGGGCAGCACCCCCGAAGCTAAAAACAGATGTAAAATTGCCTTGTAAAAGTATAGTAATTTCTAGTCAACCTGGGCCGTTCATTAGGCAAATGATATGACGGTAGAAGTTATGTTTAGATTAGGGTTTTTTACCCTATAAGGCAACCCCCTTGTATATATGAGGGCATTGTATTGCGGCTGTGGATTATGAGTGTATTCTCGAAGCGAGAAACAAAGAGGGAGACTGAGAGAGAGAACAGAGGATATTACAGCGGATCTGATGTAGGTTTTGTCTCTTCATTTTTGATGGATAATAGAAAGGAAGGACTGGCTGTTCGAGGTGGACGTAGCCCAAACTGGGTGAACCACGTATATCTATGTATCTCTGGTTTTATGTGTTTTGTGTGCTTGTATTTTCAACATATTTTATGTGTTTCATTTCTCTGTAATATTTAGTTTTCTAACAACTGGTATCAGAGCCGAAGGTATATTTGGCTGATAAAATCGCAGGAAAAAAGGGTTCCTGGTTCGAGTGGGAGCAATGGCGGATGATGGTAAGTTTAGGGTCAAGAAATTTAACGTCCAAAACTTTGCGCTGTGGAAGATGCAGATGGAAGATTATCTTTATCAGAAATATTTGTACCTACCATTGAGCGGAAAAACAAAGAAGCCGGTGACCATGATAGACACGGAATGGAACATTCTCGATAGAAAGGCACTCAGAACTGTACGGTTGTGTCTTGCGGCGTCAGTCGCCTTCAATATTTCGAAGGAAACAACAACAGAGGGTTTGATGCAGACGTTGGCGAAACTGTATGAAAAGCCCTCGGCCTCAAACAAGGTATTTCTTATGAAACGACTATTTAATATGAAGATGTCGGAAGGTGGATTTGTTGCAGACCATTTAAATGAATTTAATACAGTTACCAGTCAGCTAAGTTCTGTAGGGGTAAACTTTGATGATGAAGTTAGAGCTCTGTTATTCTTGTGCTCATTGCCAGAGAGTTGGAATGGTTTAGTAATGGCCATTAGTAACTCTATCTCTAGATCTAGTACTTTAAAGTTTGATAATGTTGTTGGTTCTATCCTTAGCGAGGAAATGCGACGGAAAATCTCTGGTGAGACATCAGGTAATGTTTTGAGTGCAGAGTCTAGGGGAAGAAGAATGGAAAGAGGAAAGAGCTCGGGATATCGCAGTAAATCAAGGAAAGGCAGATCCAAGTCCAGATCGGGGATAGTGTGTTGGAATTGCGGAAAGAAAGGACACCTAAAGAAAGACTGTAGATCTCGGAAGGGAAAAGAAGGAGACACACAACAAGAAAACAATCATGAAGCAAATGTGACAGGTGATGTGTTACAAGATGTTTTGATTCTTTCTTTCGAAAATGTTACTGATTCTTGGGTTGTAGATTCAGGGGCTTCATTCCATGCCACACCTGATAAGAAATATTTTCATGACTATGTTCAAGGAGATTTTGGACAAGTTCGTTTGGGTGATGATAAACCCTGTAAAATTGTTGGAATGGGTAAAGTTACTGTAAAACAATAGAATGGAAACCAATGGCTACTAGAGGTAAGGCATGTTCCAGATCTGAAGAAAAATCTGATTTCAACAGGGCAGTTAGGCGGTGAAGGTTGTGTGACAACTTTCACAGATAAAACTTGGAAGGTCACCAAAGGAGCCCTGGTAATAGCAAAAGGTGAAAAGGTTGGTACATTGTATTTATACAATGGTATTTCTAACTCTGTTAATGCTTTAACTTCCAAAGGAGCAGATGCAGCATTATGGCATCATAGGCTCGGACACATGAGTGAGAAGGGAATGAAGATTCTTCACTCAAGAAATTTGTTGCTAGGTTTGAAGAATGTCGATTTGGATTTCTGTGAGAATTGCATTTATGGAAAACAGAAGAGAGTCAGATTTCTCAGAGTTGGGAAAGAAAAGAAGAGCGAAAAATTGGAGCTTGTGCATATAGATGTATGGGGACCTGCTCAGGTATCATCTCTCGGTGGCTCTTGTTATTATGTTACTTTTATTGATGATGCTACTAGAAAAACATGGATTTATTGTATTCAGAATAAATCTAATGTATTTGATACTTTCAAGAAATGGAAAGCTTTGGTTGAGATTGAGACAGGAAAGAAGTTGAAGTGTCTCAGATCAGACAATGGAGGTGAATATTGCAGCAAAGAGTTTGATAGGTACTGTTCAGAGCATGGAATTCGTAGAGAGAAGGCAGTTCCAAGAACACCACAAGAAAATGGTGTGTCAGAAAGGATGAACAGAACAATCATGGAGTGTGCAAGGTGCATGAGATTGCATGCGGGATTGCCTTTACAATTTTGGGCAGATGCTGTAGATAGTGTTGTTTATCTAATAAACAGAGGGCCTTCAAGTTCCTTGGATGGTGGTATTCCAGAGGAAGCATGGACAGGTAAAAAGGTAAACTACTCTTTTTAAAGTCGTTTGGTTGTGAGGCCTTTGTCCATATTAATAAAGAAAATAGAACAAAGCTTGAGGCAAAATCAAAGAAATGTACTTTTATTGGATATGGTGCTAATGATTTTGGTTATCGCTTATATGATTATGAAAATCACAAAATCATTAGGAGCAGAGATGTAATATTCAATGAAAAGGTCCTGTATAAGAATCAGCTGCAGGAAAAGAAACAGGAAAAAGAAAGCAAAGAATACACGGTTCTTGATGAGATCACTGAAAAAGTAAAGGTGCCTGAAAATAATCAACAACCACAGCAGCAGCAACCACCACAACAGCAACAGGCACCTCAAACACCTGAAAGTGGTGTTAGAAGATCTACCAGGATAAGTAGACCCCCTGAACGATACTCTCCTTCATTATATTATTTATTGTTAACTGATTCTGGTGAACCTGAATGTTATGAAGAAGCAATGCAGGTTGAAAGCAGGAAGAAGTGGGAGCTAGCCATGGAAGAAGAGATGGACTCCTTAATGCATAACCGGACTTGGGACTTAGTCAGGTTGCCTGCAGGTAAAACTACATTGCAGAATAAATGGGTTTACAGGCTGAAGGAAGAAGATGGAGGAAAACAGAGGTACAAAGCTAGACTTGTGGTGAAGGGGTTTGCACAGAAGAAAGGCATTGATTTTGATGAAATATTTTCTCCTGTTGTTAAAATGAATTCAATCAGAACTGTTTTAAGTCTTGTAGCAGTTGAAGATTTACATCTTGAACAGTTAGATGTAAAGACAACATTTCTCCATGGAGATTTGGAGGAAGAGATATACATGCAGCAACCAGAAGGATATGAGGTAAAAGGGAAAGAAAAATTGGTGTGCAGGTTAAAGAAGAGCTTGTATGGTTTAAAATAGGCCCCAAGGCAGTGGTATCTAAAATTTGACAAGTTTATGTCTGAACAAGGTTATACTAGATGTCACTCTGATCATTGTGTTTATTTGAAAAGGAAAAATGATGGCATCTATATTATACTGTTATTGTATGTAGATGACATGCTTGTTGCAGGGTCTAACATGCAGGAAATAAATGTGCTCAAAAGAAAATTGGCAAATTCATTTGCAATGAAGGGTTTGGGAGCTGCAAAACAAATCCTTGGTATGAGGATAACTAGAGACAGGGAAAATAAAAAATTAACACTGTCTCAGAATGAGTACATAGAAAAGGTGTTGAAAAGATTTAATATGCAGAATGCAAAACCAGTTAGTACACCTTTTTCTAGCCATTTCAAACTTAGTAAGGAGATGTGCCCAAAGACCCAAGAATACATGGATTATATGTCTAAAGTTCCATATGCATTAGCAGTTGGAAGCTTAATGTATGCAATGGTCTGCACAAGGCCTGATATTGCACATGCAGTGGGAGTTGTAAGCAGGTACATGAATAATCCAGGAAAAGAACATTGGATGGCAGTAAAATGGATTCTCGGATATTTGAGAGGTACCACAAATCAAGCATTATGCTTTGGTGGTTCAAACATTTCTTTACAGGGATATGTTGATGCAAATATGGCAGGTGAGAGAGATAACGGGAGGAGCACTACAGGATATGTATTTACTGTAGGTGGAACATCTATCAGTTGGGTTTCAAAAATCCAAAGTGTTGTTGCACTTTCAACAACAGAAGCAGAGTATGTTGCTGCTACAGAGGCTAGTAAAGAAATGATTTGGTTACAAAGGTTTATGGATGAATTGGGTAAGAAGCATGATATGGGCACTATGCGAGTGATATCCAAAGTGCTATTCATCTTGCAAAGAACTTAGCATTTCATTCCAAGACTAAACGCATACAGCTCAAGTACCATTTCATACGGTCAGTATTGGAAGATGGTCAGTTGAAGCTGGAAAAGATACACACTAGGCAGAATCCTGAAGATATGCTAACAAAAGTTGTAACAAGGGAGAAACTGAGAATGTGCTTAGTTTCAATTGGTCTTCAAGGATGACGATGAAGATGAGAAACAGACAAGTCCAAAGAGGAGTCATTGTCCAGCAAATGAAGCAGCGGTGGAGTTGCTACAATCAGTCTCCAAGTGGGAGATTGTTGGGTGTGAACTTTGATTATATTGTTTACTTTGTATCACGGCACTAGACCCTTGTACCTTAAAAGGGGGCGCTCAGCACTTTGAAATTTAACAGCTATTTGTGGGGGGTCAGAGGGGGTCGTGGCCTTTTTTGTAACCCACAGCGGGGATTTGGGAGCGGCGCCAGAGTAATAAACAGATGTAAAATTGCCTTGTAAAAGTATAGTAATTTCTAGTCAATCTGGGCCGTTCATTAGGCAAATGATCTGACGGTAGAAGTTATGTTTAGATTAGGGTTTTTTTCCCTAGAAGGCAACCCCTTGTATATATGAGGGCATTGTATTGCGGCTGTGGATTATGAGTGTATTCTCGGAGCGAGAAACAGAGAGGGAGACTGTGAGAGAGAACAGAGGATATTACAGCGGATCTGCTGTAGGTTTTGTCTCTTCATTTTGTTAGATAATATAAAGGAAGGACTGGCTGTTCGGGGTGGACGTAGCCCAAACTGGGTGAACCACGTATATCTATGTCTCTCTGGTTTTATGTGTTTTGTGTGCTTGTATTTTCTGCATATTTTATGTGTTTCATTTCTCTATAATATTTAATTTTCTAACAAGTTAAAAGCACACTGAGAAATAAGCAACCCCTTTCCATTAATGTCAAAGGGGGAGGAAAAGCGAGCAACAAAAGAAAGGGTCCCAAAAAGGCAAACAGAGGAAGTGTATTGCCATCAATGCCAAAGGGGGAGACTGTTGGAAATGTTTTCATTGATGGCAAAGGAGGAAGCAAAGGCAGAGATAGACAAAGGACAACAACAGAGGCTAAGGAAAATAAAGTGACAGGAGTGCACATTTGGTAGAGCAGCAGAAATACAGTGACAGGATATGTACAGTAGTAGGAAATATAGTGACAGGATATGTACAGAGGCAGAGATGAAACAGTCGAGCAGCAGAGGTAGAGGCAGAGCCATTAACAAACCAACAGTGAAATGATCGCAGGAGATGTGGAATCATGTAGAAAGGAAGGAACCAAGGCTCTGTGTATAAGGGGAATAAACCTTATGGTAGCGTTGGTAGCATTGTATTAACATAACATTGAAACATGGTTAATATATTCAAGAGATGAAGAAATAAGAAATAAAATTTTAAACAAAGATTATAAGTATAAGTATATAACGAAGACGTGAAATTCATTATTGAAGCGGAACCCCGAACATGAGCAGTAAAATGGGGGGGCCACAAAACCAGTGGGTTCGCGCGTTGGTTGAAGTGGTAAGCGGTATTTCCAAAATGAACGCGATATGTGTCATTGAAGGACATGTGTCCTCAAGCGGTTTTGTAAAACAAATTTTTTCATGCAAGTTTGAAGTGTTAACCCTCGTACCAATAAAAAACGCGATATGGTATGACATCCGTTGGATCATCGGAGTCGATGCAATAAACTGTCAGCCGTTGGATGCAAGAGGTGTGTTAATGGAGGTGGGCCCTGAGAACGTATATGTATTAAAATATGTATCGGGTTTGATATCCATTGCAATATTGGATATATATTAAAGTTGAGTGCACATATAGAAATGGGTTATGTGCGGATTATATATTTGTTTCAAGTTAATACATTATGTTATGCCGAGGGTTAAAGCCATGGTCGAAGATTGACTTAGGCTTATATATATATATATGTTCAAAGGGTGATGTTAGTTGGAACGTACTAAAAGTGAAAATTTTATCAAACACATGTGGGCTCCATGGAATGGTTGTGTATTAAAATGTTGCATTGGGTTTAGTTATAAGTTGATAATGCGGTGGTGGCATATATACAAATGCACAAGTAATGCGCTAACCAAAAGTTGTGGTTTGGACTCATAATATATCATACAAAGGGTAAGCCTGGAGCATATATATATATATATATATATATGTTGGGTCGAACTCCGCCAGGGTGAGAACCTTTGGTTTATTGAGATATTTAAGGTTGATTTCATATATGTATGTTGAAATAAGTTGGTATGCGGATATATAAGCTGGGGGACTGAAAACCTTATGTTAATGCTTGCATATAAACAAAAGTTAATACGCAAGTAGGACCCCTACATAAAATTCCGAGAATCATAACCCAAGCTAGAGTATACATAAATACTGAAGTGGTAAAGTATACTTATATATGTAGTGCTTTATAAATAAGGGACCAAAGTATATATATACATATATGTGAAGCGCTCTATTATCCAAAGGCTTATAAGGTGGGACCCGAGTCACGAATCGCATCGGAGAAAATTTGGCAGCGGAACATGTTAACCAAAAGTTGCGATTGCGATTGAGTTCCGAATCTGATATGTTTAAATGATGACTTTCATATTTTGCTTGAGTTTTGGCCTAATCACATCGGAGCGATTCATCGCATCAGCACATCAAAATGAACAGTGTTACATCGCATCGGAGCCACCCATCGCATCGTCACAATGAAGTGAACAGTGTTACATCGCATCGGAACAACCCATCGCATTAGCATAATGAAGTGAACAGTGTTACATCACATTGGCACAATGAAGTGAATAGTGTTACATCGCATCGGAACAACCCATCACATTGGCGCAGAGAAATGTACAGTAATTGATCGCATCGGAGGTGAAAGAGTATCAACAAACTGAAAGTTCCGATTGTGACTTAGCGATTGGATGAGAGCCGTCAGATTCACTGAGGGATGGACGACGGAGATGATTCAACTGACTATATGGTGGGCCTCTGCTAATCGCATCGGCGGAAATCAAAAGACCAAATCGCAGGAGCATTGTGAATGTTGTGATTGCAATTGAAATAAATGAGCGGAGTATAGCTGGCATGTGGGGTCCATTCAAAAGATAGGACTAATAACAGGTTTTCTCCAAGTTAATTAATACAAAGCTAAAGAGGAAAGGAAAGCACAGTGACACACACACACACACACACACATATATATATATGCAAAATGATACATACATATTTCCAATATGTGGACAGTAAAGCATCACATTAGAGAATAGAGAAAGTTCAGTGAGTGGGCCTGTAAGGGCATTTTATGTATTAAAATGTTTTATTATTTGTATAACACCGAGAGTTGAATTGCACAGTTACATGTATGCAACAGTTACACCACGACAGAGAACAGGAGAGCTAGCAGAGCTAAAAAAGATAGACACAGTCAAAGAAAAGACAAATGCGTAGCGATCCAAAAGGCTGAATGAGTTGAGCTGGAGTTCTCATTGTATTTGAATATAAATGTTTTAATTGATTTATTTTGTTGTGATGCACTGGCAAGTCTTCGTAGGAAATAAAAATCCATTGTAAAACTGAAAGTTGTATATATTGCTGAGATTTTCTTAATGAGCTGGAAAAAGAGGTGAGGAGGTAGAATGCAAAGAGTCAGGGCTACTCACTTTGAATTCCATATGGAATACGAATTGTTATGAGGCAAAATGTATAAAGAATATCACATTGATATGCAAAGAGAGGTTAGAGAGTGCAAATTATGAAGAAGTGAGGCAGAGAAGATAAGAAAAAGAAGGAGAAAAAAGAGATTCTACATAACAGAGCTGATATCTGAGGTAAATCAACAAATATTTTCTTGTGATTAAGTAAGGAAGTCAGAGCTTCCCTATCAAGTTGAAGCTTTATAGCTGTAAGTTGTAGCTGACTGAGGTTGGAGCCTCCTGTAGGTTGGTTCTCTCACAATATTAAGTTGTAAATAAGTTTGATGAAAAATTTAAAAAGCTTATGTATGTGTTAAGCTGTTTCACCCCCCCCTCTCAGTTTAACTAAAGATTCAACACATTCACCACTAACTACCCACAGAAGAAGAAGAACAAGAAGAATGTTGGAGCTGCAGCTAGAGAGGCCTTAGCCTCACAATTTGAACTTTATTTCTCTTTGATCACATGCTTGGTTTCAAGCTATATGGGATTGGTGTGGTATATTTATAGTGGTGTGTCTTTCCATATGACGGGAGACAAGGATTTGTTTAGTGACTTGGAGGAGAAGGACCTTCAAATGCATATAGAGACGGGAAACGATGGTTGATACAGTGCCACTGACATTGGGACCATTACCTTTAAGAGGAAGTCAGGAAATTTATTTCTGTTGAAATATGTTATGCATGTTCCAGGTTTGAAGAAGAACTTGGTCTCGGTCACAATGTTGGAAGACAGAATTTATGACGTTGTTTTTAGCAATGGAAAATATTTCGTGTGACCTAAAACAATGGTTCAAATCAAGAGGATAGGGATTCGAGTTAAGAATCTCTACAAGATGGAGGTAGATGGCTGCACTGCAATGATGGGCAAAGCAGAAGAAGTGGTGAGCCAGGATGAGGGCGAATTATGGCACAGGAGATTGGGCCATCTTCACCATGGTTCTTTGAAGATTTTGCAGCAGATTTCTACTCGACTTCCCAAGGGTACTCTTGCGTAGTCAGATCAGTGCAAGGGATGTACTATGGGTAAGTTTGATAAGACCACCTTTCATGAGAAGGAGAACCGTGCTTTAGTGATCCTAGAGAGAATTCACACAAATGTGTGTGGACCTTTATCGGTTTCTTCAACAACAAAACATAGGTATTATGTTATATTTGTTGATGACTATTCTCGTAGATGCTGGATCTTCTTCATGTAGAAGAAGAGAAAAACATTCTCAAAGTTATGTGAGTTTAAAGCATTGGTGGAGAAGGAGTCAGGGAAGCAAGTGAAGGCTCTATGGAGTGATAATCTTGGTGAATACATCTCAGGTGAATTAAAATACTTTTGTAGAAAAGAAGGAATTCGCAAAGAACTCATAGCGCCTCATAACCCACAAAATAATGGGGTCACGGAGAGGAAGAACAGAACGATCGTGGGTGTTACATGGGTGATGGTGCATGACCAGGGCCTATCGATACACTTGTGGGCAGAAGCATGCAACACTGTGGTTTATGTGCAAAACCGTTGTCCTCATAGAGTACTTGGCATGCGTACACCCGAAGAAGCATTTACTGGTAAGAAGCCTGATATTTCTCATTTGAAGATTTTTGGCTCATCTATTTACATTCATGTGACAAAGGACACCAGGAAGAAGCTAGAGCCGACTACAGAAGTTGGGATATTTTTGGGTTACAAAAAAACACCCCATAATTATCATGTGTATTTTCCAGACAGTCACATGACTGTGATACGACAGGATATAAAATTCAATGAGGTGAAAGCCATGAAGTTGTCGCTTGAGAGGGAGCTACACTTGCATTGAGAGGAGGAACTTCTTGTTCCCAAAGATGAGCCACTAGATGTTGATCAGCGACAGGAGAAGATTCATGGAGTGGAGGAGTCCACTCATGCAGAACCAAACATCAGACAAGGCAGAAAGTGTACCACAGAAGCTGAGAGATTGAAGCTTGATACGGCACAGAATGTAGGAGTCCCTACATCACAACGCAGATAGAGACAATCACCTGAATGATTTACTGGATACATGGCTATGATGAGAAAGTGTATCGTGAAAGAGCCATATTCTTTTGAAGAAGAAGTGCAGAAGCCCAAATGGGTAGATTCCATCATGGAGGAGTATGAATCCATTATCAGAAAAAATGCTTGGGAGATTGTTCCAAGGCCGGTGGGAAAATCAGTTGCTGGATCAAGATGGATCTACAAGGTAAAAAAAGCTGCTGATGGGAGCGTCGAGAACTATAAGGAAAGATTTGTTTCCCGAGGCTTCTCACAGATCGAGGGGATTGATTATAAAGAAACCTTTGCACCTGTCGAACAGTATTCTTCCACAAGGACCATCCTTGCTCTCTTAGCGCAGATGGGTTGGCACATTCATCAGATGGATGTGAAGACCGCGTTCCTTAATGGGATCATTGAGGAAGAGGTGTACATTGAGTAGCCTGAAGGATTTGAGATCTTCATCAACGAGTTGCATATGTGCAGGCTCAAAAGAGAGTTGCATGGGCTGAAACAAGCATGTCGTGCTTGGTACACTCAGATTGACAACTATTTCACTTGACTTGGCTTCACCAAGAGTGAGGCAGATGTAAACCTGTACCAAATTGTGGTGGAGGGTAAGATTTTAATCATAGTTCTTTATGTTGATGATTTAATACTAACGGGTGATGATCAGTTGATACACTCATGCAAGGTAGATATTGCAAAGGAGTTTTAGATGAAGGATTTGGGCCTACTTCATTATTTCCTTAGATTGGAAATATGGCAGCGAGAAGGTGAAATATTTGTGTCTCAAGGCAAGTATGCCCCAGAGATACTTGAGAAGTTTCACATGCAAGGCTGCAAGCTTATCGACACTCCTCTTCCAGGAAATTGGAGGAAAGAGGATGCTACATCGACAGAGGTAGTGGATGCCACTATTTATCGACAGTTGGTGGGTTCACTCATGTATTTATTTAATACAAGACTGGACATATGCTATGCGGTGAACCAGCTTTCACAAGCGATGGCTAAACCTACCAAGCTATTTTGGAAGGCATGCAAGCATGTTCTGAGGTATCTCAGAGGCACATATGAGTATGGTTTAGTGTACAGATAGACGGATGAGGTGAAGTTGCATGGCTTCATGGATGTAGATTGGGCAAGCAACCCAATAGACAGAAAGAGCACATCAGGAGGGATTTTCAGTATCGGATCTACGACAGTTTCTTGGTACATCAGGAAACAAAGTTCTGTGGCACTCAATTCAGTAGAAGCATAATACATGGCAGCAAGTCAAGCTGCATGTGAGGCTATTTGGATGAGGAAGATCCTAGTTGGTTTGTTCGGTTCACATTTAGATACTATAGTGATACATTACGATAATCAGAGTTGCATTAAATTCTCGATTAATCATGTGTTTCATGATAGATCTAAACATATTGATATCCGGTATCATCATATCAGAGATTGTGTGCAGTAGAAGATCATGTTGCTTTAGTACATTCCTATGGAAGATCAGGATGCAGATATTTTGACGAAGGTGCTCACCAGGAGCAAATTCGAATACCATAGAGGCAGGATTGGGGTGAAGGATAATCCCTATCTTGTTGAGAGGGAGTGTTGAGATTCAACAAGATGCTGAGCTTAGTGAAAATGAGTCGGCTTCGCTAAGTGGGCCTACAAGCTATTTTTAGGTGAAAGTCTATTTTTAGACACGGTGATCATATTTCAGAAGTTGCAGGATGCTATTTGTGGATGGTTGTCAAGTTGGAAAAATAGATGAAATTCTATTTTTGGAATATTGGGCGAAAGTCTATTTATAGATCGTTGATCTAAAAATAGAAGTGTCGATTATTATTAGCTCTTAATAATAATCCGACAATAAACAACAACTTATTCTCTTGGAGCACTTAATTTCAGTATACAAATTTTTCAAATCAGTGGGTTGAAGGAATCACAAAATTCCTAGGGTTTATTGATGGTTCATGCATGGAGGACTCAGTTAGAACTGAAGTGGCAAAGTTACGACATAGTTGGAAGAATATTTCATGGAGTTGTTATTTAGTTTAACTCAATTAATGGAGTTAAACTTAGTTGAGCTAGTTGTATCTAGTCTAACTGAATGATACACTAGTGAGAGTGGACTGAATTAATTATTTAATTAATTCACAAATAATAACTCATTAATCAACATAACAAATACAACAGTTAACTATAGTGCATTTCAGTTCCAGTGGAGACCGAGTGGAGAGATAGGTGAAAGGGAAAGATGGACTATTTGTTGTGACTATAGTGATGCATTGATTGCACCACACACACATTGGAGTTGCCAATGATGATTGCACAGTCAAGGAAAGGGTAATTCAAATTGATTCAAAGCTGTTCTTTAGCAGGGATTGCATAGTGGAGGCAGGCCATTAGGTGGTAAGAAATCGGTGTATGGATTTGCAGATTTCTTCTGATTAGTGTGTGACGATTGATTGTACTGAGAGCTTGATGTACTAAGCTTTGTATGAGATTTTTACATGATCTCCATGATACATAATATATGATATTTGGGGTTTTCAGCTTCAGGCTTTCCCATTAAACAACTGTGTTATGTGCAATTGTTTTTATTTTCTTCATGTGTTTGCAATTGATTTTTAAATTTCCACAAAAGATTAACATTGGAAGGATTATGTATTTAGCAAGATGATAAAATATTGATAGATCAGGAGAATCTGGATATATACATGCATCTTGTATATAATTTCTACAATCACAATATAATCCTAGCCGACCTAACAATAATAATGTAAAGGCACAATAATAAAAATATTGGGGTTATAGGGGTACAAAAATAACAATAAGGGGGCTACACTAACAACAATAAGGGACTACACTAGTAATATAGAGACCTAACACATCAACGCCAAAGGGGGATAATTCTATCAGTATGGGTTGGCATTGATGTCAACTCTAGGAGTCCAATCCTATTATGGAGCTTGTAATGATGCTTTAGTGCTTGCATAAGTTTTCTTGAGGTGTTTATAGGTGTTGGAGGTGCTTAAGGAAGTACGGAAGCATGTGGAAGATTTTTGGGTATAGAAAGGTTGATTCCACCAAGTTGAGAGGAGTGTCGTAGTCTCTAAACTTTCACAGTGTGACACTGGGATAATGCTACTTCCTTGACATGGTTTGCATAGTTTAGTGTTAGGATTCTAGTTCTATGCCTATGCAATTATTTTGTAGGTGCAAAAATGTTATTCCATTAGCCTAAATCTTTGAAATTTCCCATAGTATGGATGAAAACTTTAAAATTGACCTAGTCCATGAATGCCACTAATTTGTGTATTAAGGTACTACATGTTTAAACACATTTACGATGATATCATTGGAGTGATTGGATTAGTCCATAACACTCCTGATATCATGCAAGGAGATTAATGGTGTTCTATGGTTCATGAAGACTAGATTTCTTAATCAATGATTAAATTGATCTAGTCAATAAAATCAGTGTCAGGATATCCATGGTAAAATCCCATGGTAAATTTCACCACTAAGCCTATAAATACCTCACTAAAAATAGATTTTACGCATAAATATTTGTTGGAAGTGTGATCTGGTTCATTATGTTGTGGATCGATCATTAATGCATTTGATATTTGTGTGTAGTTCAACCATATGAGGAGTTATGATTCAACACTCGTCTATGAGTTTTAATTGGGTGCACTTGTGATTTAGCCTACAAGGGATGCAATGAAGAGCTTGGTTATGTGCATAATGTTTTTTTTAATCTTGTTTGGTTCTAGTGCAGGTGAAACTCTCAATCCATTAGTGATATGATCATGTGTGATGGGAATAAGTATCTAATTTAGAGTATCATTTTTTATCTCATTGCATGTATGACCTATGCAATGTAAAATGAGATCTGTTGTATCAATAAATTTAGTGTAGCGAAAAAAATTACTTATAACTGATGCATAATCTTGTTCTGAGACATGTGTATTGATCTAGTGTGTAGAGTGTATGACCGATGATTAATGATTTTATCTGGTGCACAATCCATATGATCTATTTCAACTAGTTAATCCTGAGGAATATTCCTTTCACTTGAAATTATTCTAAGCTTGATTTTTCCGTGTGGGATAAGAATGCATGATGTCTCAAGAAATTTTATGAATCAAATCCCAAATTTTTAAGGAGCAATGAATATAGATTGTCATCATTTGACATGTTCTAGTAGAGTACTATGATATTGTTGGAACTTGAAGAATTATGGTTGCATAGAAATGTTGTTTGATGGGTTTTCCTAGTTACATGTTTAGTTTGGTCAACTAATAAGAGAGAAATTAAATATGAGGCCTATAAATCTATGTATTGAAGAGCTAAATCTAGTTTTACCTGTGTGTCTATGACCAATGTGTTTGCCAGAGATTGGTGGTATATTGATATGTTGTGATATGATGTGTGTCTATAGGATGGCTTATGATTGTGTGTTTTTGTTGTAGGATAATTTATGGAAGAATTATTGAAGTAACCAAGCACTATTGAACAAAGTATTCATATGTGATAGTTGAAATAATGTTAGGGTTGATCTGAGTATGTGTTGCAGGTTGAGGCAAGAGGGTTGAATATAATTTGTATATTGTTGCAGGCTATATGCTACAAAAGAGTCTAATGATGCCAATGGATGCATGAGTGTTGTAATTTTGAGTGCCTTGAGATCAAAATAAGTTGTTTCTTTGACTATTTAATAGTTATGTATAAGTGAGCAAGAGAGGTTAGATATTTTTTTTACTACTAGGATGGAAATGAAATCATATTATTGGGTAGATCTTAAGAGTTGAAGTACCACTGGATATATTGTAATGGTACTGTAGTGATATTGCTTGATATTGATGATGCAAATAATCAGAGTTTGTAACTATATATGCTAATGGAAGTATGATTGAGTTGTTGGTGTTTTGTCATGAATATGCATCATTATTGCAGAAGTTTTTGTTGAAATTTGCAACAAGAAACAATAAAATTAGCATCCAGAACATGGCACCCAGAAATGGCTACCATGGTGGCTTTTGATTAATTATTTCTTAATTAAATTAGAAGAAATGTGTGTCAAATTTATTTATCCCTTAAATAATTTGGACAATAAATTGTAATCTTATCTCATAATCACTTGTAATAGTTATCTGAGTGTGATAGACTTAGTTAGATCATGAAATTTGAGTTGAGGGTGGTTAGTGAGGCATGCAGAGTGGTTTTATTAGTTTTTGAGTCCAAGTTGCAGTTAGTGCATTAGTTTAATGCATGAGAAATCAGTTAACTAAATTAATTGAGTTAAAACTAGTTTAACTAGTTTTCACTGATTGTTGCATTAGTGAGAGGTCAAGTGAATTAAATAAGACTTAATTCACATGCAATGATATGTCAAGTAACTGATGATTTAATATTAATATCTGCATGCATGTCAGTTTTGTTGAAGACACAGTTGAGACAGAGGTTAAAGGATGTTAACTATCAGTTGTATTATTAGCACATTGCCTGCATGTAGTAGTACACCCATAGGATTTACCATGAGCATTGCGTAGTTTGAGAAAGGCAAGCTGAGCAGAGGCTGAGAATTGGCTAAGTACTAGCCCGATTTTGTCTAAATCAGTGTGAGACAGTCAGGATAGTGCATCAAATTCTTGTGAGAAGAGTGCATTGTATTGTTTCATGATTCCTTGTTTCATTATACAATAGAGATAGAGGGGTTTTGAGAAGCAAGCCTTCCCTACGAAAAATATCTGTGTTGTGTGATTGATTTTCCTCTTTCTCTTACTTGGTGTGATTGTGCGATTGTGTTTAATTTCCACATAATTAATTATAGAAGGATTAAGTATTTTTCTCTAGTATATTTCATGATCAGATTGAATCCATTGGTATACATATTGTTTGTATAATTTCTACATGGTATCAGAGAAGAAATTGTTTGGGCTGTGCATTTTTAGAGAATATTAGAAAATTTGGATGCAAAATTTTTGAAAACAAATAGCATATTTTGATTCCTTGTGAAAAAATACCCAAATTTAAAAAATAAATCGGTTGAATCAAAGCTTGGATGAGGGAGATATCGTCGATTTAAAATCAACTCTTTTTTTTAGAAAATTTTGTGACGATGGGACAATTACAATGTGCGTGAGTCATAAAAGGAAATAAAGCCAAGGAAAGAAGTCCTAAGGAAAAGAGGGCAAGAGATACTTGTCTAATATCAGTTTTTTTTTCACTATCATGAGCATGGCACTATGCTTCGAATTATCCACAGAAGAAGGCAAGAAAGAAGGAGCTTGTAGTTGCAGCGGGTGAAGCATTAGCTTCACATTTTGACCTTGATTTTACTCTCATTGCATGCATGGACAACACTGCAATGGGATGCATGTGGTATTTAGAAAACAGTTCCTCATTTCATATGATGGGGAATAAAGATCTCTTCAGTGAATTGGAGGAGAAGGACCTCCAACAAAGCATAGAGTTTGGAGATGATGAGAGGTATAGCGCTATCGACATAGGTATAGTTACCTTTTAGAGGGAGAATGGCTCCCATCTCAGGCTAGCAGATGTTTTGTATGTTCTAGGCCTAAAGAATAATATTGTCTTTGTAGCAATATTGGAAGACCGTGGCTATGAGGTGAATTTTAGAAAAGGAAAGGTGTTAATTAAACACATATCCACGAGATAGGTGAAGTAGATTAGTTCCAGAGTCAAGAACTTGTATGCTCTCAAGGTTGAGGATGCATGCAAGGATTTGAGGAGCAAAGAAGTGGTTAGTGAATTGGTGGTTGAGAGGGAGAAATTATCTATCAACATGCAACCTCATAAGTAGTCTCAGAAGGTTTTGGAGAAGCCACAATTGGAGAAGCAAAGAGGAGACCGAGTTGAAGATTCCACTCAAGCAAAGATCTCCAGGAGGGGGAAATTTCGAACCAGAAGGGTAGAGGGAGTACATGCATCTATAGCTCCAGGTGTGAGGTGGAGCGACATGCAGAATTAATTCTGGGAAGAAATTTGGGCAGGATTCATTGATATGGTGTGTCTCATGGGTCGAACTTGGCTACGGCGAGCGCACAATACAATAGTAGCAGGAAGGATCGGTTAGATTAATTCAATCTGATGTTAACAAGACAAAAATCAGAGTGAAAGGTGTCAAATATTGGAGAGTAGATCAGAGTTGGCATCAGTGTAGAGTGCATGGATGTAGATGTCAGCAGCGCAAAGAGTCCAGTAGACATGTGTAGTAGGATCTAGTAGTCAGAAGACTCTGATGATAGATGCATTATACCAGTTCAATTGTTTGGAGGCTATTTAGTTTCAGGGTAGTTTCATGTGCGAATAGCACTAGAGCAGTGTTGCATGCAAGAACATTCCAAAGGTACCAAATCGAGAAACAAGAAATAATTTTCAACAAGAAACAATGAAATTGGCATCTAGAAACAACATCCAGAAAATGGCACCCATAAATGGCTACCACGGAGGATTTTGATTTAATTATTTCTTAATTAAATTATAAGAAATGTGTGTCAAATTTATTTATCCCTTAAATAAAGTGGACAATAAATTGTAATCTTATCTCATAATCACTTGTAATAGTTAATTGAGTGTGGTAGACTTAGTGAGCTTATGAAATTTGAGTTTAGGGTTGTTGGTTAAGCATGCATAGTGATTCTATTAGTTTTTGAGTCCCAGTTGCAGTTAGTGCATTAATTTAATGCATGAGAAATTAGTTAACTCAATTAATTGAGTTAAAATTAGTTTAACTAGTTGTAACTGATTGTTGCACTAGTGAGAGGTCAAGTGAATTAAATTAGATTTAATTCACATGAAGCGATCTGTCAAGTAACTGATGATTTACTATTAATAGCTGCATGCATGCCAGTTCTGATGAAGACCCAGTTGAGACAGAGGTTAAAGGGATGTAACTATCAGTTGTATTATTAGCACATTGCCCGCATGCATTAATAAACCCATAGGATTTCCCATGAGCATTGTGTAATATCCTGTTTCAGGGATATCTCTAAAACACAAGAAAAATCCAACCAGAGATGGACTGGGAGGGATTTTACCAAATATTTCAACTCTGAGAAGAGGGTGAGATCTAGAGGCTACCTGGCCCTTTCCAGACTCTGTCTAAGAGTATGGGGAAAACACGCCAAGTGGTATAGAACTGGAATGCTCAAAGATAGAAAAATAACAGTAGTGCAAGCATATAATAGCATATATAGAACATGTAACAAATACTCCAGAAATATAGAGAGAGAATGCTAAGCCATTTTATTATATTGAGAAATATAATAAAGTACAATAGGTGATCACAGTGATGGCACCTAGACTTGCTCAAGGCAAGTGAAGAAATACTCTTAGAATGACCAAGAAATGGCTGCTCTCTCAACTGCGTCCCAGCTGCTGGAAAATTGCTGTGTAGCTGCTACTGCTGAAACAAGATGAGGATTTGGGGCTGATCCCCTCCTCAGAATGAGATGAAACTTTGGAATCTGCCTCTACTCACCAAAGCCAGAAAAACCCAGAAGGAATTTCTGAAATGCCCGACCCCTGAAAATTACCCCCTTGAGGATCTACACTATTCCCCAAGGCTCTGCGCTGAGGTTGAATAGAAACCACCAAAATACTGCCCCAAACTTTGCCAAAATCCTCCAAATAGCAAGGGTTGGCACCTTTCTCAATCTCACAGCTCGAAACCTCCAAAAAGAACCCAATCCGGTGCTCCTCTGAAATGGACTGCGTCCTCCCTCTCAAGACTGTGCAGTCTCTGAATGCACTGCTCCGCCGCAAAACCCAAACACCAATCCGCCTGCAAAATAATGATGGAACTACCTCACCTGAGCAGGCACTGGAAGTCCCCCGGGGATGAGGGTGAAATATCCGAATGGAGACACTCGGTGCACTAAACAGTGTTGCAGACAAGCTAAACAGCCAGTGTGCTCAAGAAGTCGAAGTGACCAGCTCAATATCATCAACAACGAATGACCAAAATGAGGAGGCTCTCCTCCTTTTATAAAATTGGTCTCTCTCTCAAACCCTAGGCCCATAATCTCCAACGTAGCCTCTCTTGGCCCCACGCTGCCAACTCAACCTACGCAGTCCCTCCACGTGCTCTAGTGGGTCCCCTCTCTACCTGGTCCCTTTCCCCCCCTTGGCCCACTTAAGTTACAATGTTGTGTCTACTAGGGAGTGAAATTTATGTTTAGAGTGAGTTATGTCCCCCTCTACTCACTTTTATTTATAATTTAACTATAGTAGGCAAAATTTATCAAAATTAATATTTCCAATTAGCTACTGCTAATTGGGAATATTACACATTGCATAGTCAAGGAAGGCTGAAATACCTAAATAATAGGGATTTCATTCCACATGAATTGCATGAGAAAGGCAGGGTGAGCAGAGGCTGAGAATTGTCTAAGCACTAGCCCGATTTTTTCTGGATCAGTGTGAGACAGTCAGGATAGTGCAACAGACCCTTGTGAGAAGAGTACATTGTATCGTTTCATGATTCCTTGGTTCATTATACAATAGAGATAGAGGGGTTTTGAGCAGCAAGCTTTCCCCACGAAAAATATTTGTGTTGTGCGATTGATTTGCTTCTTTCTCTTACTTGGTGTGATTGTGGGATCGTGTTTAATTTCCACAGAATTAATTGTAGAAGGATTTAGTATTTTTCTCTAGTATATTTCATGATCAGATTGAATCCATTGGTATACATATTTTTTGTATAATTTCTATAGTTTTGTGTAGCATTTAGCTAGACAAAGTCTAATGTATTGTGTGCTGATGTTGGTATAGGAACACTAGTACATTGTGGTGACATAACTTCCATGATAAGCCTTGTATTTTCAATTTGTTGGTGCTGTCTAGCTAAGTGGATTATTTATACTTCTACTATGTACTGTCATGGTGTTGAGATTGTATTGTAGAGACACCCGAGTTATGCGTATAAATTTTTTAATATTCTACCTTTAGAATGTAAGAATAAATGATGTATGCTACTAGGGATTAACAATGAGAGTCTATGATACTACTAGGGATTGATGATATTGATGATCAAAGGCTTATTGTTGATGCTGCTATTGATTGAGTTTGGTTTGATTTGAGTATGTCCTATAGAGATCAAATTATTGTTGTTACAATTTTTTGCCAGGGTTTGTGTCACTGAGATCAGATTGGTTATTGGATGCTGATGTAAGAGGATAGTTACCGATGGAAAATATTTTATATTTCTAAAAAATGATGTGATTGGTGAACAAAGAAGGTCTGTATTTGGCATTGGTAACTAGATTGTCCTGATTATTGGATGTTAGTATTACAATAATAATGAGCAAATAATTATATGGTCCTAGGTTGTACATGTTGAGTAGAAGAATATTTGATTTTTGAACAAAGATTGTATTACAATTTTGTTTTATGTTTTTGAGTAGAAAGTTTTAGTGGGTCCAATATGAAAATTGGATGAAATGTTGCCAATTTTATTTGAGTTTGTTGTAGGTGGATCCAATATGAAACATTGTGAAACAAGGTCCACAAGAGCCTGAAGTTTGGAGCCTTTAGTAAGGGAGTGGTGGTTAGAGAACTTTCTCAGGGAGTGGTACCTTCCTTAGTGGCCGGAAACCTTTCTCAAGGAGTGGTATTTTCCTTCTAGTGGTGATCAAAGAACTTGAATATGGAGTGGCGGGTTCCTTCTAGTGGTAGCTAGAGAAACAATTAGAGGTGGTGGTATTCAACAGGTAGGGGTCTACACATTGGTGGTAGCCAATGTATGATGTAAAAGAATACTTTTAACATTAATAAGAAGAGGACGAAGAAAACAAGAATGATGGTTTTTCCTAGTTGGTTTTTCCACCTAATATCTAATGTTTATTTTTGCTTTATGGCACTCTCATGTGTTTTTTGATGATTAGTTGTTGAGTTGTTTCTCATGGCTCATGATTGATAATGTTCATGGTTTCTATGATATATTTGCACATAATATGTGCATGTTTACATGTATGCTACTGATTAATCAATGGTACAATAAATAGGAGAAAAAACTTAGCAAAATTTGAATGAACAAGAAATATTGTTTCAATCCCCATCTCAGTATTTCTTACAATATTGGGGTGCCTCTTCTTAGAGTAATTTTTTCCTGCATTTTTTTAGTTGGCCCATGTATTTAAATTTTAGAGGGGCTCTGCACTTTCTTGGAAGGATTCATTATTGCATTACTTATATAAAATCCCTACTATAAATGATTTTAAATTTTACATAGGTTCTATAATAACACTACATTTAAATTAGTTTTCTTTTCATATGCTTGGCTTAAAATTTTGTTTACTATCTTAAACCTATGAAGCACTACCTCTAAGATTTTTATAAGTTCCACTTGGTGTGGAGGAGTATAATAATCCTCCTCTCATTTACTTCTATATCTCGTATATGTGAAGCTTCTTCCATGTTGAATTTTTTTGCCTTTCTCATACACTCTTCAATTCTATAAGTATTTTTTGCATAATATGTTCATCTCATTGTCTTCCTTTTTAATATATGTACATATTATCCCATAGTATTTAAGTGTTTTACCTCTTATTTGATGCCACTATGCAATGGACCCAACCCATTTGGTATCATTAAGGATATACCATATTCAAAAAAATTCAATTTAATCATCACTCAAAAGTTGGATGAGCTCACAATTTATGTTTACTATTAAGGGTTATCCGATGACTATAATTTTTCAAAATTTTAATTACCAGTGTAAGATTATGGCCTTTATAATGTTTTAGGGTTTTCTCTCTTCTTTCCACATCATCAACCATACAACATATATGTGACATGTGACAAGAATCATATGGGTCACACATCATACTTAAGAGTCTCACCCGCACCACAATAGATAAATGGATTATACATAACATAATAATGCATTATTTAATCACTATGCCACATCTAAGAATAAGTTTAGGGATACGATCAATCACACCCAATTTTCTTCTGAGATGTGATACATTTCATTCCATAAAAGTTCACTTTGGAATGACCAAACCATAGTAATGTATCAAAACTGCTAAAAAATGATCATGTGGCATTTTGAAGGTTAAAAAAAAGTATACATGTGATGTTTCGGGATTTCATAAATATTTATATTTTCAACATGTGGCCACATCAATTCCTAGAATATTCACTTTATCACATCAAAAATGGGTTGGGAATATGATGTATTGCATCTCTAATATTTTCAGGAAGCAATATATTGTATCTAATAATTTTTTTTCCTAATGATAAATGTTGTAGCTTTGGTCACAAAACTTATGGTTATGTCAAGGTTTAAGATATTTCCATTCTATACTATGTTGTTATTGATACAAAAAAAATTGTTGGGTTGTGACATGTCACAACCTTTTAACCCTTCGAATAATCTTTAATACCATAACACACTAGGGTTTTTGTATCACATCACGGAAAAAAATATATTCCTGTGATGTGCCACATATAAAATAAATATTCGATGATGCAAAACCAATCTTGTCTTACCATCTATTCCTCCAATATTTTTTTAAAAATAGAAAAAAATGACATATGTCCAGTTGTGTGCCTGAAACAAAGTTTCCAAAGTTGTGAAAACTAATATGAGGGTGCCACATATCCCTATAAAATTCTATGGAGGTGCCATGTGTACTCCTACAAGTTTTTTGGAGGCATGAAAACTTGCCACATGTCCTTCAAAATAAACTTTTTCAAGTTGCGTTAACCACTCAGAAGGTACTACATGTCAACCTAAATTTTCCTGAAGACGTGACAACATGCCACATGTACATTATAGGAGCCTTACCCAAGCTTAAATTGTAAATAAATGGTTACCATATTTCCTCCCAATACTTGGATTCTTTAGCTATATTGCAAAAATATTTTTTCTATGCTATATAAGTTGTATTGTATTAAAAAATTATTCCCGTGAAATTCCCAAAAAGCCTCCAATCTTAACCAAATGTCTTCCATTTTTTTCTAACTCATTTGAAGGGATGAATAAGTCTTTTTATACTATCATAATCCTTCAATAGCTCATTCAAAGTATCAAAAAAAGGTTTTGATAAGGTCTTGAAGGTTCTAATTGCTTAATCTTAGGGTAAGAAGAATTGTTTTTATCATTAAGGCTTGAAATGGATGACTATGCATCCATGGAATATATAGACTTCAACATGCTTAAAATCCATAAATTTTTGTGTTAGGATATAATTATATTAATATCCAAGGGATACTTATCTTTAACTTTAAGCTAAACCATGAAACTAGTTGTACCATTACTACAAGCTCGCCTTCTTACTAGATAGAGTTCAATCACTTACAATATGATATTCATGCCTCTTCTACTAGGGAAAGGTAAGAATATTTAAATATGGTTATGTAGGCATATGCAATTAAGGATAAAATTCATTATAAAAATCTCACATAACTAGGAAACGTGTTTCCAAGTCCCTTTAAGAGGCATGACAATGCATACAATTAAAGCCAAGGTATTCCTAATCTCACTTTTTATATTAACATCCCACTTCAACATATACACCTAAAACTGAGACATATTGTCATATGTAGCACTCACCATATATGACCATACTAAAATTTCACTTAACAATAGCCTCATATTCATGTAAACTTAAAACTATAGAATGAAGGATTCATGGTTCAAGGATCCTGTCTTCAAAATCATAACTGAGTGAGGAATATCATTATGTTAATTCATTCATGCACTTTATTTCCAATAATACAACCTTTAGCATATATAAATGTATGCGCACATATCAAAATAATTAATATTCTCATGCTTACACAAATCATCAAATAAATATGTAAAAAGATCATTAATCAAGTCATATGGTGTTGTTTCATTAGACCTGTTCTATAACATATTGCAATCTCTTAAAGCACATGAGGGAAGGATGATATTTTTCATAGGATGTAATATATGTAAAATTACATAGATTGTGAATTATCAATTATACCTACTTCACATCTCATTCCCCCAATAAAACATACAAAGTGGTCACTTCCATGCAAGGAATAGGTTTTGGTTGTAAAGAGTAAATGGAAAAAATAAAAGAAAATCATAACAAGCTAGTCGACTAAGTGGCTAATCCAAATAGTTAAGTACTTTGGATCCAGAATATATCCAATCATCAAGCTATAAGATGATGAATCAAACCCATCTTGGAAGAACCATATTCCTCCAAGATATAATATTATGCTCAAAGGATAATATCAAATATTACTCGGGATACATAAATTCACAATTACACATACATGTTCTATGAAGATTGATCAAATTAATTATTCTTGCATAAAACATGTAAAATTCATGCTATATTACCCTGTCACTATTACTTGGAATATTAATTTATTTGATTTAGGTTACATGGAGCTATGTTTATTCGTTGGTAACATCAATTGTGTACATAGAGATATGCATTGATATATTCTCTCTATAGTAAAAATGGTTAAGAGGCCACAAATAGGGTATGTTGGCCATTAGAGCCGAGGTCAACTACCATCTAGGTACTATATCTCAATCAATCAACTTGATTGTATCCCCACATCATCAATTTCACACACACCAATCCAAGTCAACATAATTGAATATAAGTTCACGATGTAACTACCAATTCAATTTCTTATACAAGGAATATATGGGAAAATTTTCCCATTTATGAGACAGCATATCAGGATGATATTACACATTTTATTTGTTATAATTACTTCATTTAGATAATATAGCACAAAATATGTATCATTTAGATAAATTAATAGATTATAAGTAAGGTAAATTGCATGAACTTCATGAAGACACTCCAAAACACTTATCTACAATTTCTCTCTCTATAGTTGGCCATCCCCTAGCTAGGCCATGGTACCACTATAGGGGAAGTTAAGAAATACTTAAGGATTTTGATGGTTAAACACACAACTCTCTTAGGTAGAATATCAATAAGGGATACTCTCTCCACTAAGTGTAGGGTCTCCATTAATTTAGGTGCTTATACATTTAGTGATCCTCTCTCCACTAAGTGTAGGACCTCCATGAATTTAGGTGCCTATACATTTAGTGCTTCATAGTACCTTAGTGATTTCCCTTGTCCTACATGTGCACACTTGCTTCACACCAATATTGACCCTCTCACACTTAACAAATTTGGAGATTCCCTACAAAATTCAAGGAAATAAATTTGGGATTTTCTTTCCCAAATATCTCAAGAAATGAACTATTTCATGGATGGATTTATATACATGCCAAAAACACTCTCTTTTTCCTATCACGTGCTTCATTTTCCTACTGCTAAAAAAGTCATGGCTTTTCCTTCTTTTTCCCCATGCATCATTAATTTAAAGGTGGGTACTCTTTCCCACTCCTCTCATTAATTATTTAGATATTTATAAACCACCACCCAATATTTCCATGGTTGTATGAAGGTTACATCTCAACTACCATGTTATCGCTCTCATTCAATGGGTTTTGGAAAAGAGGGAAAATGAGGGAACATTTTCAAATTCAAAATCAATGGTATGAATCTGGAAAGGGTGATTGGTAACTATATGCAAAGGGAACCCAAAAACCCCCTTACCATTCTCCACTCAAGGTAACATGGTACATGTAGGTGCTCATATACCTAGTTATTTTCTTGAAATATTTCATTAATGATAAAATAAATACACAAATAATTTTTTTTATATATCTAGTTCAACTTGCCATAATGACAAAATATTCATGGTGATGTAGGAATTTGTTAACATAATTAATTAAAATATAATTTTGGGTCAAAATGGGGAAGTTACACCCTTAATATTTGAAAATAGTTGTAGTAATTGTTTGATAACAACTTTACTTAGCCTAACTCCATATTAGAGCAAGTACAACTTGATGAAGTACTCAAAGCACCATGATAGTATAAAGAAAGCCTGTACCACTTGCCCTAGTCATAAGTAAGATGTGAATGCATCAAATGATCATGAGATTCTAATCAATGGGAGCCCAAGAATTCTAATTCAAACATGCCAATAATTTTAAGTAAATTTTGAAATTGGACATACTCATGTTTTCATTCCTAAACATTAGCTTTATGATGCCCCTTTTTCATTTCCCCAAAAAATGTGATGTAATAAAATATTGTAATGTAGGGTTAATAAAATTTATATTGTGTACTAAAATTTATTATATGATGTACAATTCTATTTTATTAATAAAATTTCTAGAGTTGAAGGAAAGGAGCAACCAACATATCATGATGCCTTGGGGAGGGGTAAAATATGCAAGGGGGGGGGGGGTGTGAGAAATCCTAGCTTGATTGAATAAATATTATTTTCCCTTGATGTGATGCTTGGTATTACAAAGAATATTCTAACAAAATATTAGGAAGATGAAGGGTCAAGGGGTGATTATAAAAATAAGAAAGAGAAACCCTTAAGGGGTTCTCGTCTCTTATTTTATACTTAGCTTTTATCCCATACTCTCTCACTCAAAAATTATTTTGGAAAGAGAAATGTTGGAAAAGCATAGAGAGGTACCTACCTTGTTAATGGTTAAGAGATGTGAGTGATAGCCTATGTCACAAAGACTGAGTTTTTTCTGTGTGGAGGAGTGTGACCTTCACTTGTGTTAAATTTGGTATGAAAACTATGTGCTAAATCCTTGAGGTTATTTTTCCATCAAGGCATCAAGATCTTACATAAGGGTGTCCAACTATGAGAAAAATGGTAGCATGACTGAGCTTAAGGTGGGGTGGAACGTGTCTCACAATACTATAGTTCTAGTATTTTTTTGGTTATAACACACACACACACACACACACACACACACACACATATATATATCTCTGTGTGTGTGTGTGTGTTTCTTTCTATGTCATTGATATTTCTTGCATGAATGATTTAGTGTTATGCAATAATCATTGTTGCTGTTATATTATTTTATTTGTAATAATTGTGTTGGTTATGTTAGTAAAGTCTAGAGTAGTGGGTTTGAATTCGATGTGGAATTTAAAGTAATTGGGATGCATGAGGAATGCATGATAATTTTGGGTAATTTCATGGCTTCCCTGTTGATTGCATGATTTCCCTATTAATTTCATGCCACATTTTCTTTGATTTTCTATAAAAGCTGTAAGTGATTTCATGGAGTTTAATGGGGGAATCCTAAAATATGATTTATGGGGTAAACATGTCATCTTTTTATTTTTGCTATGAATTTTCTTTTGGGAGGTTTCATAGGGATGAAATTGTATCATAATGAGAAAAAAATATGTTGATCATCTAGTTTAATTTTCAGATCTTGTTTTTCTATATTTTCAGATATATGACCCGAGGAAGTCAAGCTTCTTGAATGCTTCTGCAAATAGGTCATCTTGTAATTTTCACTATAAATTTTCTTATAGGAGGTTCCAGAGGCTAAAACTTGGATCATAGTGAGGGGAAATCTGGTTGTTTGTATGGTTCAATTTTCAGATCTTGATTCACAATATTTTCAGATTTATGCTCTAAGAAATGTGAGTTTTTTGAATGTTCTTAAAATAAGCTTAGTTTAGAATTTTTGCTATAAATTTTCTTTTGGGTGGTTTTAGAGGTTGAAACTTGGACCATGTTAGGGGAAATATCAAGGAGATTGTGGAAGATATTTTAGATATTCATTTGCTATATTTCAGATATATTCCTTGAGGAATTTAGGTATCTTGAATTCTTTTTAAATTGTTCCTTAAAATAGGCCAGCTTGGCATCCTTGCCATAGATTTCTTTCTGAGAGGTTCCATAAAATGAAACTTGGAAAAGATAGAGAAAATATCTCAAGGTAGCTATGGTTGAAATTTAAGTTTTTTTTTCCTCTATAATTTTTGAGATATACTTTGTGGAAGATTGGGGCTTTAGAGAGATAAATAATGTAGACAAAATATTTGATGAAATGCCCCAAAAAAATGTGGTTCTGTGGATGGTGATTAGAAAATGTGTGGGAATTATTTGATAAAATGTTTTAGAGAAAAAGTGGCACCCCACAACCCTAATGATGGATTAGGGTGTTGGGTATGTTACAAAGTGGTATGAGAGCATGGTTCAATAATGTACATGGATGGGCTCAAGAATAGATGAAATGGGAGCTATGATACTATGTTATAAGTGGTATTAAAGCTAAGATTCAACATTGAACTTGGACGGATTCGAGTATAGGAAATAATTTAAGTTTTAAATTAATATTTATGCTTGCATGTGTACTTATGGGATTTTATTGCATTATATATATGAATACACTAATGTTACTTGAATACTAACTTGAGTTTGATGTAAAAATATAAACATGTAGGCTAGTATAGGCCTAGGAATAAGTAAAGTGAAGGTTATAAACATGTTTTATTTTTATGTTTTTAATGATACTAATAGTTGTGTGTTATTTCAATAGACAAGAAGACTTTCATGTAATGAAAATAAAAAGAAGGATGTCCAACAAAAAGGAACAACTCATTATTGAAATGATCTCTTTCGAGGAAAAAGGGGGAGAAGAGGGAAGATATACCAATTTTATTAAGAGAATGAAGAGTTTTAAGGGATACCTTTGGAGTTTGTTGTAGTGGCTACAACCACCCTCCAAAAGTTTTCAAGTGCTTATATTTTGGAGCATAACTTTATTTTCACATGAGATTACCTTGCATTGCTATCATATATCCGTGCTTTGACTAATTTTTACCTTTTGGTTATGCTTGTGTTCAATTTCTCTTCACTTAGAAAATATTTTATAAGTCACAAGCTAACCTCCTGTCTAAGCCTTGTGTAGTAGTTCTGGGCATGTCTCGAGAAACTGCACAATTCTTGGAGCTAAAATTGACCTTGATGTTAAAAATTGCACAGTCATGACTACCAGTCAGCCTTGAGCTTGAAAAATACGCAGTCATGATAGGAATCCCAACACAAAGCCTAGGAACTGCACAATCCCTTAGTGAGCTCAAAAATTGCACAGTGCATTGAGTTGGGAGCTACCAGTTATCTGGAACCGTGCAATCCTTCCCTGTGATGTGCATGGAAATTTTTCCTAGGAAAAGCCGAAATATGAGAAAATAAAAAATAATCCCTAGAATCTAGGGATATATTTTAGTAACCCAAAGGTCGCACACTTTCTATTTTTGGAAATTGTCGCCTTGTGTCACTTTTCCCTTGATTTGTGGCATGCACATCATAAGCCTTAGTTCCTCAAATCTATGTAATAGATGCTCCTAGAGCTCATTCTTACACTAGATATTATATATCTAGAATTCCCAAGGGGATCAAGGAACCTTCAGTGCGATAGTCGTCACTCGTCCGGGCGAGTTTTGCACTTATCGCTTTTAGTCTCTTTTTTCTGTCGCTTTTTTCATTTGGCTTCTTTGAGTGTTATTTTTCTTGTTTATTTGCACACATGCTGGTGTTTTAACTTCATTTAGCTTATAGCAGTGTTGTTTCAAGTTATCATATGCCTTTCACAAGTGTCACATCGATTTCTTCATTTTTTGCACCGATGGTCACCGTTGCAACAACTCTCCTGACCAATTTGATTTTATTCCCATTTACTTGGTTTATACACTTGATTTTTCTTGTTTAATTTACACTTAGTCGAATATTCACTCAATCCATCACTATCTCTCAAACCTACTAATTTTTCACACTTACCTTGGGAAAAATTTCCATTTCCTTAGCCTAATTTCACTTTGCCCAGTGGGGCACTGTGCATTTTAGAGGCTCAAGCTAAGATCTTGGCCTCTGGAACTACAAAATGCATAGCATAGGCTATAAAAATCATAGTTTTCCTAGTTCTAAGGCTCATCATACATCCCTGTCCATTGAAAATCCACAATGTGCAGTATTTCCCAGCTCACTGCCCAGGCTGAACTGCGCATTGTGAAGTTTCAAACCTCAAGCTTCAACCCTGACTGCTGGAATTGCATAGTATGCAGTTCCAATAGGCAGCCAACCACTCTTTCGAGTGAAAATTATGCAAAACCATCCATCATATTCCCGGTTTGTTGCATGAACATTCTCGATCAAAAGTGGTTTTTCTTAAAAGTGATGTTTTCTTGTGATGAGTGCCTTGTCTATCCCACAGGTATAATAGTTGTTGAGTGTCTCTCCAGCAGTCACTGTTACAATGACACCAAAGAGAGCTTCCTCAATAGAAACCACTGAAATTAGTATTAGGGAATCAGTTGATAAAGTTCCAGTTAACTTGGTAGTATATGTAAACACTCAAATGTTTATGGAAAAAGAGTCAACATTGACATGGAAAAAATTCCAATAATAGTAGCATAAGGTTGCAATCCAGTACATGAAAAGGAGAAGAGTGAGGTTTCCGACATCGCGGAGGAGGAACAAAGATGTAAGATGAAAGAATATCCAATCCTTATGAAATCATCTTTGGAAAAAGAAGCAAAGAGGAAGAAGAGGCTACAGAGAGTGGAGAATAGGTTGAGAGAGAAGCATATATTGTAGGAAGGAGAACAAAGAACAAAGAAAGTAGAACAAGAACTGAGGGAAGAACGGTAGAAAATGAGAAGTAGGAGAAGGAAGAATAAGGAAGGCAAGATGTTACAATAGAAGAGAAAACACTCATATAGGTTGAAAAATTAGATACAAGATCAAAAAAAGGAGTGAGTGAACAAATGCAGGATCAGGAGCTCGCTCGAGAGATTAAGGAGTTGATTGAAGTTGCGAACATGGATTTGGCACTGGAACCGCAAGATGAAGATTCAGACCCGATTCCCATCACACCACAGTTCATAATTTAGACTCCACCACCTTCAACGGTAGATCAAGCTTCGAGCGAGGAAAGGGAGGTACTTCCCCTTGATGATGATTCGGTGATGGATGTGCACAATCTATCGTTTGATGAACTGTAGAAGAATATTGTACGAGCGTGAAGAAATCACTTCTTGGATGATCATGAATCTCTTGAATTCAAGAGAGAAAGGGTGGTTGTGGAAGACACCGGCAAGAATAAAAACACTATTTCTGAAGCCAACTTAGCCTTCACAGGTGCTGCAAAATCAAAAACTCAATATTTGATGACTGAGAACAAACAGTTGGTACAAAACCTATAGAATTCCCAACGAGAGATTGAAAAAATTCGCACAACAAGATAGAGTACAACTTCCACTCAGATCTACCTGGAAGAAATGAGATCAATGATACTTGCTGAAGTATCCACACTTGGAGACACTATGTGGGACTTATATGAGTAGATCATGACTATGAATAAGGCAGTTGTCCGAGTGCACAACTTACAACTCTAGTGCAGAGAGTTTGTCACTATCCTTAAGAATGTGCAAGATTCCATCACTCATGTGAATGATTAGACAATGTGATACAAGGAGGTGCCTCTTGCATTAGTAAAGATGATGAAGCCGCAAGAAAAGATAGAGAAATTAAAGGTTCAGACACTGACCCAGAACAAAAACCAGTTTTCCACATTCATCATAAAATTTTAGGCCACATATGCACGATTGTAAGATAGTTTGGAATTCATGGTGAGAACCCACAATATCCCATCAGTTGGTTCACTCACCCACACTAAGCGCAAGTGCCAAGTGTGATAGGAGATTAATCAGTACCTGAAGTAACTGGAGAATATGGCCACTCAAGAGTACATGGATATTTACAGAAAAACTTGCATACCTACATCTGTGGCCCAATTCAGATAAAAACAATGTCACACATGATTGAGGAAGAAGTGAAGACTGGTCCAAGAGATTACACCTAGATGCGATGGAGGCAAGAGTGTGCTTCCAACCTAACACTATCTCATAGTTTGGGGAGAGAATCACATAGTACCAGGCTTAGAATGCATATGTAACTGAGAGACACCAAGTCCAAGATGCTTGTCTTGAGTTGACCCCAACACCAGCATCATAGTATTTTGTATTGTTAGGTTGTAAATTTGTCTCTACCCTATTTTTTCTTATATGGGTATGAGTGGAAATTCTAATATTATTTGTAATTATTGTATAAGTGAAACTACATGTGTCTATGATGGAATGTGAAGAGCCATATGTAATGTGAGGAGTCATGAGGGGAGTCAAAGATTCACAAAAGGAGCATGCCTAGAGTCACCCCCCTTTTTTATAAATATATCCTCATAACTCTTGTAAAAGGGTTTTTGGAGCCAAGATTTTGGCTAGGCTTAGGCTTAGAAAAGGCTTGGGACTTTTGTGTCAGCCTTGGCTTCTTTGTAGCATAGAGGGAGTATATCCCTTTGGGAGGATAAAGTGTTGTTGACTTCATGTTCCACATATATTTGGGCAAGTGGTTCATCATGTTGTATGTATGAATGGAAATTTCATTTATAATAAAATTAGAGCCGTCACGTCTTCATGCATATGCTGTAAATGTAGTAGGACTATTATTGTTATGTTTGCAATCTATGTTTTTTAACTTACGCATATGATTATGAACTATTTCGTTTTCATTTGTACGAATTTGGTTGAATGCATGCTCATGTTTTAACTCATCACCTTTAACTTGTGGAAAATTATTCTTGTTAGTTTGTGTGATGTATTTTTAGCTCGTGTGTTCCTTTCAAGCTGCATAATATTACAAGCTTCCAAGGAGCACACTTTCTTTCCCCTTTGCTATTAGAACCACTCATGCATCATATTGAATTTCCGCAAGGTCACACACTTTCTTTAACCAAAGACACCAAACACCACTCTATATGTTTTGCGATCTAATGCATATCATTAAACACCCCACTGTTGGGACTCCAAATCCAAACAGTGTGAGGTCTAGTTGGGACTTCATATCGGAGAAATCTCCTGAATGTTGGTGGGTTCAAGACCATCCACATTTCTGGAACTAGAAGGAGGGCTAGATGATAATATGAGCCCTTGAAGTTTGTTTTGAATTTTCCCACTCATTTTAAAGACTTTTTCCCAAGTCTTACTCTCAACATGCTTTTCCATATATCTGAATTTTCATGTGCCGACGAATATCATTGATGACTTGTCACAACTTAAATTTAATGGAAAGGGTGAAACAACCATCCTTGAGCATATTGAATGTTTTCTTCAATTTTACGGAGAGCGCGACATCGCCATTGAGGATGTTGGTTGTTGGTTGTTCATTCTCACATTCAAAGGGTGCATAAGAAAATGGTGTTACACAAAAACCAATGCCTCCATTCACTCTTTCAAACATCTTGTCATAAAACTATTTTTCGCTTTTGAAAAGTTTGATTATAAACATCTATGTAAGAGAATTTGAGAATTGAGAAAATCACACAATGAAACCCTACATCATTTTCTCAATCATTTTTTGCATCTCTATTTTGAATTTCCAAAAGATGAAGTTGAATGGGATTTCTTGATTGAAATATTTCTATATCTTATTTATATTTCACTTACTTCGGATGAATTACAATCTCTCAAATCAAACCAAACAAACCTTGCTCATAAAGCTTCTAAATATGTGACAAACAAGGGTAATATCTGTTATAGCATAATTCAACACTGATGTAGACTTGATGCTCTGAGCTATGGCCTTGGGCAACCCTTTCCCTTCATACTAGGTCATTTTACTAAAAAAATTATTTTAAATTCAATACGCGACTCTGCCCTTCAAAAATCATGTACACAGGCGGTTCCATCTATACCTAACCCACATATATAATTTGAAATATGAAAAAATATAAAATACCTATTTTTTGGGTAGGGTTTATTGGTTACACTAGAAGCTCACCTACTTGAGCCCGTGGCCTAACTGTATCCCAACTAAAACAATTTTTTTGGGGTGGTAAAAATACACCTCATGGGAAGGCCTAAAGGTGGAGAGGTATAGGATATTGATATTATAGGCAATTGGTCCCTGATCAAGTGTAAGTTTTTCTTATGCCTCCTGCATTCCTAGCTATAGTAAACCCTTGTTTCCTCGTAGAGATTTTCATTTCCTTTATATGAAATCTATGTGTATGCATTTGAAAGAGGATTGTTGAGGCTTGGGTTGGACGGATCCAGAGGAAGGTTTCTCTTGGAGCCGTGGTCGAATCAGGTTGTATTCTTCCACGTTTATTTGTAGTGATCAATAAAGAAGCTTTGTCCTATTCTTGAACGTTATGATCTTTATCATTTAACTCATGTTATGATCTAATTATGTATAATTTCATGGTTTATATCCTTATGCTTATATGATCTAACATTCATATCTTGAACATGATATGAACTACTACTAGTATATATTCTTATCTGGAATGTGTTGCAGGTTTTGAAGCATTGGAGAAAGCAAAGGGTTTGAACCCTGCGGGAACACCTTCAAATCATTAGGGAAATTTTGACGTCTAAAATGGGCCTCCTAAGGAAATAATAAAATAATAGTTAAACCAATAAAATAATATTTATGAATTTTCAATTCACTTTTTGCACCACAATCCATGTAACCATAGTTAAATTCAATGCAAAAGTTGTACAAAAATAAAATTAATAAAAAAATTGTGTTGATGTGACTATAAATAAGAATGAGTTTTTCAAGAAAAAGTCATTATAATTGAACAACTAATGAATTTTTCATTTTTACTTAGATAACTTAAAATAAAATATAAATATAAATTTATAAATTCTTAATTATATTATATGCTATT
This sequence comes from Pinus albicaulis, assembly GCA_034641835.2. Classification (NCBI taxonomy): domain Eukaryota; kingdom Viridiplantae; phylum Streptophyta; class Pinopsida; order Pinales; family Pinaceae; genus Pinus; species Pinus albicaulis. Next base: position 1,602,177,882 of record CM076581.1, read on the forward strand.
AATTAAAATTTATATTATTTAAATTTTATAGTAACATGTAATTAATATACTATATAAAAATAATATAATATAAAAAAATGTATAGGGATATGCATTGATTCTTTCAAGAAATATGAAATGAAAATAATATATTTTTATTCAAAAAGTGTGAAATGACATTTATTATGAGTACTTTACTTTGAGTTTAAAAGTACTTCGAGCACTACCATGGTTAACCATGAGTTTTTATCCATCATTGAGAATGTGACAAGTAAGTACCTTTAACTCAAGCAATGCCACTTCAACCATTAGGGATGATGTCATCCCATAAATGTGATTGGTTCTCATAAAGTGAATTTTGGTTGTACATTTTCCGTAGGAGGCCCATTTTAGACCTCAAAATTCCCCTAATGGTAGGACCTATGGGTACTCCCTCTTCATTCCAATTTAGTAGTTTATGAATTAGGATTTCTTGTTTGCTTCGTTCTTGTTGGCATATGCCCTTCGATCTGTTGGGGTTTCCAACCTAGACCCTATGGTTTTTTATCATGTAACGTTATCCCAAGCAACCCTCCATCCACTTTTCATCTAACAACTTTATTTCCACAGGTTGTGGTGGAAAATATTCATAATTCACCTGTTCATGAATAACCATCTCCTCCCACCCAACATACTCATAATTCTCGTGCAATTTTGGACTCCAAACCTGACGATTACGATGAAGTGTTTTCTCCTCATCCACCATCCTTAAGTCCCATTGATCCTCTAGCTTGCCAGTCTGTGTGTTTTCCTGTTTCAAATATTTCTATTGATGTTCACAAGGATAAAGTGTTATATGGATTTGATGTTGAGCAGCCAACTTACGATGTAATTTAAAAAGAGTATGTGTTGGAGCCCATTATCGATGTAATAATATACGATGAAGGATGAATTCCTTCCTTCCACAACTCTTCCACATCGTTTCGACATTGTCCACAATTTTGTCATTCCAGTTGAATCTTGCGAGAAGTCACTTTCCGATCATGTTAATACTGCCGATCATTCACATAACTCGTGGTATGTCACTTTTTCATACAAGTGCGAAGAGAATGAGTCTTCTACTCATTATCGTCCCAATATCTCATCTCTCTTTTCTGAAAATGCATAGGGTGAAATTTCTCATTCTTTATTTCCCCCTCTGTACAAGTTTTCATATCATGAGGATAATTTTTTTTGTGATCTGGAAATTTCTGATCATGGCTATCGTGACCTATTCATTGATTTAGTTGTTCATGATTATAATTTCCCTATTTTTTTATTTTTCAAAGCCATCGATTTTTTATGATCTACCTTCTGATGAGTTGGAACCTTCTCAAGTTGTTGAGGCACTTCAACCCAATTTTATGGTTATTTCAGGTTCTCATATCCTTGAGGCCATCTCCACCTCCAATTAGAAGAGTGTTTAATACTTTGAGGATCCTAATCAATCCACTACACATATTGAAGATCAATCAGTTTTACAGTTTTCACATCCTCCACATGTATTACATGATCCTATCACTCAATCATTGGAGGAATAATACTTAGCGAGTACTGTGGAAAATATAAAATTTTCTTATTTATTTATGTTTTATCACTTCCATTGTTCGAAATTTTGTTTTTGTAAGTCCCTAGCTCATTATGTGTCATGACACCATGATACACTTGCAAAATGTTTTTTGTGTGATTTTCGCCATTAATTTTATGCGATCACCTTCAAACTTCGAATGTTTTGGTTTGCAATATCTTATCTTTCTTGTTTATTGTTATGCATGTTTATCTTTCTTGACTAGCATTCCCTTGCCCATGTAGGCCAACCAATGTGTCGGTGGATGCATTATAAGTATCACTTTACGTGAGTCTGGCCTACGTTCTACTTAGGTTAGGAGTAGTAGAGTTTTTCTTTGATTTTATTTACGTTTGTTTGTTCTTCTCCACTCCTTTCCTTTGTTTGTTTTCAGTATGAGGTTAGTTTCTTCATAAGACCATGTTTGGCTTCCACAGAAAGCATGGTTAAATACAAGAGGATTTTTTTCTTCTATCAACAATTGGTTTTCTATCTATTCTATCTCTTTGTGTTAATATTGCATTATTTTGGTTGATCATACTCAAATGGGAAATACATTCCTTACCAGAGAGATTCATAGTGAAATCGTGATTCTTGGGTTTTAAATAGTTCCACCTACTCTAATCGGTTTTCATATATTCAATTAATTCATGTCACTCTAGTATAGTAGAGTAACGAGGGGAGGAAAATTTTAAAAAAGTGTGTTAGAGGTGTACATAAACATACTTCTCTAAATGAAAAACCTCTTATTATCTGAATAAGTCAATATGCCTCTTCCGCCCATGAAATAAATAAGTGCCTATTCACAGTTCTTTGAAAATGAAAAAAATAAAAAAATGAAAAATGAAATAAAGGGAGAAAGAAGAAAAAGGCTTCCTACACAGAGAGGTGAAACAAACAACTAAGCCAGGGTACTATCGAGGCTCGCTAGAAATGAAGCAATGTTTGTGTTTATAAAGTGACTCCACTGGGGTACTGTATAGACCTTCTGGCATCGAAGAAATACTAGAGATGAAAATAAATACTCTGAAAATTTTCTTTTCTTGTCCACTTATATACTCCTCATCCCCAATTGAAACAACTCAGAGTGAATTAGCTTGGTTAGTGTTCCACTGATGAAGAGGATGGAAGGGGATATGTCTTTAAATCATACTAAGTAAGGAAGCTATGGCAATCAACAAATTGAATAATACTTCGAGAAGGGTGAGACCGGTATCGCATGAGATAAAATTCATTCAGAGAGCTAAAGTTCTACAAGTGTGTCTCCAATGTTGTAGGAACTACAACCACCCTCATAAATTTTTCCATTTCTTAGATTTGGGAGCCTACATTTCTTTTCACATGAGCTTACCTTTCAATTCTATTAGGTATCCATGTTTTTAATTTTTCTTATGCTTTTTTTCAATTTATATTCACTTAGAAAATAATTTCTAAGTCACAAGCTAACCTCTTGTCTAAGCCTTGTGCAGCAGTTCTGGGCCTGCCTCCAGAAACTGCACAATTCATGGATCTAGACTTGACCTTAATGTTCAGAATTGTTTAGTCATGAATGGAAGTAAGCCTTGATCTCAGAAACTGCACAATCATGACAAACAACCCAACACTGAGCCCAGAATCTACACAATCCCTCATTGAGCTTAGAAGTTGCGCAGTGAAATAAGCCGAGAGATGCTAGTTCTCCGGAATTGCGCAAACATTCCTGGTGATGTGCATGGAAATTTTTCTCGAGAAAAGAAGAAAATTCGAGAAGATAAAAAAATATACCTAAAATTTGGGCATCTATTTTTAGTAACCCAAAGGTAGCACACCTGCTATTTTTGGAAACTATCGCCATGTGTCACTTTTCACTTGATTTGTGGTATGCACATCATAAAAATTAGTTCCTCAACTATATGAAATAAACACTCCTATATCTCATTATCACACTCAATATTAGAGGTATGGAATTCTCAAGGAGATCAAGGAACCTTTGGTGCGATCATCGTCACTTTTTCGGGTGATTTTTTCACTTATCGATTTTAGTTGTTTTTTTGTCGATTTTTCTGTTTTGCTTGTGCGAGTGTTGTTTTGCATGTTTCTTTGTATAAATTTTTGAATTTTAACTTGCTTTATATTGTAGAAGTGTTGTTTAAAGTTATCATTTTCCTTTCACAGGTGTGGCATTAGTTTCTTCATTTTTTGCACCGATGGTTGTCGTTGTGTTGACTCTCCTCATCGATTTGATTTTATTCCCATTTAATTGGTTTCTACACTTGATTTGTCTTATTTCATTTACAATTAGTCAAATATTCACTCAATCCATCACTATCTATCAAATTCTCATTTTTCACACTTCCCTTGGGTAGATCTGCCATTTCCTTGGCCTGATTTCACTTTTCCCAGCTGGGCACTACGCAATCTAGAGGCTCAAGCTGGGATCTTGGCCCATGGAATTGTGCAATGTGTAGTATAGGCTAGCCCAACTATGCATTGTGCAGTTCCAGGGCTCATTCTACATCCCTAGCCACTAAGAATATGCAATGCACAGTCTCTCCCAGCTCATTGCCCAGGCTGAACTACACATTGCACAGTTTCAAAACTCAAGCTTCGACCCTAACTATTGGAACTGCACAGTGCATAGTTCGCATAGGAATCCAATCCCTATTTCCATGAAAATTGTGCAGTAAACTCCATCTGATGCTTGGTTTGTTGCATGAACATGTCTCGAAATTATTTTTTCTTAAAATTGATGTTTTCTTGCCATGAGTGCCTTGTATATCCCACAAGTACAACAATTTTCAAGCATCTCTCAAGTAATCACTATTTTAATGAAACCAAATAGATCTACCTCAAAAGAAACCACTAAAATCAGTTCTAGGAAAGTAGTTGAGAAAGTGAAAGCTAACTTGACAGTATATGCATAAACTCAATTGTTTATGGAAAAGGAGTCAACACTCACATGGAAACAATTCAAGTAACAATAGAAGAAGGTTGCAATCTAGTATAGGACAATGAGAAGAGGAAGGTTGCTAACAATGTAGAGGAGGAACAAAGCTAGAAGATAAAATCATATCCAATCCTTATGAAAGCAACTTTGGAAAAAAGGCAAAGTGGAAGCAGAGGCTACATAGAGCAGAGCAAAGGATGAGAGACAAACATAGTTTACAAGAAGTAGAATAGAGAATGAACAAAGTAGAACAATAACTAAGGGAAGAATGGTAGAAAAGGAGAAGTAGGAGTGGGAAGGATAAGGAATGCAAGGTGCTACAACATAAGAGACGACACTCATACATGTTGAAAAAATCAGATACAAGGTCAAACAACAACATAAGGAGTGAGTGAATAGATGTAGGATCGGGAGCTCGCTCAAGAGATTGAGCAGTCAATTGAAATTGCAGACATGGAGTTGGGACTGAAGCCACAAGATGAAGATGTGGACCTTATTCCTAGTGCAACACAGGTCATCATTTCGACTCTACTACCTTTATCTGTAGATCAATCCTCGATCAAGGAAGGGGAGGTAGTTCCCCTTGATGATGATTCGATGATGGATGTATAAAATCTATCATTTGATGAATTGCAGAAGAATATTGTACACGCACGAAGAAAGAAATTCCCAAATGATTATGCATCTCCTGCATTCATGAGAGAAAGGGTGATTTTGGAGGATACCAACAAGAATCAAAACACTATTTCCAATGGCAACTTGGAATTTGTAGGTGTTGCAAAATAAAACACTTAATACTTGATGGCCAAGAACAAATAGTTGGTATAGAACCTACATGCTACCTAACGAGAGATTGGAAAACTCCACATAGTAGCGCAGAGTAAAACTTCCACATAGTTTTACCTGGAAGAAATTAGAGAAGTGATACTTGATGATTTATCCACACTTGGAGACACTATGCGGGACTTATATGAGGAGCTCATGACCGTGCATAAGTAATTTTTCTGATTGCACAACTTGAAACTCCAGTAAGATATTTTGTCACTATCCTTAAGAATGTGCAAGCTTTCATCACTTATGTGCATGATTAGACAGTGGTACAAGGCGACACCACTCACATTGGTAAAGATAATGAAGCCATAAGTAGAGCTAGAGAAATAAAAGGTTTGGACACTGACCTAGAACAACAAGAAGCTCACCACATTCATCACAAAAATTCAATTTGCATATACATGGTTGTACAATAATTTGGACTTCATGGCGAGAACCCAAAAGATCCCATTAGTCGGTTCACTCACCCACGCTAAGCGTAAGCGCCAAGTGTGACAGGAGATTAATCAATACCCGAAACAGTTGGAGAAGATGGTGACCTAGGATGACATGGATATCAATAGACAAAAGTTGTAGACCTACATCGGTGGCCTGGTTCATGTCAAAAAAAATTTGCACCTGATTAAGGAAGAAGTGAAGATCGTATCCAAGAGATTGTACCTGGATTGCTGGCTTTCAATACCACAATTTGTAGGCGGTTTTGTCACTATTTTTCCAGAAATGAGATTTATTAAAAATAACTACTACTATATGAATAAATTTAGCCAAAAACACTAATGTGGTATAATTCTCTCATTCATCGTTTCTCTTTCCAACTGCTATACTGACATATTGGTTGTTTTAGCTATACCATTATGTTGTGGAGTTTTTACACTGGTGAATTTCATTTTTATGCTATGCTCCTTCCAATAATCATCCAATTATTCAAAGGTAAACTCTCCACCATTGTCAAATCTTATACACTTTATTTTTCAGTTAGTTTCATTTTTAACCATAGCTTTAAAGAGTTTAAACTTTTCAAAAGCTTCTAACTTTTCTCTTAAGAATTCCAACTAAATCAACTTGTTGTAATAATCAATAACCAACATAAAATATAACTTACTATTTGGAGGAAAATGAAATAATTAAAAGGTATTAACTACATTGGTTGTGAATCTTCTAGATGAAGACAAGGATCGAGTCCAAGATAATATTAGCCTTTGATTATGTTTTAATGTTGACCGTTGATTTGTCAACGAGAGATTATAAGAAGGAGGTTGATGGGAATTTGGAAATCACATCGAGTGAGAGTTCTAGAGATTTAATTCTCAAGAGAGTAGCATAGCAGCTGCAGGAGAGAGATCAAGTTGATTTCCTGCAGTGAGGGGAAGGGATAGTTTTATGGTGGATTTTTTTCCTGATCTAGAGAGTGCAAGGCTAAGAAGGAATAGAGAAGTGCATAGAGGTTGCACAATGCCACACAAAGATAGTGTAGAGCTACGCTAAGGCAACACAGAGCTACAGTGAGGTAGCACAGAGATTCAGAGGGATTCCTAAATTCTGCTGGGAAACAATTGAGACCTAGTGTGAGAAACCGAGGTGTGAGACCAAAGGGCTAGAGGGTCAAGTTTCCAGCTAGCAGAAGATTAGGAGAAGGTTTGAAATAGTCCCCAAAATAGTGAGACAGTAACTACGTGGGCAGACGCAAAGACTGCACAGAGACAACACAAAGAGCTCATCTCCAGTTAGATCAGTGCCAGATTTTCTAGTGACATTGTGATATTTTCACACTATCTCTTTGTCCAATTTTATCTCTATATCAGATAGCCAGTTTATGAATCCATTTACTTGTATTCAGAAAACTATTGCATAATATTAAAACTCTTAGTTGCTGCACCGGTTGATTTTCTGCTTGCTCAATAATTTATTTCCGCAATATTTTAGGTTTTGAAGGCTGAAACAGATTTTATTTTGATATTTGATGTGTAACACTGTAAATCAGTTGTTAAATAATTAAAAAGTAGGAGAAAACTAATCAGTTACAGTAGCATGGATTTAGGATATTGAATTTTCACAATTGACTATTGTTGGCTTTCAATACCACAATTTGTAGGGGGTTTTGTCACTATTTGTCCAGAAATAAGATTTATTAAAAATAACTACTGTTGGGTGTAGGAATTACACTTAAGAAAAATCCTCAACACTTAAATTGTCAACCCGGGGGATCCGTAAACTTAGAGATGAAGCACAGGAAATGCTAGAGATGGTATGAATCTCCTTAATATAAATCCCTAATTTCTTTAAAGGAAAGATTGCAGAATCAAATTAAAAAGAGAAAAGAAGGCAACTTGAATCATCGAGAATAATCTAAGACTGGAACAAGAAAGAATGCATTTGCAAGAGGGAATTAAAGATAAAAGGCAATCACTCTAGCTAATTATTGTTTAATTAATGAGTGTATGCTTTTCTTTAGCAGAGACACTTAGCAGTCTCATCAGATGGGCCCTTAAATCTGCTCCTTTAGACATTTCCTTCTTGCACTAATCTGTCCTGCACTTTCGCAGTCTGCTTGCACTAGTCCAGGAACAAAGATTTATGCAGAAGGTATAGATAGTGTCTTTACTAAAGGATTTTTTTTACTTCATGCAAGGGCTTGAACTTGTCTAGGTTCAAAGCACTCATATCCCATGGCAAGAAACGAGTTCTTGCGCCAGATCAAATCTTCCTACACTTAGCATTTAATTATTATAATGAGTGTTTAATTATTGCAAGTGATATTATACTATTAAATAAAATTGCACACATAAAAAGTGAATGTTTTTGGTCTTAACAGAATGCAGAATAAAGAAACAATCAATATATATATTTATCCTGTCATAAGCATTTAATGAAAGAAATAGGGTTGCGGGAAGTTAAACTAAGAAATTTTGTTGCATCACACCAACGTGCACTGGTGTAGGTTCATTCCTCTTGCTTAGAGCAGGCGGGGAAAACCAATCAAAACAGAATTGCAGAAAAAGAGATATCACACCAATGTGCACTGGTGCAGGTTCATTTCTCCTGCTTGGACCAGGTAGAGGAAAACCAATCTGAAATCAAGTGCAGGAACATAAATTGCATGAAAAGGAAATTTATGTACTTCACACAATGGATCCGCTTGCACTCAGACAAGAATACATGTGCTTAAGATTAAATCACACTTGACAATGTAAACACAAATTACAAGAAAACAAGAAATGGGGTAAACGTGCTGGGTTGGCTGGGCCCTAGCCAACCAGCACGTTTCCATTTTAAATAGAAACACTACTCAGTACCTTAATCAATTCATCAACTCAATACAGAAACATAATTTTCGAAACATGAGGCGGAGCTCCTTTTATTAATTCATTGAGGCAAGTACATATATTAATGCATCGTCCAGCCCAGATTTGGGCGATAACAAAATACAATGACCTGCTACCGCCTCTCGGCTATGTTTCTGTCCTCCTCTATTATAAAAAAAAATCTTCCCCTAATCCTATTTACATTCTACATTATATATACCTTTTTCCAAAGGCCAAAATAGATCCTTTAACTAATTACATAACCAAACGTTTTGGTCTTCAAAATTAGACAGTTAGCAGAACTGGCTGTAGCTAGTCTCCAGATTTCGCCCTTCACGGATTTGGCTTCGGATGCCTTTGGATCACTCTACTATCGTGGTTGAAGTGGCTCAAGACGAGGCGGTGATCAAGTAGGTTTGAATTTGTTGCAAGGATTTGCTATGTTGGCAACGGTGCAAGATCCAATCCTGCACTAGGATTAGCGGTAACGGTAAGTACTCTAACCACCAAATAAACATAGGAGATATCGATATGTTACAAATAATTATTAAAAGTAAGAAATAATGTAATAAATAATTAATAAATGCTAAGTTGAATTGAAAATATGAAAAATAAAGTTTATGTGAAATATGTCACCGTGCTTGGACTGGTACAAGAGGAGGGTGCATAAAAGAGGTAAAACAGAGGTAAATGGTTATGATTTAGGAAGGGGAAAATGGAAATAAGAGAGAAAATTAGGGGGATAGCATCCTCCCATCCCTAAGCTGTTGTGTGTCTTCACAAAACTCTTTACCTTTGCAAAAAACCTTCAAAACTTTGAGTATTCCAGCTCAATCCTGCTCTGACATATTGACATCACCTTGCAATGCTTCAGACTTATTCTTTTTGATGTTCTTTAGCTTCTTTGTCACCTTTTTAGGTCACCTAAAACATTGTGTAGCACAGTACTTCCAAACTCTAACTTCTCCTCTCTTTTTTTCAGGATCTCCGCAGTTAATTCTTCTCTACTATGTTCTTTATCCTCCTGCGCTTTAGCTATGAGCTGCTCTAAGTTTTGCACTTAAAGCTCTAGTTCAGCTATCCGAGCAGCAGGAGTTACCAAATATTCTGTCTTGACAGGGGCTGTGTCTTCCTCAGGTACCTCAGTATCCCTCATGGTTTCAACAAACTCTTCTTCCTTTTCTTCTTCTTCTTCTTCTTTCTCTTCTTCTTCTTGCACTGGTGTAGGAGGGGATTCAACGTCCCGTGGTTCTTTTCCTGCACTAGATTCCTCATTATTTTTCTAGGCCTTTTTAATGAAATCGAACAACAGAGTGTCATCTTCGACTTCTATAGATTTTTTTGCGTCCGCAAGGACTGACATGTTGTCTTCTTCAGGTATCTGTGCCTGTACTGGTGTCATGGAAGGAGTCTCTTCAATAAGTGCACTAGCTGTCTTCTTCTTCTTTGGATATGGGGCCCTTTCTTATGTTTATTTTTTGGGTCATTTCCTTTTTGCACTGGTGCAAGAAGGACTCTCCTTTTCATTCTTACTTGGACCCTTACTTATGCTGGCGGGGTCCTCTGTCTCCTTTCCAACAACTTTCTTTTTATGTAGTTGTTTTAACAACGCCTCCCAGGTCATGCCTTTAATTTATAATTGTTTCTGGACCAAAATTGTTATCAAACCGTGGCGATATAATTTCTTGTCGGCCTGGTATGCCCGTGCCTCCCGCACACCTTTGGCCATTTTTTCCAAGATCTTAAGCAAAAAATAGGGGAAATCAATCCTCCACTGGACGTGCTGCCCACCTTCGAAATGCTGCAACATCTTAAAATGGTACACAAAAGTGAGGGAGTACCTTCCCTCACAAGTTACGAATTTTGGTAGGATGAAAAGCAGGTCCTGCCACTGTCCCAGTAGGGCACTGCGTGGAATTCCTTTCTTCCAATCTACCTTGATGTTACTGTCGATGACGAAACATTGCCATCGATTCCTTTCTAGTTTCTGATTTTTAAACCACTACTCACCAATATTTTCCAAGCTTGTCGCTGCTGCTATAAACTCTTCTGTAACCTTAAATTTTAGAGGCCTAATTTGTACTCGACCATTTTTGAAATTTCTGGCAAACTGTAGGGCCACTTCATAGTTGTGCCTGTCAAACTTTTGCAAGAATTGAAGAAATCCCGAGTCTCGCAATAGTGCAAGACTATTGCAAAAATCAACAGTCTGTTCTACCATACTGAGAGACGAAGGTTCGCTTCGAACAAGTGGCATCACTGCTTAATGGTTATGAAAAGTCAAAAATTTACATGCAACACCGGTAAAATTGGTTCTTATAGATAGGGATCCAACTGTCCACCATCCCTTCCATCTTATCACCCTTTCATTCCACTGAAATAGTTGTGAATATGCGACATCTTTGAGGTCATGCCAGATTGGTACTTGCAGCGACGTTTTTAACAACTAGGTGAGGTAATAATTACGAGTGAAGAACATCTAGGATTATGGCGGAAAGGGAAATTATATCCAAGCAAGGGTTAAAAATTTCCACACTCCTTCATAATTCAAAAAAATAACTTTATCATTCATTAAAAAATGATCATGACTCTTAACTTAAAAACACATTTTACTTTAAATTTTCTCCTAGTTAATATGATAGCACAAGTACTTCTCGACTAAGTGAAAGGATTTCTCATAAACCTTCATGATGACCACTTTCCTATGACATATGCTATGAAAAGAAAAAAATGTACTCTGTTTCTGACACGGTGCATGCTTGAACCAGTCTTTTTGCACCACTTAAATTATGCCATCTTGCTGGTACCATTCTGCTTGCACTTATTATATAGGATGACGTGCTTGCACTAGTGCAAGAATAATATCTGAAAAAACAGGGAATTTAAGTAAAATATAGGCTAGACTTCCAACATGAATTCCTCAATTTATACTGGAAATTTGCTTCGCCCTTTCTTGACATTTTAGAGCATATCCTTTTTCTCTTTGTATGCGAGATCCTGCAATTCATGAGGGAATAAAGAAGTGGGAAAAGGGAAATTTCAGAATGGGAAGGAATTCTGTTACAGGGATTCCTGGAATAGTACCACAAGAGGGGATAAATAGAAGTGGGATAGGGAAAAAAAATTCAAGGGTAAAGTGGGGTTTTACGAAACGGACAGGGTAAATTCAGAAGAATATGGGAAGGTTAATAATTTGGGATTGAAGAAGAAATTGAGGGAATATTACGAAATGGGATATGAAGAAAGGCACAAAATTTTCTACAAGGTCTGCCTGCACTGGTGCAAGAAAAAAATAACTGCAGCGAGAATTAAACGTTACTTGAATAAAAAATATCCATGCTAATTACCCCAATTGTACAAAGGTTGGTTCTACTGAACCTGCTTTTACTTGGTGGTTGCTAGCATATCTAAAGATCACACAACATTCTCTTTTTATTAGAAATTTTTGATCTTCCTGCCAGCAAGCTGGTTTCCAGGTTGATCCTTCTGCAATCATGTCAACGAACTGATTTTCATAATTACAGGAAAATATTTTTTCTTTACTTTTTATTTAGAAATTTTTTTTAATTTTTTTTTTTCTTTTTAAGAAGAAGAAGAAGAACTCATATTTTCAAGAATTTGGTATTACCATTCACCACTACCATCCCGAATTGCTGTTGGACTTGCTGTGTAAAACATTTCCTGGCAAGTGGCTAAAAATACTTCTTTAATCTGTGTCCATTTAGCAGGAATACTGAATTTTTCCCATTAATAGTTTTAACTTCTATTGCTCCATTCTCGAATACTCAGATCACTTCATAAGGTACCATCCAACATGTATGGAATTTCCCTTTAAAAGTTTTAAATCTAGAATCATAAAGGAGCACCCAATATCCTGGTTGGAATTGCTTTTTCTGAATAGACTTGTCATGCCACCTTTTGCGTTGCTGCTGAATTAGTATGTTCTGCTGAACAACATCCCTACGAAATTCATCTAACTCACTTAATTGGAGAAGACGTTATTTTTGTGCCTCAGAGAGATCTAGTCCTAACTGAACTACAGTTCTGAAAGTTTTGATCTGGAATTCAATTGGTAAGAGAAACTGTTTGCCATATACCAGCTCATATGGTGTATGTCTCGTGCTATTTCTCCAAGTGGTTCTATATGCCCATAAAGCTTCTGGTAATATTTCAGCCCAGTCTTTTCGATGGATGTTTACTGTCCTTGTAAGAATAGACTCGATCACTTTATTTTTGGATTCCACCTGGCCATTTGCTTGTGGGTGATACAACATGGATTTCCTGTGCCGAATCTTGTATTGCTCCATCAGACCCTGTACCAAATTATAAATAAACTGTTGACCATTGTTAGAAAAAAATTCTCTAGGCACACCAAATCTAGTAAAGATTTCAGTAAAAAGAAAATCAACAACAAATTTTTCTGTAGCAAAGGAAGCAACTTTAGCTTCTACCCATTTTGTAACAAAATCTGTACAAACCAAAATATGCTTTTTACTTAATGACGTTGGATTTATTGGCCCTATAAAATCAATAGCCCATTTTTCAAATGGCTCAATCATAACTTGGGGGCATAAAGGCATTTCATTGGTTTGATTAGTCTGGCCCATTCATTGACAACTATCACATCGCCTGACATATTGTTTGGCATCCTTAAACAAGGAAGGCCAAAAGTAACCAGCACACAATACTTTATATGAAGACCGCTTATCAGTGAAGTGGCCTCCACAAGGTTTATCATGAGCAGATTTCAATATGTCAAACACTTCCTCCTCTGTTACACATCTACGGATAATTAGATCTGGACCAATGTAAAGGAGATCTCCTCGAATCTAGGAATATGCAACACTTTTTTGAATAATATTACGCTTTTCACTAGTGGACAAGTGGGGTGGTGTTTTCCCATTAACCAAGTAATTAGCAATGTCAGCAAACCGCGAAGAATATTTTGACATAGAAAAAAGATGTTCATCTAGAAAATCATCATTAACAGGAATTTCTTCACCAGGATTATCTAATCTAGAAAGAAAATCTGCTACAACATTAGATTTCCCTGGCCTATCAACAATAGTAACATTAAATTCCTGCAATAATAGAAACCACCTAGTCACTCTACCACTAGTCAATGGTTTGTTCATCAAATATTTAATCGCGGAATGATCAATATGTACAAATACTTCATATCCTATAATATAGTGCCTGAACTTATTAATTGCAAAAATTATAGCTAGAAACTCTTTCTCTGTAACTGTATAATTAAATTCAGTGGAAGACAAATTCTTACTAATATAATAAATATCACAGGATTTATTATTTTTCTCTTGTCCTAAAGCTGTGCCAATAGCAAAATCTGAAGCATCAGAGGAAATGTGAAAAGGCAGGGACAAGTTAGGACCTCTCAAAACTGATGCCTGTACCAACTTTTCCTTCAATGCTTCAAAATATTGTTGGCAAGCTGTAGACCAAGAAAATTCACTATCCTTAGCTATAATTCGGAAAAGAGGGGCAACTATCTTAGAAATTTTTTCAATGAATCTTCAATAGTAATCAGCATGTCCTAAAAAACCTCTTACTTCCCTTTGAGTTTTGGGTGCAGGAAGATGTAGAATAATTTCAATCTTTGATGGATCAAGTTGGATACCTTTATCAGAAATCAAATGGCCAAGTACCAATCCCACTTTGCACATTAATCTACATTTCTTGTCACTCAAAGCGATATGGGCTTCCTGAAAATGAAGAAGTACTTTCTCTAGATTTTTGAGAGCTTCCTAAAAAAAATCACCAAACACATAAAAGTCATCCATATAAATTTCCACAAATTCTAGATCAGAAAAAATAGCTAGGACTTCCCTTTGAAAGGTAGCCGGGGCATTACATAAACGAAATGGAAGCACTTTATAAGAAATTGTACCCCATGGACATGTAAAAGTAGTTTTATCCTGATCTTCAGGTGAAATCTGTATCTGGTTATAACCACTGAAGCCATCCAAAAAGGAAAAATGTTTCTTTCCTGCAAGGGTATCAAGCACCTGGTCAATGAAAGGGAGAAGGAAGTAATATTTGAGAGTGGATTTATTTAATTCTCGATAATCAATACAAAAGCGCCACCTTCCATATTTCTTAGGTACTAGCACTAATGGAGAGACCCATTGACTGTCAGAAATAGGATAGATAAAACCGGCATCCAAGAGTTTATTTACTTCTTCCTTCAAAATATCTCTTAGAGCTACATTCATTCGCCTTTGGGGTTGTCGGACAGGTTGGTTTCCTTCCTAAATATAGATATGATGTGTACAAGTTTTAGGAGGGATGCCCTTCATATGTTCATAGCCCCAAGCAAAGGCACTAAGATGGTTTTGCAACAAATTCACAAGCTACTCCTGCTGAGATGAGTCCAAATCTGAACTAATATGCAAGGATTTACTAGGGCTAATCTCAACAAGAGTGGTATCAGGCTCAGGAATACTCAAGGGAGTGGTCAAATGCAGTGGTACAGAAGAATGAGAATCATGATTATCTTGAAAATCTAGGCTGAAAATCTGGCTCAATGGCTCAACATTATGCATAGTGTCTAAATTATTCAGGAAATATTGAATCTCATCTTCTTGTGAAGAACCAGTATAATGATGAATAAGGGAAATAGGCTAAGTATCCTCATCACTGCTTCGATCCAACCATAAATTATCTTGAAGATCCTGAATGGATCTGGAAGGGGGGTATAAGGTAACTTTCTTCCAAGAATCTCCATGCGAAATATACATATCACCGGAACTACATCCAATATAGGCATTAGTTGTAGCAAGCCATGGTAGACCCAAGATCAAGGGATTTCCTCCTACTGGGTTCTTTGGCCAAAGCACAATGAAATCAATAGGATATTCCCAAGAATCTAATGAGATGATCACATCATCCAATACTCCTTCTAGCTTAATTTTAGATCTATCTGCCAATTCAAGCACAGTGGGAGTAGGGTGAAGATGAGATAACTGAAGTTGATCCATGGTTTGCTTAGTCATGACATTAATGGCTGCCCCTAGGTCTATAATAACAATAGAGACAAGGACATTACCAATCTAAACTGAGACAACAAGGTTTCCAGGATCAGTATATTTTTCCATAGACACACACCCTGTCATCAACTCTGCTACCCTACCAACAAATTAAATGGTTTTGGGTTCCAATCTCTTCCTCCCAAGTTTCTTGAGATAGAGTTCCTCAATAATATTAGTACAAATGGGGATCTCTTTAATGGATTGAAGCAAAGGTATCTTAATAAAAATATTCCAAATATCAGATGCCAAACTAGTCTCAGAAATAGGCTTACTCTTTTCCATTACTAGCCCCTCTGGGAAGGGAGGTTGGTTGGAAGAATATGGAAAGGATTCAGAGGGAAAAGGCTGCTTAGTGACAACTTTCAGAGAATGGTTAAGATTTTCCTCTTCTCCTTTCTCTTCAACAATCACCATAGGCTACTTCTGATTTTCTGATGTTACAGTCCTTCCCGATCTTAATTGAATATCATGAACCTCAACTGGAATAGACTGGTATTCGAATGGTAAAGGTGGGTTTGTTACATAGATCATTTTCATTGCTTTATTATTGTTAGGATTGGGCATAGGTTGAGTAGGCAATTGAGGAGGTTGAAAGGGTGGAGGTAAAGGCAACGGTGGAGTATACTAACTCGGAAGTTGAGGCATTGAATAAGGTGTATGCGTAGATGGATATGATTGCATAGGTGGCTAGTGGGAATATGGAAAATGAGTTGGCCCTTTCCAACCGTGTTGCCATGGTTGAGAAGGTTTCCCATGCTAATATTGATTCCCATACTGCCACTACTGATTAGTGTTAGGATAAGAATATGCATGTGAATTATAACCAAAATAGTGTGGAGAAAATTTAGGAGCCATACCTGCACCTACCTGAGGCCAATTCCTTCTTGCTCCCATAGCATACAAGTATTCAGCTTCAGGTTGTCCCCCTGTACATACAACTTTAAGTCTAGGTATAGAGGGACATTTTTCTGTGACATGGTCTTTTGTAAAAATAGCACACTTATTAGTTTCTTTCAAATTAAGAGGACACTCTTTAGGAGGATGCTTGTCTCTACATTTAGGACAAAAAATACATAATGACTCTTGTTCCTTCATGAGTTTTTGTTGGAATTTTAGAGTCTAATTGTTTGGTAACAATATTCATTATATCAATTTTCATGTTTTCCATTTTATTTTCTAGTCCAATAATCATAGCATCAATAGATTCAGTTTTTCTATTTGTGTTTCAAGTTCCTCTACCAGATCTATACTGATTTCTTGAAAATTTCCCGCATAATTCACAAATTTGTTCAAAAGTTTGCTAAGAAATATCACCTTGTCATGACAGATTTAAATTATTTCTAGCATTATCAGTAATTCCTCTTAAGAACAAGGTTCTAATAGTACTGGGATCAAACTTAAGTTTCGACCTTTGTAGAATATACATAAATCTTTCCAGGTAATCTTCAAGAGTTTCATCATCATCCTATATGATTTTAAAAATATCATCCTGCATGTCCCGAGTTTTGTGATATTCTTGATATTTAGACAAAAACACTCTCTTCATATGATCCCAAGAGTTTATAGTGTTTCCCCCTAACCCCATAAACCAGTGTAGAGCTGAGTCCTTGAGAGTAACAGGAAATAATCATAACTTCTGAGCGTCAGTTGAATAATCATAAATTCTACACAGAATATCAAACTCGAATAGAAAAGAGTCAGGATCTTCATGAAATTTACCATGGAAATGAGGGAGAGTTGATGGTGGAATATTCTTCATTTGTGCCAGAGTATCAGGATCCACAATTGGAAACACAAAAGTGGATTCTTCTCTACTTACCTGGTTTTCACCAATCCCTTCCAAATGATCTTCATGGTCCACCATTGTTTCCCTTTTACTTGTACCGCTCTCAATAGGCTGATCCACACCTGAGCTGTTGGCACCAGAATCCAGATGGATTGTTCTACGTGATGGGTTTGAATTAGATTGGGCTTCCTACTTACAGAAGGAGACTCAATATGAGAATTTTTTTCAAAATTCTTTTGGCCCTTAGTGGGCTTCGAACCCTTACCTTTTCTAGGCATTCATTTCAAGAAAAGAAAAATAGCAATAAATTCTAGTAAAAATGCTGTCAGAAATCAATTAACACCAGTAAAATTCCTTCAAAGAAGATTTTTCCAAAAAATACTACAAAAATAAATCGGAAAATTACCTCTATTGTATAATCAAAAAATTATTACCAAATTAAATCGCCTCCCTGGCAACGGTGCCAAAATGTTGGGTGCAGGAATTACACTTAAGAAAAATCCTCAAAAATTAATTTGTCAACCCGGGGGATCCGTAAACTTAGAGACGAAGCACAGGCAATGCCAGAGATGGTATGAATCTCCTTAATATAAATCCCTACTTTCTTTAAAGGAAATATTGCAAAATCAAATTACAAAGAGAAAAGAAGGCAACTTGAATCATCAAGAATAATCCAAGACTGGAACAAGAAAGAATGCATTTGCAAGAGGGAATTAAAGATGAAAGGAAATCACTCTAGCTAATTATTGTTTAATTACTGAGTGTATGTTTTTCTTTAGCAGAGACACTTAGCAGTCTCATCAGATGGGCCCTTAAATCTGCTCCTTTAGAGATTTCCTTCTTGCACTAATCTATCCTGCACTTTCCCAGTCAGTTTGCACTAGTGCAGGAACAGAGATTTATGCAAAAGGTATATATAGTGTCTTTACTAAATTATTTTTTTTACTTCATGCAAGGGCTTGAACTTTTCCAATTTCAAAGCACTCAGATCCCGTGGCAAGAAATGAGTTCTTGCGCCATATCATAGCTTCCTGCACTTAGCATTTAATTCTTAGAATGAGTGTTTAATTATTGCAAGTGCTATTATACTGTTAAATCAAATTGCACACATAAAAATTGAATGTTTCTGGTCTTAACATAATGCAGAAATAAAGAAAAAATCAATATATATATATATATATATATATATATATATATATATATATATATATATATATATATATATATAAATATATATATATATATATATATATATATATATATATATATATATCCTATCATAAGAATTTAATGAAAGAAAGAGGGTTGCGAGAAGTTAAACTAAGAAATTTTGCTGCATCAGACCAACATGCACTGGTGCAGGTTCATTCCTTCTGCTTAGACCAGGCGGGGAAAACCAATCAAAACATAATTGCAGAAAAAGAGATATCACACCAACGTTCACTGGTGCAGGTTCATTTCTCCTGCTTGGACCAGGCAGAGGAAAACCAATCTGAAATCAAGTGTAGGAACATAAATTGCAGGAAAAGGAAAGTTATCTACTTCACACAACAAATCCGCTTGCATTCAGACAGGAATACATGTGCTTAAGATTAAATCACACTTGACAATGTAAACACAAATTACAAGAAAGAAAGAAATGGGGTAAATGTGCTGGGTTGGCTGGGCCCTAGCCCACCATCACGTTTCCCTTTAAAATAGAAACACTTCTCAGTACCTTAATCAATTCATCAACTCAATGCAGAAACATAATTTTCGAAACATGAGGCAGAGCTCCTTTTATTTATTCACTGAGACAAGTACATACATTAATGCATCGTCTAGCCCAGATTTAGGTGATAACAAAATACAACGACCTGCTACTACCTCTCGGCTGTGTTTCTGTTCTCCTCTATTATAAAAAAAACTCTTCCCCTAATCCTATTTACATTCTACATTATATAGACCTTTGGCCGAAGGCAAAAATAGATCCTTTAATTGATTACATAACCAAACACAGAATTTAGCTTTTTCGGTCTTCAAAATTAGATAGTTAGCAGAACTGGCCGTAGCTAATCTCCAGCTTTTTCCCTTCACAGATTTGGTCTTGGCTGCCTTTGGATCACTCTACTATCGTGGCTGAAGCAGCTCAAGATGA
This sequence comes from Pinus albicaulis, assembly GCA_034641835.2. NCBI lineage: Eukaryota > Viridiplantae > Streptophyta > Pinopsida > Pinales > Pinaceae > Pinus > Pinus albicaulis. The sequence goes on from CM076581.1 coordinate 1,602,197,477, forward strand.
GGCGGTGATCAAGGAGGTTCGGATCTGATGCAAAGATTTGTTGTGCTGGCAACGGTGCAAGATCCGATCCTGCACTAGGATCAGCGGTCACGGTAAGTACTCTAACTACCAAATAAACATAGGAGATATCAATAATTTACAAAGAATGATTAAAAGTAAGAAATCATGTAATAAATAATTAATAAATGCTAAGTTGAATTGAAAATATGAAAAAGAAAGTTTATATGAAATATGCCATCGTGCTTGGACTGGTACAAGAGGAGGGTTCATAAAAGAGGTAAAACAGAGGTAAATGGTTATGATTTAGGAAGGGGAAAATGGAAAAAAGTGAGCAAATTAGGGGGTTAACAACTACTACTATATGAATAAATTTAGCTGAAAAAATTAATGTGGTATACTTCTCTCATTCATTGTTTCTCTTTCCAAATGCTATACTGACATATTGGCTCTTTTAGCTATACCATTATATTGTGGAGTTTTTACATTGTTGAATTTAATTTTTATGCTATGCTCCTTACAATAATCATCAAATTATTTAGAGATAAACTCTCCACCATTGTCAGATCTTATACACTTTATTTTTCAGTCAGTTTCATTTTTAACCATAGATTTAAAGAGTTTGAACTTTTCAAAAGCTTCTAACTTTTCTCTTAAGAATTCCAACCAAATAAACTTGTTGCAATAATCAATAATCAACATAAAATATAACTTACTATTTGGAGGAAAATGAAATAATAAAAAGGTATTAATTAGATTGGCTGTGAATCTTCTATATGAAGACAAGGATCGAGTCCAAGATAATATTAGCCTTTGATTATGTTTTAATATTGACCGTTGATTTGTCAACGAGAGATTATAAGAAGGATTTTGATGGGAATTTGGAAATAACATCGAGTTAGAGTTATAGAGATCTAATTCTCAAGAGAGCAGTGTAGCAGTTGCAGGAGAGAGATCAAGTTGATTTCTTGTAGTGAAGGGAAGGGATAGTGTTCTGGTGGAATTTTTTCCTGAGATAGAGAGTGCAAGGATAATAATGAATAGAGAAATGTAGAGAGGCTGTAAAATGCCACACAAAGATAGTGTAGAGCTATGTTGAGGCAACATAGAGCTACGATGAGGTAGTACATAGCTTCAGAGGGAGTCCTAAATTCTGTTGGGAAACAATTGAGATCTAGTGTCAGAAACCGGGGTGTGGGACCAAAGGGCGAAAGGGTCGAGTTTCCAACTAGCAGAAGATTAGGAGGAGGTTTGACGTAGTCCCCAAAACAATGACACAGTAACTGCATGGGCAAACACAAAGGCTGCGCAAAGATAACACAAAGATCTCATCTCTAGTCAGACCAGTGCCAAATGTTTTAGTGACAGTGTGATATTTTCACACTATCTCTTTGTCCAATTTTATCTCTGTATTAGATAGCCAGTTTATGAATCCATTGAATTGTATTAAGAAAAATACTGCATAATATTAAAACTCTTAGCTGCTTCATCGGTTTATTTCAATATTTTATTTCCGCAATATTTTAGGTTGTGAAGGTTGAAACATATTTTATTTCAATATTTGATGTGTAACACTATAAATAAGTTGTTAAATAATTAACAAGTAGGAGAAATCTAATCAATTATAGCAGTAGGGATTCGGGATATCGAATTTTCGCAATTGAATATTGTTGGCTTTCAATACCACAATTTGCAGGGGTTTTGTCACTATTTTTCCAGAAATGAGATTTACTAAAAATAAATAAGTTACTATATGAATAACTTTAGCCTAAAACATTAATGTGGTATACTTCTCTCATTCATCGTTTCTCTTTCCAACTGCTATACTGACATATTGGCTCTTTTAGCTATACCATTATGTTGTGGAGTTTTTACACTGGTCAATTTCATTTTTATGCTATGCTCCTTACAATAATCATCAAATTATTTAGAGGTAAACTCTCCACCATTGTCAGATCTTATACACTTTATTTTTCAGTCAGTTTCATTTTTGACCATAGCTTTAAAGAGTTTAAACTTTTCAAAAGCTTCTAACATTTCTCTTAATAATTCCAACCAAATCAAATTTTTGTTGTAATCAATAATCAACATAAAATATAACTTACTATTTGGAGTCTGAGTTCTTGTATGACCACACAAGTCCATGTGGACTAGTTGTTACGACTTGGTGAACACATTTTATTTTCTCTTAAAAGGAACTCAAGTTTTCTAATTAATTTAGCATGAATTGAAAATTATGTTTTCTGGTCCCTTACAACTTGATTTTTTATCAACTTCAAAATCTTGTCAAATTTGAGGTGTCCTAGCATTTTGTACCACAACCAACTTTCATCATACTTTCCAAAGCAATAATTATGATGCTTTTCACTAAGAACATAAAAATTACTGTCTATTCTAACAACTTTAACAACTTCAACTACCATTTCATATGTTTCTGATGATTTAATTTGACACCCTTTAGAATGAAAAAGAACATCACACCCCTAATCATGCATCTGAGAAACAATAAACAAATTGTGTTTTAAACCTTCAACAAATAAAACAATTTTCTCTTTACATATTCCATTTACGAGACTGATAATTCCTTTTCTTGTGATTTTACCTGGAACATCATTTCCAAAGTGAAATTACCTTTTTTGTATTATTTTAGTGATATGAATTTATTCTTATCAACTATAATATGCCTACCCTGATTTTGTGCATACAATATAATGCCACATTTTGTTGGACATTGGGTTCAATGCTCCTCGTGTGTTTTGTGACATGGAATAACCACCTCTCGTAGATCCTAACTCTAGCGATTGTAGCGGAGACTAACACCTACGGGTTTTGGTCTAACGAAAATTTTGATTCCAGCAAGTGGTATCAGAGCGACAGGTCCCGAGTTTGAAACTCACTTGGCTCGCGTTGGGGGGAGATTTTTGGACATTAGGTTCAACGCTCCCCATTTTTTTCACGACATGGACTAACCGCCTCTCATAGATCCTAACTCTGGCGATTGTAGTAGAGACTAACACCTGCGGGTTTTGGTCTAACAATATTGTGATTCCAACACATTTTTCACTACTTTATTCATTTTTATGTTGCCATAACTTGGGTTTTGCTTTCACTTTCTTGTTCTTATGAGCTGGTCTAAATATTTTGATTATATATTTAGCTGCATTATGCCTGTATTTATGAAAATTATAACATTCCAACATGCCATCTAATGGAGAAAATGAATTGTTGTTCCTTGGTACATTTCTCTTTATCCTGGAAAATCGATTGTTTGACTGATAGAACATCTTTATTTTATTTTTAATTTTCCTATATCTTAAATTTACTCTACAACTTGCAGCTTTATGCCCATAGTTTGTGCATGTAAAGCAATCGCTGGGGAAAATATTTTCATTCCCGAAAGCAATTTTCCTGTTATATTATTATTGTCTTCTCCTTGGAGGCACAACATTTCTTTGCTGAACTCTATGGATTTTCTACTGTTTATTTGGATTTATCTTTATCTTCCTGGATTGCTTTTTTCTTTGTTGCTCCTATTATTTGTGCTCAGGTTTTTTTATTTGTACCATAATCTAGTCCCTTTGACTACTTCAACAAAGCTAATGGTTTCCTTTCATTTAAGTGTTGCTTAACTTGAATCTTCTTCATACCCAAAACATGTCTTGATATGAGGGGATCTTTGAACATTCAAAATTTAATCCATTTTTCTAGTTTCTTTCATAAATTTCTGATTTATACTTAATTGTGCCTTAGTTTTTGATAACCCTTTCTAAGAGTGACAACCTCCGCCTCTAGATTTTCACATTCCTTGTCTTTTTGTTTCAACTACTCCAACAAAGTATCTTCAATTTTCTTTCCTCAATTTTTGGAAGAAGAGGGGACAAACTTTCAACATTACCTTTTTCTTTTTCAAATTTCACCAACATCTCTTTTTGCATCCTATTATATTTCCTTAGCATATGAATTTCTTCTAAAGCACCTAACCATTTCATCTTCCAAGTCTACTTCAACCACTTCTTCATCAAGTTTTCTATGTTGCACTTCTAGAGTGTCTAAAGGAATGATAATGAACTCCTTTGTACTCTTATTTTCTCTGTCCTCACTAGAGGATTGTACATCTTCATCTTTTGAGGAATTGATATATCTTAATTATAATTTTTTTTTCTTTTTGATATCATGATCCTTATGCATTTTTCTATACTTATCCTTGTATTCATGTTCATTCTTGTTTTTCTTTTTTGGACACTTAGTAGAATAATGAACTGCTTTACCACAATTAAAACATTTGAAAGGAAACTTACCTTTATATTTACCTAGTACTCTCTTCAATTTTATGACAATTTTTTCCTCCTCTTCATCTGATTAGCAACATGAGTCATCTTGATCTTCTTTGCGGTTTTTTTCCACTTTTAAAGTTCCATCCTTTATTGTAGTTCTTCCATTTTAAATCCCCGTTTCATAGGAATTTAATGTTCCAAGTAATTGATCCAATGTTAGAGTGTTGAGATATGTTATTTCCTCAATAGCTGATACCTTGGGATTGAATATTTTATGGAGTGACCTTAGCATTTTTTTAACTGCATCTAACTCATCCAGTTATCCATCAAGTCTTTTTTTTGTATTAACCACTTCATCCTCTCGAAGGTAGAATTTCATTATTTCCTCATCTTCATGCATATTTAGGTATTCAAACTAAATTTTGTAGCCTTGAAGTTTAGCCTTCTTCACTTTATTGTTCCCTTCATAACAACTTCTCATTTTGTCCCATATTTTCTTGGCACTGGTGCACTCCATAACTTAGACCAACTTAGATTCAAGTAATCTAGCAAGAAGTGCATTCATTTCCTTAGCATTATAGGTGAACTCAAGTTTATGGTCTCTGGTAATTATAACTCGTGGCTTTTCATAGCCATCTTGCACTATGTCCTAGAAATCTGCACCAATAGGCTATAAGTAAGTCTTCATTCTTGTTGTTCATTATGTATAGTTTTTACAGTAAACATAGGATTCTTTTTGGTGTGACCTCCATCCTGGTTAGACATTTCCTATGATCTTACTTCTAGTTATTATATTGTTCTTGAAGGAACTTGATCTAATACAAATTGTTAGAAACCAGGAAAATACTGAGAAGGGGGGGTGAATCAATATTTTAACAATTTCAAAAATTCCTTGCTCAAAATAAAAATACTTAGAAAACAATAATTAACAATAGCACACCAATCTCATAAATTTGGACATATTATATTAATTTGGAAACCCAACTGGGAATACCACAATTTTTATTATTATTATGATGCAAAATAGATCTCCAACTTCAAATTACATCAAATTTGTGTCGGATAGAACCGATATAAGGGTTCAACATTCTTTCTCTCTGCAAGTACCAATTTTTTGGAATGTTGATTTTTAAAGAACCAATTTAAAGGAAGCACCAACTCCCTGTTTATCAAAACCAATTGAAAGGAAGCTCCAACACCGTGTTATGCAAGCACCTACCTGCACATATTTTATGTTCCCTCTTTCATATAATTTTCAAATTAAAAAAAAAAAGGATTCTTTGTCATACAGTCATAGATGAATTCTCTATTTTCTCACTAAACCACCCATTCACTGCTCTCCCAAGATGCTCAATTCTCATATGCATCAGATTCAAATTCTACACCTTCATTCACTATAATACTATTATTATTTATATATATTTAGAGCAAGTTATATCTTCACTTGATTTGTCAAGTTTGGGTTTAACAACTAGTTTTACTTCAGTTTTGTTCTTGATGCAACTATTGTTCATACTTCTATTTTTCTTTAGCTTGAACTAATTATTCTATTCTATTTCAGCATGAAGATTTATTCTCAGTTCTATATTTTTTTGTTTATGCTTGCCAATATGAACTTCTTTCTTTTCTCTACATTCCATTCTAGTTCCAACCAGTTTTAATTTGGCAATGGAATTAAAAGTTTACTTCAAGTCATAATGCAAAATTTATAACCAATATCGTGCCCTTATCTTCATATCTCTTTAGCATAATACTAGGGGTTGAGTTCCATAACACTTAACCTTACATAAAAACCTTTCACTCCCTTAAATACCTGTTTAGGTGCTTGGGACACCAAATTTGGATCAAATTGCACTCTCCAATAACTCATTCAAATTATAGTGCTTAATCCATACTTCCAAGACGTGCTAAGAAATTTAGGAAAAAGTGATGCATCACTTCCCATATCCTGGAGTTCGCCAGCCACTAAGAAAACTCCATCTTTGTACCTCAACTTGAAATTTCATGGCAGGACTTAAATATTCATGTCTTCTGAAGAAATTATTTTCATCCCACACCTTCTATCAACCATGACATTCTCCATGAAAAAAATTGACTTGAAACCTTTATGGTGAAATGATGTGTCAGCCATGCCACATTTTCTTTCCAATATCTCATCCAACATCATCACAGTGCTAGCTGTCACCTTGCAAAGGGCCCCATTGGGTACCAAAAAATACCAAATCAACATTCCAAGTGTCATTATCACAACATGCCACGTATCACATGTACGATGTGTGCCACATTATCACTTTTCATGTCTTGTGCTACCTACTATGTGTCCTCCTGTCATTGGGACATGTCAACTTGTATTCCATGTGTCACCTATATGAAGAATGGTCCTTTAGACTGTGTTTTGAAATGGTTTTCAGTGTTATTAAAATATGGCTTGGGTGAAAGATTTGTGTTATCTATTATGCTTTGAAATTTTTTCATCCCCCAGAGTCTGTCTAACATGGTATTTACTTAAAAATGAACCCCCACTAACATTTTTATGTGACCCATGAGACAGGACATGAATTCAAGTGTCTGTTAATGAGAAATTTCCCATTCATGATCTTTATGAACTAAAATACCATGACTCTCCATGCCAAAGAATCTCGACTAAAATTTACATGGCACAACATTAATTTATGCATTTGAAAATGAGAAAAATCTTGTCTCACACTTTTGTTAGCTTGTGTGGAACCATGTGACTGTGGAACCCTGCAAAAATTCAAGCTATCATAACTTCTAATCCCTTGGGATTTTTTTAGAGTGCTATATATCATTGGAAAGGTTTCTCATAGGATTATCCAGTGTTAATTATTGTAGCACAGATGGTGTTATAGTTTTGAAAGTTGTTAGAAAGGCTAAGAAACACTGAGACTCCATAACCTAGAAAAGGTTTAAGTTTAAGGAAAATACACCTAGAGGGCCTTAATTAAGTCAATTAATCAGTAATTAATTTTTTACTAAGTCTAACTTAGGGAAAATGATTAATTAACAGTAATTAATTGAGGAAGGTGATATTTTGCTAGAAACTCATACATATCAACTAGGAAATAATATCACCCATTGATTAAGTTTTAATCTTGGTTGTTGGAGTCCCACAACGAGATTATAAAAAGAAATCGATGAGTATATGGAGGAAGACACTAGAGATCGATTTATTTGGGTAGTTCGATTTTTCCAGAGAGAAGAAACATTCTGCCGGAAGTGTTCGAGCTAGAGGGGGAAGACATAGACATAGAGGGAAAAAACAGTGAGTATGGAGGAAGTTTTCCAGTTTTGGAGAGTGAGAAAGAGGAGGCTGATATTTTCTCTAGGAAGTAGCTTACGGACTACACAGTTGCTTCAGAAGAGCAATTTGATCTAGATGAAGAGGAATATTTTTTCATTTCTAAAGACCAGGAATATTTTATAGAGGGTTGGAGAATCATTTTCCCAGTTAGTAGTAGGAAGGATGAATATATTGGTAGTCGATTCAGGCAATGCATGTGGTAAGCAGTGCTAGGGTGACGCAGAGCCTGCACAAACCATCCTTTTTTTTCCAGTATTTATCTTGGATAGATTCACCAATTTTGCAACATTTATTACACTCATAATTTTCTCACTGCTACTTAATAATAAAAACCCTTAGTTGCTGCAAGTGGTTTTACCACATTGGGTTTTTCTGGGGATGTTTGTCCAAAAACAACGATGTTATATTTTTTGTGTGTATGTGCCAATATTTCTCATTTTCCAGTTTATTTTCTATAATGTTTATTTGTGAAGAAATAACAATGTGAATTATTCATTCTTTTCCCTAGAAAATAAATTGCATAATTAATTTACAATTAGAATAATAATTTCCAGTAGCTGCATTTCAAGGAATTCTCACATGGTATTAGAGCAATTTTGATCATACGGGAAGCTCAAAGCTCAGAATAAATTTTTCTGTTCATAGGGAGCAATAGAACTAGTTTTCTAAGGGTTGTACCGTGCCTATATAGGCAGTGTGAATTGAAGCACAATTCAAATTTTTAGTGCAAGGTTGCAAAAAAAATTGGCTTGCCAAATTGAGTGATTCCAACAGGGAGAGGGAGTTGCAGTAGCTTAGATTTTCACTAAGTAGATTCCTTGTATAGCCGTAGGAGGGTTTTGCATCAATTTACAGTAGAAGAATAAATGTCGGGTGGAAAAGGAAGCACACACCGAGGGAATTTCTGTCAGATGGTTTCAAATTCAGAAATCCATATTTACAGTTGCAATTGATTGTAGCCGCAAGTAGAATTTCTCACTCCAAAAGGGAGTTGATAGCAAGTGCAGAGTGCATGGGTGCAAGAATTCAACAACGCAGTGGTTCCTGATGACATGTGCAGTTGGTACCAACAGAAGTCGAAGACTTTGATGATAGATGCATTAGACTAATTGAGTTGTTTGGAGGCTATTCAATTTCAGAAGAGTTGCAGAGCAGATGCATGGAGTTGCATGGCGCTTGAAAAGGTTGTAGGGCGAATGCATGGAGTTGCATGTCGTATGTAAAGACAATACTTTCTTGTTGAGAGGGAGTGTTGAATTTTTCAACAAGAAACAGTGAAGGAGGCATCTTGAAACATCATTCCTGATCCTAGTTGGAAAGTGATCACCTAAACTAGGTGGGGCCCACACAGGTGATTTTTGGCGCAAATTCTATTTTTAGACATGTCGATCATATTCTATGAGTTGCAGGGATGCTATTTGTGGATGGTTGGTCAAGTTGGAAAAAATAGATGGACTTCTATTTTTTAGACATATTGAGCAGAGTCTATTTTTAGATCGCCGTCTAAAAATAGATATGTCGAATATTATTAGCTCTTAATAATATTTGGACTATAAACATTATCTTATCCTCTTGCAAAGCACTTCGACTCGAGCTACGGATGTGGCACATGCATCCGAAAGAAGGAATTACGCTATTCCTAGGGTTTAGTTGAGCTATTTCATGGTTGACTTCGGTTAGAACTCATGTAGCGTAGTTTGGTGGAGTTGATGAGACAGCTTGATGGAGTTGTGTTCGGTTTTAACTTAGTTGAACTAGTTGTATTTAGTCTAACTTTGATAAATACACTAGTGATGAGTGGTGTGAATTAATTATTAATTAATTCACTAATTATTAACTCATAAATCAACTAAAGAATACATCGCATAATCGCGATTGCATGGACGAGCTTCGATGGAGACCAATGTTAGAGGTGGGTGAAAGGGTGAGTCTACTATTAGTTGTGATATAGCTGTGCATGAGATTTGCACACACATTGATTTATATTGCCAATGAGGATTGCGCAGTACAAGCCAAGGGGATTTGAACTTGGATATCAAAATTAACCATCTTGGATTGCGCAATGAGAGGCGAAGCATAGTGGAGGAGATTTGAACTTGTGACTTGTTCATATCTCGAGCTTGTGTAGTGTGTAACAATTGGAGATAGTGCTTTGAGAGCTTGTGAGGAGTTTGTACTATGATTGTTACATGTTCTATATCATTATAATATACAGATAGTTGGGGGTTTTCAGCTGTAAGCTTTCCCCATTACATACTGTGTTGATATGTGTGATTGATTAATGTTTCAATGTGCGCATGCGATTGTTTTTAATTTTGCAAATTGATGGTCAATGGTAGAAGAGGTTATGTATTATGCATGAAGCTCAAATAATGTGTAATCAGGATAATCTCGGTGAATAACTCATCTATTATTCAAATTTCTATAGAATCAACCTGATTTGCTTCCTTATTATGGTTTTCCGACTCCTTCCGTTTCAACAATATTTCTTGAGGTGTCCCATTTTGTTGCAGTACCAACACTTGGCTTTACACTTCTTTCTGCCCTTTGATTTCGATCTGGAAGAACCCCTTGATTTCTCCCCTCTTTCCTTTGACCGATCTCTAACTACCATGGATTTTGGTGTAGATGTCTCAATACTAGATTTCCTTCGTACTTCTTCAGATAAGAGAGCACCCACAATTGATTCAAATTTCAAATAATCAGTAGTGCTCAAACTGATTGAAGTTACGAAGTGGTCCCATGACTCGGGCAAAGAACACAACAATGTTATAGCCTTGTCCTCATCCCCGAATTTTAACTACCATATCTAAAAAACTGGCAAATAAGTGTATTAAAAATACTTAATGTTCTCGCAACTTTTGTGCCCTTCTTCATCCAAAGATCGTACAATTGTCTTTTCAAATAAGTTCTATTTGTCAAAGATTTAGTCATATACAAGGTTTCAGCTTTTTCCCACAACCCTTTCAAATTGCACTCTCCTTCAACAATATTAAAAGAGAACTTCATCTGCCAAACATAACCTAATGGTATTGAGGGCTTGAACATCAAAGTCCTCCTAGTCCAAATCTGTCATGCTTGCATGTTTTTTCTTTACCCTGTCTAATGCTTTGTGCAACCCTTGTTGCACCAGCAAGTCCCTAACTTTCAGTTTCCACAATGCGAAATTGTTCTTCCCGATGAAATTCTCGACCTCAAACTTTGCATTCGAGATTTTGGCCATTTCTTCCTCCTATGGTTTCCTAATTTTCCCTTATTTCTTTAAATTTCCACAAGGGTTTAAAATAAATTGTTTCCCTTTTTCTAAAAAAATCTAATTTTCCCAATTGCTCCTGCTTAACAAACACTACTCCATGAATTTTCTCAATTCTGATTTTATTTCCGGAAGAAAAAAAATGATTTCTTTTTTCTTCGATTAAAGAAACCCTACTCCAATTTAATAACATATTTTTGAAAATTTTCACTAGCGATACATTTTTGACAATTTTCACCGGACAATAGATTTCAATGTAGAAAATATCTCTCGATTTTTTATTTTCCGGGCGAAAAATCCTTCATAATGTAGAAAAAGTACCTCTTTTTTTTAGTCTCTCGCTACTGCCCTTTTTCTCCAACGTGTAGGCTTCTCTCCAAAGCATGCGAGGCTTTTCTCGAAGAAAGAACACTAATTAGCAACAATAAATAATGGATTTTTAATTGAGCAACAGATGGATTTTAATTTAAACAACAGCAGAATTACAAGGCTCTGATTTTCTCTCAACCAAGGTCTGCAACATTAATTTCAACCAATGGACATCGATGTAATCTCTTCCTTGTGGTCACTTTATGCATTCAACTTGTTTTAGGGCATACACTTATAGAAATTATACATGTGCAATATGCAGTAGGTAAGTGACAATCATCACTCATCCAACTATGATGGAAAATCAGTGGCCAAAGGAGATCTCATGGAGGGCATAAGATGTCAAGGCACACGTCCACCAACATATAACACTCAAGATTTCCAAGTTCGATCAAATGTTATGGTTGATGCCTACAAGTGTTGAAAGAAAATGCCAAGCATATGAGTTTGTCAAGACATGATTTAGATAAGAGATTTACAAACCTTTTTTAATGTTGACTACTCTGCCTACTGGATCTGGTTTGGGAGGTTCATCTACTGGAAAATAGGGAAAACACGCTACCTCGGAAATGTGTTTACCAATAAATCGCCAAAGATTCCTAGCAAGAACACGAGCTTGGGACTCTTGTAAGGAAGAATTTCATTATGAATGAGCTACTTTGAGTAGGGGAAAACATCGACAGTTTAAAAATCAAATACATATATTTTCTACAAATCTATCTGTTGTTCTCGAGAAACAATAAAGGAGAAATAAATACAAATATAACTGAATGAAAAACTGAATCATACAAATATAAACACACAAATTTACGTGGTAAAACCTTTAAAGGGTGTGAAGGAAATATCCATAGGGCAAGGGATTGGAAACTCTATTAATCAACTATGATTCTCCTCATCTTACAAGCCTCTCGGGCCATCCAATTTAACCTGGGCTATTTTGTTATTCTAACTTCATTTCGTTATACAACCAACTAATAGGTAATAAGCAAATTTGCCCAAAATTACATTATTTAAATTTGTTGTCATATTTTAACTAACTCCACCTTGACAAAAATTTTCCTAATCCCTTGCCCATGCCCATTCATCATATTTTTCGCAAGCCAAGAGAAGCGAGACACCATCTCGAGCTTCTCTACGTGAATCGGCTTCGTGAATATATCTGCATGAATTTCTTGTGTACGAACCTTCTTGAGAACTACTTTTCCACCTTCAATTACATGTCTCACAAAATGATACCTTACATCGATGTGCTTGGTCTTGCTTTGATAGGCTGGGATTTTAGCCAAATGAATAGCGCTCTGACTGTCACAAAACACATTTACTTTCTCCTGCGTCCTTCCAATCTCATCAAGCAGACCTTTTAACTAGATTGCCTCTTTAAAAGTATCTAAAGTAGCTATATACTCTGCTCGATAGTGGACAAAGAAACTATCTCTTGAAGCTTTGACATCTAGTCGATTGCTCCATCTGCAAGAGTAAAAACATAACTCTGTAGTAGACATCTTTTTTGTCCAAATCACCTACATAATCAGCATCCACATATCTGCAGACTGAACCTTCATGACCATCAAAGCTAATGCAATGGTCACTTGTGCCTCTCAAATACCGAAGCACCCATTTCATTGCTTGCCAATGTTCTTCTCTTGGATTTGCCATGAACCCGTTGACAACTCCAACTACATGTGAAATGTCGGGTCTTATAGATACCATCGCATACATTAAGTTGCCTATTGCATTTGCATATGGTAAATGAGACATATACTTATTTTCTTCATTAGTTATAGGACTTAAATCAAGAAAAAATTAAAATGGGATGTTAATGGAACATTAACAGGTTTCACATTGTTCATATCGAAATTTTCAAGTACTTTCTCCACATACTTCTGTTGTGATAACCAAAGCTTACCATTATTCATGTCTTTGTGTATCTCCATGCCCAAGATATGTTTTGCCACGCCAAGATCCTTCATATCAAACGTCCTGGAGAGCTGAGACTTTAACCTGTTGATTTCTTCCATGCTTTTGGTTGCAATAAGAATATCGTAAACATACAAGAACAAGATAATGAATATGCCATTGAAACTTTTGAAGTATACACAATGATCATACTCACTTATGATAAAATTATGGCTCACCATAAAGGAATCAAACTTCTTGTACCATTGCCATGGGCATCGCCTCGAGCCATATAATGATTTCCCGAGCTTGAAAACTAATCTTCCGATGCGACCTTGTACAAAACCTTCTAGCTAATCCATATATATCTCTTCTTCCAAATCACCATGAAGAAAGGTCGTTTTTAACATCTAACTGTTATAAATCAAGATTAAGTAATGCGACTTGTGGTGAAAAAATCTCATGAAAATCAATACCTTCAACCTCGAGAATATCCTTTTTCAACCAACCCTCGCCTTATACCTCTCAATACTTCCATCAAATTTTTTTCTTCAGACTTGAAGACCCATTTGCACCCAACAACGCTTCTCCCTTTAGGAAGTTCTACAAGATCCCGTGTATTTTTTCTTGGATAAGGAATCCATTTCTTCTTCCATAGCCTTTTTCCATATCTTTCTATCTGCATCATCTATCGCTTCGATAACAAGAAGGTTCCCCATCTTCAATAATTAATGAAAAAAGATGAAGCAAAATCTTCATACCTTTTGGGTTTTTTTTAATTTCTCTTGTAGACCTTCTTAGAGTGATCAGTTGCTCGAATTGGTTCTGGAATTTCTCCAGCTTCCTTTGCTTCTCCACCTTTTTTCATCGAAGTCTCTCCTTCCTTTTGAATTTACGGAAAAGGTTTAGTCCGTAATTGAATTCGCTCATTTGGCGATGCCTCGCTCGTTCAACTTTTCCAACATCTGATTTTAGAAGAGAAGATTCATCAAATTTTATATCTCTACTAATGACTATATTTCGTGAAGAAGGATCCCACAACCTATATCCTTTCACTGCATAATCATACCCAACAAAGACACAACATTTCAATTTTGGATCTAACTTTGAACGCTAATTTATAGGAATAAGAGCATAGGAATCACAACCAAAAATCTTCAAATGCGAATAATCACAAGACTGACCCGACCAAACTTCTTCAGGAATTTTACAGTTTATTGCAATCAAAGGTGATCTGTTAACTAAATAACAAGCAATAGATACCGTTTCACGCCCACAACTCCTTTGGCAGGTTAGCATTTCTGATCATGATTCTGGCTCTTTCCATAAGAGTCCAATTCATCCGTTCAACAACGCCATTTTGCTGAGGAGTATAAAAAACAATTTTATGTCTAAAAATCCCTTCATCCTTACAGAATTGTTCAAATTCTAAAGAAGTAAATTCACTGCCATTGTCAGTTATTAAACAATTAATTGATTTTCCTGTTTTCTTTTCCGCCATTGCTTCAAATTGTTTAAAAACATTAAATACATCAGCTTTCTTTTTCAAATATAGACCCAAACTTTCCGGGAGAAATCATCAATAAATGTTAAGAAATATAATGCACCTCTATAAGACACAGTAGGAGATGGTCCCCACAGATCATAATGAATGTAGTCTAAAATTTGTTTACTATTATGATTACCAGTCTTGAAACTTTTTTTACATTGTTTTCCAAACATGCAATGTTTACAAAAATCCAACTTCAAGGATTTCAAATCAAGAAGCAACCTGTGGTTCATCAGTACCTAAAGACCTTTCTCGCTCATGTGACCCAACCACTAATGCCATAGATGAGAACCTTCTTCTTATTTTTCAGATACAATCGTTGCTTCACTAACTTGAGTACTTCCCTTTGAGTCTGTACAAATTTCTGACCTTTTCAGCCTTCATAACTACCAAGGCTCCTTTTGAGACTTTCAACACTCCATTTTGACCTGTAAATTTATACCCATTCAAATCCAAAAATCCCAAGGAAATAAAGTTTTTCTTTAGTTCAGGTATATGCCTAACATCAGTGTTACACAATAATTTGTCATCGTCCCTGTAATCCACCGTCCTGCACATTGGAGGGCTTATTCCATGACCTATGAGCAGTGACATGACCTGAAACCACTTTCATGGCATCCCCCTTTACAAGGAAAATCATTCCCCTGAAGACAATTTCCTATGAAAAGCCCTAAAAATAGCCTTTTGGCCTTGGCACGACTAGCCGGCTCAGCCCCTCGCGCCAATGGGGGAAATCCCCCAAAGAGGGCGCACCAACTAGCGCTCTGTCCTAGTGTATCACCCGTGTCAGGCTTAATAAGGATTGTTTTTTAAAAATAAATGACGGAATTTGGATCCCAACCAACTCTTGAACGAGTCTCTAAAATGAGTTGGGAGGTTTGGCTCCATATCTCCATGTAGGGGAAGTGGTTTTCCACCTATCATGGAAGCTTCCTTGAGGATAGGGCCAATCCCACCATTGTAGGGTTCCAAACTCCCCTTCCACCATCTATATAAGCTTGTCATTTTCCATTTGCAAGCTAGCCTGAATAGAGATGAATCAATAGTAAGGAGATTATCGTCAGATAGCTGAAGAGAGAGACTTGTCCTTTTCCCGACGAGCTTTACCGATATGTACTCCTTTGTCGACCCATCGAAGGAAGATCCGACATCGAGCTCGAGTTGTATCTTTCTTTGTTCTAATTAATAATAAATGACTTTTTATTATGGTTCCACTCGGATGTTTATATTTTTATGTTATGAGTTGTATCTTCTCTGACTGATACATAATTGCATGTATTAGGTTTTACACTTGTGTGTTTGTTGTTTCTTCTTCTATGTGCAGGTGTTCGATCGCATCAAGCGGGAGAATTGTGATCTGCCAAAGCAAGGGACGGAAGCGCTATCTTCTCCACAAAAGACAACAACGTAGGACTTAAGGTAGGCCTCTTGTCGCATCTTGGTCTTTTGCAATTAGGAACTTGCATCTTAGCGTGACTCAGTTGTTGCTAGACCCGATCTAGGCTAGTAGGGATCGCCTCTGTCCGCAGAGGGGATTTACCTCTCCAACAAGCTGGCGACTCTCATCGGGGAGACATTGATTGGAGTTTGTCTTGTATTTTCGTTGATTTTGGTCTTTGCCTACTTGATTAGCTCTTATGGTTCCTTGTTTTACGAGTGTTAAACTTTTGTTTAGCTTCACCATCCCCGATCTACTTCGGATTGCTCTTTTTCATCTTTTGCATTAGTAAACTCGACCGGCGCGGTTTTTTCCCCCGACTGTCGCGCCAATCTTTCGTAAGGTGCTATGGTTTGCTTCTTTTTTTGAGCTTTCTCGGCTTGGTCCGTGGTTTTGGTGTCTTTTTTTGACTCGCCCTGAGTGTTTTGGAGCCTTGTTTGACCGTGTGTGACCTTCATCCTCCGGTTGTTTGCCCTCTTCTATTGGTTTTACATTGTGGCCCTAGGGAATCTAGGTGCTATAGTGTGTCGAGCCTCCCATGGGAGTTTTTTGGTCCTTGTTTGATCGACCAATTTCATTATTGCTTCTCTAAATTCGTTTGGTGGTTGTCCATTTTTTTTATCGCGTTATTTGAGTGATTGGCCTCTTCTTCATTCGAATTCCACTTTGTCTCGTTTTGAGCCTAGATTACATGGTTCATTTGAGTCTTTGGGATTCTTCTTTGTTTTGAGGGACTTATTTGTTGATTTGAGATCTGATTATGTGTTTCGCATTAAGTGAAACTTGCTTGTATTTTCTCTTTTGCTATCACTTCTCAAATTGTTCCTTTCATTAGTTTTCATTGTGTTTAGTGCACTTTGCTCTTAAACATTGAAAATACAAAATATCTTTTTCTTTTGGTTAGTTAACGTAAATTGAATATTTTCTATGTTATTAGTGATGTGTAACTCTGAAAGAAAAGCTTTTAGTTTTCATTAGCGTGCATTAGAGACACTAGTGGTTGTTTTGTGATCATTTTGTTATTGTGTGAAAGCTCTCAACCTTCCCGTAGTTAGCTATTCATCGAAAAAAATGATACATTGTGGCATGTAGTGTGCATTTAGGGGATTTTGAGACATAACATTCGGTAGGGCCTGGAAATTGAAACATAATTGAAGATCAACACTAAAATCTATTCAATTTACCTTAAGGCAGCATTGAAACATTAACGAAATATTAAGAGGTCTAGGCTAGTGACATGTTCCGGCGTCGTTAAACCTAGTAGCTATCGTTCGCCTCTTGGCTTTAGACAGCACTAGTACGGACTTGTGCTCCTCGTACCATCACGTATATAAAGGGAGACCCCACTAGGTTGCTATCCTTTATCCGTAGGAAGCCAATTCTGCTGCCTTATACCCGTGATACACCGGACACAACATTCAGGGAGATTTCCTGCACGTACGTCAAGTCCTTGGTTGATTTATCTTTCATTTTGAAACCAAGGCGTATATTGCAGTTCACAGATATCCGGGTACTCCCATCCGCCTAGATTACTAGAGCAGATCATTTTGATCTTTTCTCGACTCATTAAATTTGAAAAGATCATCAAGTGCTTGTCCTTTCATGCTTGTTTCCAATTTGAAAGCGATAAAGTCACCTTTTGCCTATTTCTTGACTCTTAAAAGGTGAAACAACAGAGTCTTGTTTCAATGTTTTAAAAATTAACTGCCCACGAAATATTCCTGGTTAAAGTTAATGTCCTTAGGGTGTTGTTCTGAAGTTGTTTCTAATGGAAACTTTTCCAGATTTCACCAACCAAAGAATCCCCTCCGATGGGAATCTTGGTCCTTTTCCTCCTTTTGGAAATGTTGGCGCTCCTTATATGGCAACGTTGTCCCTTCCTGGGTTAATTGTTGGGTTACCTGTTTGGTTGTTTTCAACCTCTCGTGTTCCCCGAATGTCCCGCCATCTGTTCAATCGGTCCCTCTCGCCCGAACAACGCCATGTTTATTCCATGGTGGACCTCTCCCCTTCTTCGCCTGTTTCTGCGCCCTCCTCTTCTAGTTCTCTTGGTGAAAGTCTGGATTCGAGTAACCAGGTGGCTAAGAAGAAGAAGAAGAATACTAAGAAGAAGAAGTTAGATAAGCGAGAGGCTAATTCTGCAGCTCCTGCTTCTAAAGCACCTCCTCTTGATAAACCTTCCAACCCTCCGCGAAAAATCAAGTTCCCTTGCATGTTGTGCCAGGGAGACCATCTTCTTCGAGACTACCCTGGCATTCCCAGGGTGCTCAAAGTATGGTCTAACGGTCGTTCGTCATTGAATTTGGCTTCCGTGAGTCAGGTTGGGGGCACGTCTTTAGCTAGTGCTGTTAAAGCTCCTAAGAAGCAGTGTAAGCTCACCAATCCCTGTAAGTTGTGTGAAGGGCACCATGCCATTCACCTTTGTCTGCATATGGATGAAGCCAAGCAAGTTTTGGACAACTCGGCTATTTCTGCGCCGTGCCTTCTGGCTGGTTACAAACAAATTTCTTTGAGTCCTCCACTAGCTGATCCTATGATTGGTCAAGAGTCATCCTTGGTCAATCCTACTCCCCCGGAAATTCAAATTCAGGAATCCATTCCCGACCAACCATTGGTCATGGGATCGGTTGAGCTGGTCCCTTCTACGGTGCACCAAGTCTTTTCTGTCGAGATTGGATCTCACATCCCTCGTGTTCTTCTTGTTTCTTCAGATTCCTCGGATTTGGAGAAATATTCTCCTGTCCATATATCTCAAGAAGTCGCTCCTCTCGCTCCTGTGATGGAGGTCCCGGAGGATACTCCTCCCACCTTCGAGATGGAGGTCATGGAGGATGCTCCTTCTTCTTCCATAACACCAGGGGAAGACCATCTAGGTTTTATGGTAGCCCCTTCGAGTAGTTTGGTCGCTTCCTTTGATTGGAGTCGATTTGCAGGATACCGCCTTCCGTCTTATGTGCCTTTTGACATAACAGTACAAACCTCTGGTCTGGTTGTACCTAGCACTGTTATAGATGAAGGTGCGTCCGTTAGTGTTATATCCTCAACTACTTGGAAAGCTTTCGGTTCACCGCCGCTTGTGCTCGTTATGCGTAAATCTGTTGGCGTTTAACGGAAGAACTAGTCAACCGTTAGGGATCCTTCCAAGGTTACTTGCTACATTGGGAGGTAAAAATGTCCATATGGACGTGATGGTTATTCCGGGCCCCTTGGATTTCAATCTACTTTTGGGGTGCGATTACACCTATGCCATGGGAGCACTTGTCTCCTCCCTTTTTCGCGTGGTCCGTTTTCCACATGAAGGACGGATCGTGACCATTGATCAACTTGCATTCTTTAGTCCCGATGTGGCAACCGGCCCGCCATCATCCCTTCCCCGGTTTTTATCCACCCTTTGTATCCGCCCTCCACCGCGGGTCAACTATGTGGCTACCTACCCCGTGCCTCGTACTCGGTGATAGTGTCGTTGTACATCGTGTGCTCGAGGGGCATTGGGTTCGATTTCCGAGATGTCGTTCTCCCATCCAGTGTAGAACTCTTGGAAGCCATGAATTCTTGTTCATCATGATGAGTTGTCATCAGAGCATGGTTCTTTTCTGTGTCAAGCTCCTTAAAAAATGAAACAAGATGGTCGGAGCACAATTCGTTTTCTTGTGTCAAGCTCCTTAAAAAATGAAACAGGCTCTTTGGAACAGAGTTCGTTTTCTTGTGTCAAGCTCCTTAAAAAATGAAACAAGGTGTCCAGAGTAGAGCTCGTTTTCTTGTATCAAGCTCCTTAAAAAATGAAACAAGGTCTTACGAGGATAGTTATTTTAATGTGTCAACCTCGTTAAAACAATGAAACACATTCCCATTCAATTCGAGTCTTTGATAAGATCTTGTAAAATCCCAGTCGAGTCTTTCTCTTGATCTCGTAACTTGAACCTTCACTCCATATGCCTTTCCTATGGACTCGAAGCTTGGGAGGGGCATGTACCTCGAATTGAGTCACCATGTTGGGGGGCATGCTTACTTTTTTCAAGCATAGTTTATCTTTGTTTCAAGCTTGTGTAAAAAATGAAACCAACTTCAAGCGAGTTTCCGATTTCAAGCTTGTGTAAAAATGAAACCTTTCCCATTTTTCCTCTTGTGATTTCCATTTTATACGCCTGTTTTTGCCAGATGAGCCTTGTTTTTCTCACTCCATCGTCACTATCTGCTTGGCCTATCATATGCCTTCACTTAGTTGTTTTACCCATTCCTGAGGAACCGCTGCGATGAGTGGTATTGTTAGCCAGCCTATTAACCTTTACTTGTTCCGAGTAGTTCCACCATCACCAAAACCAGCTTTCTACCCTTTATACCACTCGTTCCTCCAGGGTGCGGTAATCTTTCGACTCTTTTCCGACTCTCTAAACATGAAAAGATTGTCGAGTCACTTGTCGTTTTGATCTCGTTAAAGTGGCCGCGAAACGACATCTACCCAATATACGTTTACCCATTTTTCGGGCTGGGATAGATTATTTACAAAAAAGGAATACCCTAGCCTATCGTGACTAGGAGGCTTTCTCAGACATATTTTTCTACCTTTTCGGATCTGAGGAACTATTTACGAAAATGGACTGTTGGATTTTACTTTTCCGCTGTCTTTTCAAACTCTCTAAACATGAAAATACACCGAGTTCTTCCTTTGTCAGACTTGTTAAACCCTGATGACATCAGATTCAATCGTAATAACGATATTCGAGTTCCTCCTTTTTAGGGCTCGTTAAATGTACTAGGATGGATTTGTCCGAAGGACGAACTTATATTACAGGCATATGCTATCCCCTTCAAGCTTGTACTCAAAAATAATTGGGGTACTCACCGTAAAATGGTGGGGAAAAATGGAACTAGTATCGTCGTTGTGTCGGTAGTATGTCGCTCTTGAACATGGCACTTGTCTGCATTCGTGTTGGGTTGGGGACATCTCATCTCACTTTGCCTCCGTGGGTTTGGGTAATCCTTTTTTTACCTCTCATCTGCTCTTTGCCTCGTCATCATGACCTCTGATCTTTTGATGTCAAATACTGCCAAATCCACTGTCATGCCACCGATATGTTCAAGAGAAGTTGATCTCTGCAGTTTCAACCTTCCTCTGATTCTAATTTGATCCTGATTCAAAAACATTATTTTCCTCTATCTTGCGTTGATGATGTGGGAAGCACTATGGCCCACCTTCGATCAATATCACTTCCTGTCGACTTTAGCTCATTATCCAGGAAGTTGATCTAGAGACTCCCTTCTGGTTCCGTGGAGCCTGCATGCCTCAATGGCAGGTTCTTTGCATTTGACGCAAGTTTTTCATCATTGACCTTCGATCGGATGATTCTGCGGGTGTTCGATGCCATCTCACTATTCACATTCTGTGGATTGTACCTATAGTACCTTGAGATCCATTGTCATTATTGGTGGTCCCTCTCGCGTCTGTTAACAATTTTCATCATTGGCTGGTAATCAAATGATGTTCTTGCATGTTCAACTTCAACTCACTTATTCACATGCCTGAACTTGTACTTTTTTCAGGTCAAGATGGAGCACAAGACCCCAGATTTTTTTTGTTAGAATCTAGGCTACGATTTTATGAATTATTATGATTGGTTACATGACTCACTGATTGGATGGCTGCGACCATACCTGAGTCTATTTATCAATCCTTACTGTATGGCTGAGTCCATGCCTTGGATCCGGATTATTGGATACTATCGTTATGGATGGTCGCGTCCATACCACATATATTATGTATTTGAGATATCGGTTGTATTTGTCTACATAGGTTTTCCGACGACAGTGTTTTCGATTGGACATGTTCTTGTAAAGCATTTCACCCCTCTCTCTCTCTTGGGCCTCATACTTTAGGGGGCATCTCGTATACACGTAATTTGTCACCATCCCCCGAAATCCACCATCCCGCACATTGGAGGGCTTATTCCGTGACACTGTGACGATGACATGACCTGAAACCACTTTCATGGCATCCCCCTTTACAAGGAAAAACATTCCCCTGAAGATAATTTCCTGTGAAAGCCCTAAAAATAGCCTTTTGGCCTTGGCGCGACTAGCCAGTTTAGCCCTCGCACCAATGGGGGAAATCCACCAAAGAGGGCGCGCCAACTGGCGCTCTGTCCCAGTGTATCACCCGCACTAGGCTTAATAAGGATTGATTTTTAAAAATAAATGGCGGAAGTTGGATTCCAACCAACTCTTGAACGAGTCTCTAAAATGAGTTGGGAGGTTTGGCTCCGAATCTCCATGTAGGGGAAGTGGTTTTCCACCTATCATGGAAGCTTCCTTGAGGATAGGGCCAATCCCACCATTGTAGGGATCCTAACTCCCCTTCCACCATCTATATAAGCTTGTCATTATCCCTTTGCAAGCTAGCCTGAATAGAGATGAATCAATAGTAAGGAGATTATTGTCAGACAACCGAAGAGAGAGACTTGTCTTTTTCTCGACGAGATTTACCAAGACGTACTCCTCTGTCGAACCGCCGAAGGAAGATCCAACGTCAGAGCTCAGGTTGTATATTTCTTTGTTCTGATTAATAATAAACGACTTCGATTATGGTTCCACTCAGATGTTTATATTTTATGTTATGAGTTGTATCTTCTCTGAATAATACATAATTGCACGTATTAGGTTTTACTCTTGTGTGTTTGTTGTTTCTTCTTCTATGTGCAGGTGTTCGATCACGTTAAGCGGGAGAATTGTGATCTGCCAAAGCAAGGGATGGAAGCACCATCTTCTCCACAAATGACAGCAGCGTAGGAATTAAGGTAGGCCTCTTGTCGCATCTTGGTCTTTTGCAATTAGGAACTTGCGTCTTAGCATGACTCAATTGTTGCTAGACCCGATCTGGGCTAGTAGGGATCACCTCTGTCCACAGAGGGGATTTACCTCTCCAACAATCAGATAATGTTTTAACTTTATCATCATACATTTTAATTTTTACATTACCAATCCAAACAGTCTGACAAGATGCATTTTTTCCCATGAATATAGAACTACCATTTATAGCTTCATATGAAGTAAACCAACTTTGGTGCGGACTCATGTGATGAGAAGCACTAGAGTATAATAGCCAATTTTAAGCATCTTTAGAGACATTACAAATAGGGAGAGCTGCAGCAGTTAAAACTTCATCAATCATACCTGAATCAACCTAATTTTCTTCCTTATTCTGGTTTTCCAACTCCTTCCGTTCCAACAATATTTCTTGAGGTATCCCATTTTGTTGCAGTACCAACACTTGGCTTTACACTTCTTCCTGCCCTTTGATTTCGATCTGGAAGAACCCCTTGCTTTTTCCCCTATTTCCTTTGACCGATCTCTGATTACCATGGCTTTTGGTGTAGATGTTTCAATACTATATTTCCTTCGTACTTCTTCAGATAAGAGAGCACCCACAATTGATTCAAATTTAAAAGGATCAGCAGTGATCAAACTGATTGAAGTTACGAAGTGGTCCCAAGACTCGAGCAAAGAACATAACAAGGTTATATCCTTGTCCTCTTCCTAAAATTTAACTACCATATCTCGAAAAATGGAAAATAAGTGTATTAAAAAATATTTAAATGTTCTACAACTTTTTCTACCCTCCATCCAAAGATTGTAAAATTTTCTTTTCAAATAAATTCTATTTGTCAATGATTTAGTCATATACAAGGTTTCAGCTTTTTCCCACAACCCTTTAGCTGTACTCTCTTCAACAATATTAAAGAGAACTTCATCTACCAAACGTAACCTAATGGTACTGAGGGCTCGGGCATCCAAGTCCTCCTAGTCCGAATCTATCATGCTTGCAGGTTTTTTCTTTATTTCGTCTAATGCTTTGTGCAACCATTGTTGCACCAGCAAGTCCCTAAATTTCAGTTTCCACAATGCGAAATTGTTCTTCTCGGTGAAATTCTCGACCTCGAACTTTGCATTCGAAATTTTCGCCATTTCTTCCTCCTATGGTTTCCTAATTTTCCCTTATTTCTTTAAATTTCCACAAGGGTTTAAAAACAATTGTTTCCCTTTTTCTAAAAAATTCTGATTTTCCCAATTGTTCCTACTTAACAAACACTATTCCATGAATTTTCTCAATTTTGATTTTATTTCCGGAGAAAAAGATTTCTTTTTTCTTTAGTTAAAGAAACCCTACTCCAATTTAATAGCGATTTTTGAAAATTTTTCACTAGCAACGATTTCGACAATTTTTCACTGGAGAACAGGTTTTAATGCAAAAAATATCTCTAATTTTTATTTTATGGGTGACAAATCCTTCATAATGCAGAAAAAGTACCTCTGTTTTTTTTTAGTCTCTGCTACGACTCTTTTTCTCTAGCGTGCATGCTTTTCTCAGCAACAACATTAATCAACAGCAATAAACAACGACTTTTTAATTGAGCAGCAAACGGATTTTAATTTAAACATAAACAAATTTACAAGGCTCTGATTTTCTCTCCGCCAAGGTCCGCAACATTAATTTCAACCAATGGACATCGACGAAAGGCTCGATATTTTTTTTTTTTTTTTTTAAACCGGTGGCTTGATCTTAAAAAAAAAAACAGCAGCTCAATTTTTTCTCTTAAATAAAAAGACGACTCTTTTTCTTCTCTTAGGAAACAAAGAACATAACAAGGTAAGGTTTTGGCTTCTCCTTTTTTTTTTTCTAAATGGTTCTTTATTTCGCTCCAAACGTGCTCTTGTGTGGGTGGTCGCACACACAACCTCGGGTTCATACAATGGATTTAAAAAAATAGTAATTTAAGAGCAGAAATTTGGTTATGGCTCCAATACCATTTTTTGTTCTTGGGAAATAATAAAGGAGAAAGAAATACAAATATAACTGAATGAAAAAATGAATCATAGAAAGATAAACACACGAATTTTCGTGGTAAAACCTTGACAGGGTGTCAAGGAAACCTCCATGGGGAAAGGGATTGGAAACTCTATTAATCAACTATGATTCTCCTCATCTTACAAGCCTCTTGGTCCATCTAATTTAACCTAGGATATTTCGTTGTTCTAACTTCATTTTGTTATACAACCAACTAACAGGTAATAAGTAAATTTGCCCAAAATTACATTATTTACATTTGTTGTCATATTTTAACAGATCATTATAAAAGCCGAGTCCAATGCTCCAGCCTCTAGAGACATTGTCAAGCGTTGGAGGGGGAATCGACCAAGTAAAAGAGTAGTTCAAGCTTTTTAGTTGTATTACAAAGTAAATAGAGAATTACATTGTCTTGTTCAAGGCTCATTTTAAAATAACACAATAAGGGTTTGAAAATTAAAGACCAAGTATGGAAAAGAAGATCACCTAGGTAACATGAGACCATATTATGGAGTATAAGATGACACTAGTTTATGTTTTTGAAATTGGCAAGGATTGCATATATTTCTAGCTCAAGGCCTCTCATAGGTCAAATTTTTTTGTCACATATTGATTAATAAAGTGATTTCCAGTTCCATTTTGTGTGAAGATGGTCTCCAAATGCAAACATAAAAATATTTCGAGTGTACAATTGGCTATAAACCTTCCCAAATATCCTACATCAATGGCATATTTTCAGGTGGATCCTTAGCCATTCAAAGATACATGTAGCGGTCAGTTAACAAGTGGTTGATATTTTCAACACTCGAAGGATCTCTTTCAGATTTCAAGATTAGATGGAAGAAAATTCCAATGAACAAAATTAGCAACAGAGAGGGAAAATCCAGATTTATAACGATCAAACAAGCTAATCCCGAGTCTTGAGAAAGTTGTTTTGACTTCATCCATTATGTGGAAAATTATGAAGAAGCGACTCTAAGTTTTTGGTGACAAATTAGAAATTGTATTTGTTTTAAGTTTCATTGATAGGTTTTTTACTCGTAGAAACTTAGTAATCCGTTTTATGTATTTGCTATAAACTTCACCATTTTTAATTACACAGGGTTGATGGTAGGGTAAAAGAGAGTTTTTTTTCTTTGATTTTGTAAATTGTGAAGTTTTCATACAAGTGATCAATAGAGAAGTACATAACTGCGGTAAACTCGTGGAGTTTGAATACAAGTGATCAATACGAAGTACATAACTCTTTTTCTCAAGGATTCGTGTGTCATTAGCTATCGTTGATGTTTTTTATTTCAAAGCGTTTATGCATTGTTATCTAAGTTATTCATAAAACATTTTATTTTTCCATTATTTGAATGAAGATTATATGTGCGTAATTCATCCAAGATAGATGCTCTGTTTCATTCATTTTAGATAATGTCAATGGTTTTTCTTCTAAATTTAAGCACATAATTCATCCCTAAGATGATTTATGTTTAATGGGTTGTGATCCTTAATTCCTCTACCATATGCTACAACAGATTAAAAGATCTAGAAGTTTGATAACCTTGCCCTTGTTATAAAATTTCTCCATAACTAGTGATTGTTCACTTTCATCAATCGGACTCCATGCCCAATTGACCTCTCCTTTACCCCCGCAATGACAAATTTAAAACCTATCTTTTGATCTTCATACCAAGCCTAAAACCCTAAACTCGTGATTGATTGAAAATCTATTGAGAGAGAGACCCATCTGGGATTGGAAAGGCTAGTTTCTAATAGTACAAGTGGTTTGCGGTTACCTTTGTAATTTTCCTCCTCATCCTAGGAAAAATACAGAGTGCTAACGGGATAAATTTTTGAAGAAGAGATGAATTCTTCTAGTAGCCCCCTAGTAGCCAACCATGAAGATATGGGTTATGCCCCCTAAAATACTGATATGAACCTATGGGATTGCTAGAAAATGGGATTTGTTAGTAGTTATGTAAGAGGTGGTTGTGAAACAATCCATAGGGAGCTAACTATCATGGTTTTAGGGATTTTTAGAAACCTAAGAAACCCTCCTATTGAGGAGGTTTCCCCCTCAACACTTTGTATACAAGGAGGAATCATGCTAGTTAAGTGGGAGTTTTTGAGGAGGAATAACAATATTGTTGTTATTTGCAGCTTTTGTAATTTCTTTACTTTCAAAATGATCTAATGCCAAATTTTCATTAATGTAGAAAAAAATTTCTTTAGGAAAACATTTTGTGTTGATTTCATTCAGGTTCCTAAGCATCTTGGGGAGGGCCCACCCAAAAGCACTCTTGAAACCATTTTTGTACCTTATATACATTATTTCCATGTTAATTCCTTAAATATTTATCATTTACTTTGTTATTTTTGAATTGTAAACTACCATGGATATTCCAATGGACGAATTCGCCACAACAGTATCTAATAAAATTATACTTAAAAATTTGGAATCTACACTATGAGGGTTTGTTTCTCTTTATATTCTTGATCCGTAAATTAATATTTATTGCATATGAATGAAAATTATAATTATGTATAAAATAGAGAAAAATGAAATTAAATCTCACAAACCATTATTGAAACAAGATATATCCTGGAAAACCTAGCTAGAAAGTGAGGTCGCTCTGCTTTCATTCTCTGTATAGAAAATGACTGTGAGTACAAATAAGTATATCCTATGGCCCATGGGCTACTAAAATTCACAAATCCTTTCTATTTTCTCTCTCCCTATTCATCTCAACTACTCTACTCATTTATGGAACAAAAATTCACTCGAAAAGAATAGAATCCCTTTTCCTCCTAGTGGCTTGGTTATAACACAACTTTATAACCTACTAGTGGTTACGTTTGAATCCAAATCCTAAATATAGTTACAACATCAAATATTCTAGAGTCCTCTTCATCATGATCATGTGGCTATCCCATTTTCCTTGAGTAATGAAGTTGACGTGGCATCCTCTTGAAATATGGTGGACAAAACAGGAAGGCCAAATTTTGAGTCGCATAACGTTTTCATACAAACACCAATTGAGGTGATTATTTAATCGTTGGAAATGTATATATGTGTATAAAAGGAAAATAAAGGTGATTCACTAAAGCATACAAATTTTACCATGAAAAAATTCCATTTCATGCATCAAAATTCTCCTAGAAGGCTTTATCCCCAATTTGCCTAACTAGGTCTCACTAGTAAAAATGGTCCTGTGAGTTTATTCCTCCACTTTTTCCTCTTTGAAAGTATCATGATGGATGAAATTTAATATAGTGATCCAATTTAGATCACAATTCCCCATTTGGGAGGCTTTTGGCCCCCAAAATATTCTACTAAATGAGGTGAGGAAAAGTGTCCTCCACCTTCACTCGGGTGTACCATTTAGATTTTCCTAGAAGTTGTCCTTTCAACTCAAGATGCCAAAGGTCATGCTACCCCTACCTTGAAGTTATGGAACTATTTTGATAAAATTTACCCTACGTAAAATTTTACTAAGCATTTGGTTCCAAATCCTTTGCAGAAGGTAGGATGTGTTCCTCTTCTTGATCCAACAAGGAAAGCTCATAGAGTTTTAGATACTCTACATTCACAACCTAGTAAATGTCCATGTATAGGGGTAGATTAAGCTTATAGGTGTTATATCCCACCTTTTCTAGTATCTCAAAGGGACCATACCACAAATCCTTGATTTTGTGACTAGGACCCTGTAGCCTATCCTTGTTCAACTGTAACCATACTCTCTCTCCAACCTTGAATGGATTCTCTATTATGTGTTGATCATTCTTAGCCTTATATTTTTCCTATGACTTTTGCAGTGTTCATTATACTTGTATATGGATCTTCCTAAAATTCCCAACATTTTTTCAGCTCTCAAGGCATCCCCTATAAGATCATCCATTCCTCCTTATTTCCCATATGTAGTATCCAAAGGTGGTGGTGGAAAATACACAAAATAAGTTTCAAACGGGGACTTATAGTAGAAGTGTTGACTGCTTTGTTATAATATTATTGTATATATACTATATTTTATTGTTAGGCCTTTCGACGCTTTTGATTGTAACCCCTTAGAAGTTGCACCAAAGTATTGTTGACAACTTATGTCTACCCATTTGTCCGTGGATTGAATGTTGTATACATCTCTAACTTTGTGTCCATATTATCTCACAATGTAGTCCAAAATTCACTAATAAATCTTGTGTCCATATCTAAAATGATGTTCCTTGGGATCCTAAATTTCACCCATACCTATCCAAATAATAAGGTCATTGCTTCTTTCCCATTGATGGTGTTTTTACAGGGCATCAAAACACACATCTTGTTAAACTTGTCAACTACCATAAACATGTAGTCATGTCCCTTCATGGTTGTTGGTTAACCTTCCACAAAGTCCATGCAAATTATTTCTCAAGGATGAGTGGGAATAAGTAAGGGATGATATAGACCCTATTTCCTATTACTAGGCTTACTAATAAAACAAAAAATGCATCCTCTTATGAGCCTAACTACCTATTCTTTCATCTTGGGCCAATACACATACACCTATGCAAATTGGCCACTCTTTTCCCTACACCAAATTTCGTTGTAATCTTGGAGGTGTGAGCCTCTCTAATACTCTATAATCATCATATTTATGAACAAATAACTTATCCAACTTATAGAGTAACTTGTCCTAGAGATGGTATTCAATGGTTCTGTCACTCTCGTGCACATGACTCTAGCTCTACAATTTCTAAAAAACCTCCTTTAATTATTCATCCTCTAAATATCAATCTCTATATGCATCATGGGTGAATGGTTCCATGTGCATCATGGTCACCCAAAGCTATGATATTTGATGTGGCTGGCCTTGAAAACATGTCATCCAACTTGTTTGTGTTTCCCTTCTTGTACTTGATCACTAAAGGAAATTTTTGTAAAATCCCCATCCACTTGTAATGCTTTTTCTGTTTTAGCTTACTATGGGCCTACAAGTACTGTAGTAGCTAGTGATCTGTGTGATTACTATCTCCTTTCCCATGAAATAGTGTTTCACTTCTTCACAACTTTCACCATGACATAGAGCACCTTATCATAGGTAGGGTAGTTAAGATATTCCCTATGAAATACTTCAGAATGGTAGCATACAAGCCTTCCTCTTTGCATCAATATTTATCCCATAACATACCCACTCACATATTTATCCACTTCGAATGGATCTTGAAAGTTTGGTAATGCCATAACTGGTCTTGACTAATCTTCTTCTTTAGCTCCTCAAAGGCCCTTTTCTAACCATTTCCCTGTTGGAAACTCTTTCCACTTGTTATTATGACATGGAGTAGTGTTTCTGTTGTTGAAAATGAGGCTATGAATTTCCTTAGTTATTGCATGGCGCAGATGAAACTCCTAACCATAGAAACATTAGAAGGCACTGACCACTTTATGAAGGCCTCGATATTGGCAGAATCTATCTTGCACTCTCCTCCACCTATCACAAACCCAAGATACCTCAAATACCATTTTGCAAATTCACACTTCTTGAGATTAACAGTTGGTGCTTCTTAAATTTCTTCAACACCTACATCAAATGTGAGATGTGCTCCTCCTTGGTAGCACTATATACTGGTATATCATCTAAATTGACAATAGCAAATTAATCTATTAAAGAGCGCAATGTATCATTCATTAACCACATAAAAATAGTTGGTGAATTGCATAGGTAAAATGGAATTACTAGCCACTCATACAAACGTTTCTTGGTTTTGAAAAAAGTCTTCTAGGAGCCTTTTTCTTTGACTCGAACCTAGTGATACTAGACTTTAAGTCCAACTTGGTAATGTATTTCACTTGTTGCAATTGATCCAAAATATGGTCTATTTTGGGGAGGGGGTACCTATTCTTGAGCACAATTTTGTTCAATGTCATATAATCTATATACATTTTCCAAGTCCCATCCTTATTTGGAAAATTTTTGATGGGTGAGCCACTTGGTGATGTCCTTTGTTGAATGATGCCCTATTCTCATAGTTTCCATTGGAAACTAGGAAAGTATTGAGAGGTGGGGGGGGGCGGCGCGGGATCAGTCTCTTAACAATTTTAAAAATTCCTTGATCAAATTAAAAATACTTAGAAACACATTAATAAACAATATAATACCAATCTATAAAATTTGGACACAATATGTTAACGTGGAAACCCAACCGGTAAAACCACAAATTATTTTTTTATTATGATGTAAAATAAAGCTCCAACTTCAAATTGCATCAATTTTGTGTAGGCTACTACCTACAAAAGGCTTCAATCTTCTTTCTCTCTGCAAGCACCAACTTAAAGGAAGCACCAAATCCATGTTTATCAACACCAACTGAAAGGAATCTCTAACTCATTGTTGTGCAAGCATGTACCTACATAGAAATTTTGATCCCCCACCTTTCATATAATTTTCAAACTCAGATAAAAAGGCTTCTATATTATACATTCATAGATGAATTATTTGTTTTCTCACTAAACCACCCATTTGTTGCTCTCTCAAGATACTCAATTCTCATATGCCTCAGATTCATATTCTACACCTTCATTCACTGCAATACTAGTGTTATTTATATAAATTTAGAGCAACTTCTATATTTAGCTGATTTGTTGATTTTGGGTTTAACAATCAATTTTACTTCACTTCTTTTCTTGATGTAACTATTGTTCATACTATTGTTTTTATTCAACTTGAACTAGTTATTCTCTTCTATTTCACCACGAGGAGTTATTCTTTGTTTAACTCTATTTTTCTATTTATGTTTTCCAATTTGACCTTTTTCTTTGCACTACATGCCATTCTATTTCCATTTTGTTTTAATTAAGCATCAAAACACCAATTTTACTTCAACTCAGAACGCCAAATTTATAACTAGTGTTGTGCCCTTATCTCCATCTCTCTTCAGCATGAGACTTAGTATTGGGTTGCATGGATAAAGTGTTGAGAGAAATTAAACTTACATAACAAACCTTCCTTTCCCTTAGCTATCTATTTAGGAACTCATAATTCTAGATTTGGATCACATGACACTCTCCAACAACTCATTGACATTATAACACTCAAGCCATACGTCTGCAGCATGCCAAGAAATTTGGCATCAAATGATGGACCACTTCCCATCTCCTAGAGTCCGTAAAACATGGCGAACTCCATCTCTATAACTCAACTTGAACTTCGACTACGAGCCATAAATATCATGTCTTTTGGATGGAATTATTTTTATCCTGCACCTTTTGTCAATTGTGACATTCTCCATGAAAAAATTTGATCTAAAACCTTCGCAACATGATGACATGTCAAACATGGCATTATATCTTTCTAATATCTCCTCCTCCTTCATCGTATTTCCATGTGTCACCCTGTGAGTAGTACCATGTGTAACTTTGCAAAGGGCCACTTGGGTACCCGAAAATGGAAAATCAACATGCCAATTGTCACTTATCACAACATTCCATGTGTCAAATGTACGATGTATGAATGTGATCAATTTCCATGTCTTCTGCCACTTGTTATGTGTCTTTTGTTCATTGGGCCACTTCAACTTCTCTGCCATGTGTCACCTGTAGGAAGGAGGGCCCCAAAGACTATGTTTTGTAACGATTTTCAATGTTATTAAAAAATGGTTGAGGTGCAATATTTACATTATCTATTGTGCTATGAAAAGTTTCCATCCATCAAAGCCTGTCTATTGTGGCATTCATTTAAATATGAACCCTTTCTAACCGTTTTACGTGACCTCCATGGTGGGATGTGAATTTTTGAATTTGTTAATGGAAAAATTCTCGTTCTCTTTTTCTATGAGTCGTGGGACCACACATCTCCATGCCAAAGTATATTGACTAAAATTTTCATGGAAAAACATTAATTTATGCATTTGATAATGGGAAAATACCATCTCACGTATTCTATCAACTTGTATGGAAGAATGTGTCCCTGGAACCCTACCAAACTTCAAAATATCATAACTTCTGATCCCTTGAGAGAAATTTTCAAAGTGCCATACACCATTAGAAAAAGGTATTTTAGAGGACTATCTGGCTGACCACTTTGCATCTACATTTGAACACATTACTTGTAGTCAAGAATAGGCCCTAAAATCAATAAAGCACCAAATAAACATCAATGATAATTAGAATGGAAACTCCTTTGGCATCTATGACTACTCTAACATCAATAACAACACTTTGCTAAAAAATATCCCCCTTTGGAGTTGATGCAACACTACTAAGCATTGCTACCAAACAATGTAGGTTTTTTATGAAAACTCCATCACTTGATCATAAACAAGACCTATGTTGCTCATTTTTCCTTTTTTACTATTTTGCTAATTTTCCCACTTTGCTTCAGAGAAGCTCGTCTACCCCTGTCAAGAACCAGAAAGCATCTCATACAATGCATATTAATTCAATGTTTTCTCATTATTCACCTTTTAAATTAATGGAAAATAGATTATATACTCCCCCTGAAACTAATCTTCCCATGTGATTATTTTTTTCATGTGGACTTGTCAACTCTCCCTTAGCTGATCTCTATTATTCAGCTACCCTTGTACTAGTTTGGAAAACTGCCTTTTTTCTTATGGAGAATATCTAGTTAAGAGAGGAGAGAGAAATTACTTCTAATATTTTCCTTTAATACTAAAAAATTTATAGTTCCAAGGGTTTGGTGAAGACATCAACAACTTGTTATTTTTTGGGAATATAATCCTATTTCACAAATTGATTTGCAGCCTATTCTCTAAGAAAGTGGTACTTTATGGGAATATGCTTTGTATTTTAATTATAATATATATATATATATATATATATATATATATCTAGATATATATATAGTACTTGTGTAATCACAGATAATGGGAATAAGATCTATATAAGTTACCTTCATATCCTACAGGGTTTGCTTCATCCACAAAATATGAGTGAATCTAGATGCCGCTGCAATGTAATCTACCTCAACAGTAGAGAGAGAATTATGTTTGCTTCTTGATCAACCAAGCCACTAGAAATGATCTAATAAAGAAATCATCTCCACTTTCACTTTTCCTATCATTTACATTTTATGCCCAATCTGCATCTATATATGCTATTAATGAGAAGTTTTACCTCATGGATACCATAATCCATATTCCATTGTAGCTCTTAAATATCTAAGTATTATTTTTCCTTATAGGAGATGAATTTGTTTGGGGGTTGATTTAAATATTCCAATAACACCAACTTTCATAACAACACCAACAACTTGCATAATATTTGTTCTCATTGTTATTAAATGTAAGAGGCTACTAATTATTTACCTATAAATTGTATGATCTAGAGTTAGGTGAATAATTATCTTTGTTGAGCTTGCATCTACTAACCATTGGAGTACGAAAAATTGAGCATTCTTCTATTCCAAATTTACTTAGTACTTATTTGAGTTACTTGCCTTGGGAGATGAATATTCCTTTTACTGATTGTGTAATCTATAAACCAAAGAAGAATGAAATTTATCCAAGCATGGATATTTCAAATTCAATCTTCATATCAACTACAAAATTTTGACTGTTCATCTGCATCACTACCAAAAATAATATTGTCATCATAAGAAACAATAATAAAAATATTTTCTTTTTTTCGATTTCATATATAATATGTTGTTTGTTGCTCCCCTTTTGAGTCCACACTGTAGAATATATTTATCTAATGTAGATTACCATGCTTGGGTGCTCGTTTAAGACCATATAATTCCTTTTTCAACCTGAATACATTATCATAATTTCTTAACAGTTGAAAAATTTCAGGTTGCTCAATGTAAACTTCTCCTTGAAGCTCGATGTTCAAAAAGGATGATTTTACATCCATCTGATATATATTTAACTTTTTGTGACTGGAAAATGCTAAAAACATTATGGGATCCTATAATATGACTACAAGAGCAAAGGTTTCATCAAAATATAATCATTCAACTTGATAATAACCTTTGCATACTAATTTCGCCTCATTCCTCACCACTTCTCCGTCTTCATTTAATTTATTCTTGGAGATCCATTTTGTACCAATGCAATTTTTGTCTGCTGGTCTTGGTACCAATTCCGAAGTTTGATTCTTCTCAATTTAATCTAGATCTTCATTGATAGATTTATCTAATTTTTATATTGGTTGGCCTAAGAAAAATATTTTGGTCCAACCATGGACAACATAAAAATATGTGCTTGATTGGGGGGATTCATCACTCTTCTTCTAGTTTGAAATTTTGCATCCAAATCTCCTATAATTTGATTAGAAGGATGACACCTTTGAAAATACCTTGAGGGATATTTTTGGTTAGACATTTTCAAATCTTCATTGAATCCTTCCTCAATTTTTTCATGACCATATTCATGGATAACCTATTCCATTAAGTTGATATTTTTTGGCTGAATGGATTTGAGTGGAGTAGAATCATACATTTTTACATCAATGATGTCAACTATTTTCCTTGATTTTTCCGGTGGAATTTTTTCCTGATCCAGATAGTGCAAGGTAGAGAAGGAATAAAGAAGTCCAGAGAGGCTGCATTGTACCACGCAGAGGTAAAACAAAGCTGCATTGAGGCAACACAAAGCTTCAAACGGAGCCCGAAATTATGCTGGGAAACAATCAAGATCTAGTGCCGGAAGCCGGGGTGTGAGATCGGAGGGCCATAGGGTCAAGTTTCCAGCAAGCATAAGATCAAGAGGACGTGTGATGCAGTCACAATAGTAGTGACACAATATATATGTGGGTAGATGCAGAGACTGTGCATAGAAAACACAGAGAGCTCATTTCTAGTCAGATCAATGTCATATTTTCCAATGACAATGTGAGATTTTCTCACTATCTCTTTGTATTATTTTATCTCTGTATCAGATAGCTAGTTTGGTCATCCAATGAATTGTATTAAGAAAACTACTACATAATATTCAAACCCTCAGCTACTGCACCAGTTTCCCTGCATTGGGTTTTTCCAGGGACAATGTCCCAAAAAAGATGTTCATTGTGTGTGTTTATTTCTTGCTTGCTCAATATTTTATTTTTGCAATATTTTATGTTATGAAGGTAGTAGTAGATTTTATTTCGATATTTTCTGTGTAACACTGTAAATAAATTGTTCAATAATTAACAACTAGGATAAATCTAATCATCCACTGCAACAGGTATTAGGGATATCGAATTTTCACATGGCATCAAAGTGCAAGTGAAGTAGGAATAGCCCAACGCTGAGAAGAAGAAGGATTTCGAAAAGACTAAGTAGGTAGCAGATCGAAACCCTAAAGGAGCTGCGTAGTCCACAACCATGAGGGAAAAATTTCATGGAAAATTATTTCTCTGAGTGAGTCGACAGAGTAATATTTTCCAGATCGGGATTTTCTAGGAGTAGAAGGAGAAACCCATCAAATTTAGCGCATAGCAGATCTTCAGCTAAGACATAGTTTTCTACAACAATTTGCTGGACAGAAAAGAGTCAGAAGAGGAAAGAAGAGCACATGCGAAGGGGATTTATTCCTCAAAGAATTACTAGCCAAGGAATTCGATTTATCACTACAGATTAGTCGTTTTCGGGAGAAGATATTCTTACTACAACAACGAGTGCGTAGAGCAAGTTAGCAGTTGCACATAGGAGAGAGGAGGCAGTTCGACATTTTTTGGCAAAATGGCATCAATTGGGTTGAGAGATCATGATCGGTTGGAGTGTGCCTCCATCTCTATGATCTGGAAGGAAAGGATATCCTTCCTTCTAGATGAGCATGATCTTCAAACTTTCATTGATATTGTTGTGGCTGTCCTCGCAGAATCTCCAGATCCGTTGAAGGATTACAAGAAGGATATGGATAAGGCTAAGAGGTTGATCCTTGATGGAGCAAGAGATCACATTGTATCTCACATAGCAGGCAAGAGCACAACCAAAGAAATGTGGGATGCATCTTCCATGTTATATTAGGGATCTTCTAAGCAATGGAAGATTTACTTGGAAGAGAAGATGAGATACACAAGGATGGAGAAGGGGGAGTGCATAGAAACCTTCCTAATGAGACTTTAGGATACCCGATATTAGCTAGCTGCTATGGGGGAAATGCCTAAGGTTACTAAGTTTGTATGGATTTACCTTAATAGTGTTTCTGATGAGTGGCAAGTCTTTGTCCTGAGTATCCTAGGAAAACAGAAGTTGCTTGATTGGAAGAGAGTTTGGGATGATATAAAACAATAGGAGATGAGGCATGATTTAGTGAATAACACCATAAGTGGTAGCAACAATAGTGGGGTGAATGTCGAGAAGGAAGAGGAGAATATAGCCCTTGCATCAAAGGGACAACAAGAGAAACACAGGTGAAAGAAGGATATTTCGAAGATCAAGTGTTTCCAAAGTGGTGAGATGGGCCACTTCAGTTCTCAGTTTCCTCTTCGGAAGAAGGACAAGGAGCAAGATCATCAAGATTCTACCACAGAGATTGATATACTGTCATCCAGATTGGAGGAGGATTTTTTACATGATTTCCCACATACCTCAAGGGGATAGGTGGGGTG
Organism: Pinus albicaulis; assembly: GCA_034641835.2. Classification (NCBI taxonomy): domain Eukaryota; kingdom Viridiplantae; phylum Streptophyta; class Pinopsida; order Pinales; family Pinaceae; genus Pinus; species Pinus albicaulis. Next base: position 1,602,234,931 of record CM076581.1, read on the forward strand.
ATATGGTTTTTTATCCCCAGAGAGCTACAAGATGGGAAGGATCCTTAAGGAGTCCACCTCTTGGATCGTCACTTTGCTATGAGAGCCCATAATAGAAGTAGCAGGATGGACCAGTGAAAGATGATGCAGTCGGGTGCCAAAGTGACATATGTAGTGGTTAGCAGTGTTAGGAACTGAGCATCGCAGAGCAGAGTTGGTAGTAGTGCAGAGTAAGCAACAACACAGAGGCTTTAGTGACAACACAAAGGCTAGCAATAGTCACAACTTGGTTGACTAATGCATCAAGCTGAACATAGTTGGTTCAGTTGATGGACATCTCTCAGTTGCAGCAGTAAAAAATGAGAGACAATTGCAGATGTTGCAGTGGCAGCAACAACAGAGTTGCAATGCAGATGTAAGAGTTGAAAAGAGTATGCAGATTCAACAACAACACAGATGCAACATTGAGAGAGCTACACAGTAGTTGGTGGGAAGTAGTAGCTAGACATCAGAAGTGCAACTGGGATGGTGTAGAGGTCAGAGTGATGCTTCAATAGGATGCAACACTTGAGAACATTCCTCTCTAAGAGGGAGTGTTGATTTTTGTAGCATCGGATGTGCTCTAGCCTCAAGATTTTGCAGAGAGGCGAAGACACATGCAATGCACAATACCCCTAAATAATTTTAGGAAATTCCACCAGAAAAGGATTTAATTAAAATAATTAATTATTTTTAATGGATTCTTAAGTCTAAACTTAGGAAAATGAAATAATTAAAAGGTATTAATTAGATTGGCTGTGAATATTCTATATGAAGATGAGGATTGAGTCCAAGATAATATTAGCCTTTTGATTATGTTTTAATATTGATCGTTGATTTTTCAATGAGAGATTATAAGAAGGAGTTTGATGGGAATTTTGAAATCACATTGAGTGAGAGTTCTAGAGATCAAATTCTTAAGACAGCAGCATAGCAGTTGCAGGAGAGAGATCAAGTTGATTTCTTCTAGTGAGGGGAAGGGATAGTTTTCTGGTGGAATTTTTTCCTGATCTAGAGGGTGCAAGGCTAAGAAGCAATAGAGAAGTCCAGAGAGGCTACACAATTCCAAACAAAGATAATGTAGAGCTATGCTGAGGAAACACAGAGCTACGGTGAGGTAGTGCAGAGCTTCAGAGGGAGTCCTAAATTCTACTGGGAAACAATCAAGATCTAGTGTCAGAAACCGGGGTGTGAGAATGAAGGTCCAGAGGGTCAAGTTTCCAACTAGCAGAAGATTAGGAGGGGGTTTGATGTAGTCCCAAAAATAGTGATGCAGTAACTGTGTGGGCAGATGCAAATAATATAGAGAAACAACATAAAGAGCTTATCTCTAGTCAGATCAGTGTCAGATTTTCTAGTGACAATGTGATATTTTCACACTATCTCTTTGTCTAGTTGTATCTCTGTATCAGATAGCTAGTTTAGGATCCATTGAATTGTATTCATAAAGCTACTACATAATATTAAAACTCTTAGCTGTTGCACCGATTTATTTCTTGCTTGCTCAATATTTTATTTCCGTAGTATTTTTGTTTGTGAAGGTTGAAAATTTTTTTATTTCAATATTTGGTGTGTAACATTGTAAATAAATTGTTCAATAATTAAAAAGTAGGAGAAATATAATCAGCTACTGCAGTAGGGATTCAGGATATCAAATTTTCACAATTGACTATTTCTGGTTATCAGTGTTAGGAACTGAGCAGCGTAGAGCAGAGTTGGTAGTAGTGCAAAGTAAGCAGCAATGTAGAGGCTTTAGTGACATCGCAAAGGCTAGCAGTAATTAGAACTCGATTGACTGATGCATGAAGCTAAACATAGTTGGTTCAGTTTATGGACATATCTCAGTTGCAGTAGCAATAGATGAGAGAAAATTGTAGATGTTTTAGTGGTAGCAACAACAGAGTTGTAGTGCAGATGTAAGAGTTGACAAGAGTATGTAGATTCAACAAAAACACAGATGCAATGCAGAGAGAGCTACACAGTATTTGGTGGGAAGCAGTAGCTAGACGTCAACAACATAGATGGGATGGTGTAAAGGTCAGAGTGATGCTTCAGTAGGATGCAACACTTGAGCACATTCCTTGCTAAGAGGGAATGTTGAGTTTTATAGCATCAGACGAGCTCTAGCCTCAAGATTTTGCAGAGAGGCGAAGACACATGCTTTACACAATACTCATTAATATTTTAGGAAATTCCACCCTGAATGGATTTAATAAAAACAATTAATTATTTTTAATGGATTCTTAAGTCTAAACTTAGGAAAATGAAATAATTAGAAGGTATTAATTAGATTGGTTGTGAATATTCTAGATGAAGACGAGGATCGAGTCCAAGATAATATTAGCCTTTGATTATGTTTTAATATTGATCGTTGATTTGTCAACAAGAGATTATAAGAAGGAGGTTGATGGGAATTTTGAAATCACATCGAGTGAGAGTTATAGAGATCGAATTCTCAAGAGAGCAGCGTAGCAGTTGCAGGAGAGAGATCAAGTTGATTTTCTGTAGTGAGGGGAAGGGATAGTTTTTTGGTGGAATTTTTTCCTGATCTAGAGAGTGCAAGGCTAAGAAGGAATGCAGAAGTCCAGAGAGGCTACAAAATGCCACACAGAGATAGTGTAGAGCTATGCCGAGGCAACGCAGAAGTATGGTGAGGTAGCGCAGAGCTTTAAGGGAGTCCTAAAATTTGCTGGGAAACAATCAATATCTATTGTCACAAACCGGGGTGTGAGACCGAAGGGCCAGAGGGTCGAGTTTCCAGCTAGTAGAAGATCAGGAATAGGTTTGACGTAGTCCCAAAAATAGTGATGCAGTAACTGCGTGGGTAGACACAAAGACTGCGCAGAGACAACACAAAGAGCTCATCTCCAGTCAGATTAGTGCCAGATTTTCTAGCGACAATGTGATATTTTCACACTATCTCTTTGTCCAGTTTTATCTTTGTATCGGATAGCTAATTTAGGAATCCATTGAATTGTATTCAGAAAACTACTGCATAATATTAAAACTCTTAGCTGCTGCACTGGTTTATTTCCTGCTTGCTCAATATTTTATTTCTGCAGTATTTTAGGTTGTGAAGGCTAAAACCGATTTTATTTCGATATTTGATGTGTAACATTGTAAATAAGTTGTTTAATAATTAACTAGTAGGAGAAATATAATAAGTTATTGTAGTAGGGATTTAGGATATCAAATTTTAACAATTGAATATTGCTGGTTAGCAGTGTTAGGAACTAAGCAACAAAGAGCAGAGTTGGTAGCAGTGCAGAGTAAGCAGCAATGTAGAGGCTTCAGTGACAACGCAAAGCCTAGTAGTAGTCAGAACTCGGTTGATTGATGCATCAAGCTGAATATAGTTGGTTCATTTTATGGACATCTCTCAGTTGCAAAAACAATATATAAGAGACAATTTCAAATGTTTTAATGGTAGAAAAAATAGAGTTGTAGTGCAGATGTAAGAGTTGACAAGAGTATGCAGATTCAACAACAACATATATGCAATGCAGAGAGAGCTAGACAGTAGTTGGTGGGAAGCAGTAGCTAGACATCAGCAGTGCAGCTGGGATGGTGTAGAGGTCAGAGTGATGCTTCAGTAGGATGCAACACTTAAGCACACTCCTCGCTAATAAGGAGTGTTGAGTTTTGTAGCATCGGATGTGCTCTAGCCTCAAGATTTTGTAGAGAGGCGAAGACACATGCATTACACAATACCCATACATCGTTCTAGGAAATTCCACCATGAAAGAATTAAATTAAATTAATTAATCATTTTTAATGGATTCTTACGTCTAAACTTAGGAAAATGAAATAATTAAAAGGTATTAATTAGATTGGCTGTGAATATTCTAGATGAAGACAAGGATCGAGTCCAAGCTAATATTATCCTTTGATTATGTTTTAATATTGACCGTTGATTTGTCAACGAGATATTATAAGAAGGAGGTTGATGGGAATTTGGAAATCACATCGAGTGAGAGTTCTAGAGATCAAATTCTTAAGAGAGCAACGTAGCAGTTGCAAGAGAGATCAAGTTGATTTCTTGTAGTGAGGGGAAGGGATAGTTTTTTGGTGGAATTTTTTTCCTGATCTAGAGAGTGCAAGGCTAAGAAGGAATAGGGAAGTGCAGAGAGGCTGCACAATGCCACACAGAGATAGTGTAGATCTATGTTGAGGCAACACAAAGCTATGGTGAGGTAGCGCAGAGCTTCAGAGGGAGTCCTAAATTCTGCTGGGAAACAATCGAGATATAGTATCAGAAACTGGGGTGTGAGACCAAAGGGCTAGAGGGTCGAGTTTCCAGCTAGCAGAAGATTAGGAGGAGGTTTGACGTAGTCCCCAAAACAATGACACAATAAATGCGTGGGTAGACGCAAAGGCTACACAGAGACAACACAAAGAGCTCATCTCCAGTCAGATCAGTGCCAGATTTTCTAGTGACAGTGTGATATTTTCACACTATCTCTTTGTCCAATTTTATCTTTGTATCAGATAGCCAGTTTATGGATCCATTGACTTGTATTTAGATAATATTAAAACTCTTAACTTCTGCACCGCTTTATTTCCTGCTTGCTCAATATTTTATTTCCGCAATATGTTAGGTTGTGAAGGCTGAAACATATTTTATTTTGATATTTGATGTGTAGCACTGTAAATAATTTGTTCAATAATTAACAAGTAGGAGAAATCTAATCAGTTACAGCAGTAGGGATTCAAGATATCGAATTTTCACAATTGACTATTGCTCGCTTTCAATACCAAAATTTGTAGGGGGTTTTGTCACTATTTGTCCAGAAACAAGATTTATTAAAAATAACTACTATTATATGAATAACTTTAGCTGAAAACATTAATGTGGTATACTTCTCTCATTCATTGTTTCTCTTTCCAACTTCTAACTGACATATTGGCTCTTTTAGCTATACCATTATGTTGTGGAGTTTTTACACTAGTGAATTTCATTTTTATGCTATGCTCCTTATAGTAATCATAAAATTATTTAGAGGTAAACTATCCACCATTGTTAGATCTTATACACTTTATTTTTCAGATAGTTTCATTTTTAACCGTAGCTTTAAAGAGTTTAAAATTTCCAAAAGCTTCTAACTTTTCACTTAAGAATTCCAACCAAATCAAGTTGTTGTAATAATCAATAATCAACATAAAATATAACTTACTATTTGGAGGAAAATGAAATAACTAAAAGGTATTAATTAGATTGGCTGTGAATCTTGTAGATGAAGACGAGGATCGAGTCCAAGATAATATTAGCCTTTGATTATGTTTTAATATTGACTGTTGATTTGTCAACGAAAGATTATAAGAAGGAGGTTGATGGGCATTTGGAAATCACATCGAGTGAGAGTTCTAGAGATCAAATTCTCAAGAGATCAACGTAGCAGTTGTAGGAGAGAGATCGAGTTGATTTCTTGTAGTGACGGGAAGGGATAGTTTTCTGGTGGAATTTTTTTCTGATCTAGAGAGTGAAAGGCCAAGAAGGAATAGAGAAGTGTAGAGAGGCTGCACAATGCCACACAGAGATAGTGTAGAGCTATGTTGAGGCAACATAGAGCCACGGTGAGGTTGCGCAGAGCTTCAGAGGGAGTCCTAAATTCTGTTGGGAAAAAATCGAGATCTAGTATCAGAAACCGGGGTGTGAGACCAAAGGGCCAGAGGGTCGAGTTTCCAGCTAGTAGAAGATTAGGAGGAGGTTTGACGTAGTCCCCAAAACAATGACATAGTAAATGCGTGGGCAGACGCAAAGACTACACAAAGACAACACAAAGAGCTCATCTCTAGTCAGATCAGTGCCAGATTTTCTAGTGACAGTGTGATATTTTCACACTATCTCTTTGTCCAATTTTATCTCTATATCAGATAGCCAGTTTATGAATCCATTGAATTGTATTCAGAAAACTACTGCATAATATAAAACTCTTAACTGTTGCACCACTTTATTTCTTGCTTGCTCAATATTTTATTTCCACAATATTTTAGGTTGTGAAGGCTGAAACAAATTTTATTTTGATATTTGATGTGTAAAACTGTAAATAAGTTGTTCAATAATTAACAGGTCAGAGAAATCTAATCAGTTACAACAATAGGGGTTCGAGATATCAAATTTTCACAATTGACTATTGCTGGCTTTCAATACCACAATTTGGAGGCGATTTTGTCACAATTTGTAGGCGATTTTGACTATTGCTGGCTTTCAATACCACAATTTGTACACTTGAATTGTCTAGGTTCAAAGCACTCAGATCCCGTGGCAAGAAACGAGTTCTTGCGCCGGATCATAGCTTCCTGCACTTAGCATTTAATTCTTAGAATGATTATTTAATTATTGCAAGTGCTATTATACTGTTAAATCAAATTGCACACATAAAAAGTGAATGTTTCTGGTCTTAACATAATGCAGAAATAAAGAAACAATCAATATATATATTTATCTTGTCATAAGAATTTAATGAAAGAAAGAGGGTTGCGGGAAGTTAAACTAAGAAAGTTTTCTGCATCACACCAACGTGCACTGGTGTAGGTTCATTCCTACTGCTTAGACCAGGTGGAGAAAAAAAATAAAAATAGAATTGCAAAAAAAGAGATATCACACCAATGTGCACTGGTGCAGGTTCATTTCTCCTGCTTGGACCAGGTGGAGGAAAACCAATCTGAAATCAAGTGCAGGAACATAAATTGTAGGAAAAGGAAATTTATCTACTTCACACAATAGATCCGCTTGCACTCTGACAGGAATACATGTGCTTAAGATTAAATCACACTTGACAATGTAAACACAAATTACAAGAAAACAAGAAGTGGGGTAAACGTGCTAGGTTGGCTCGGCCCTAGCCAACCATCACGTTTCCATTTTAAATAGAAATGCTTCTCAGTACCTTAATAAATTCATCAACTCAATACAAAAACATAATTTCCGAAACATGAGGCAGAGCTCCTTTTATTTATTCACTGAGGCAAGCACATACATTAATGCATCATCCAACCCAGATTTAGGTGATAAAAAAATACAACGACCTTCTACTGCCTCTCTGATGTATTTCTGTTCTCCTTTATTATAAAAAAAAACTCTTCCCCTAATCCTATTTACATTCTACATTATATAGACCTTTGGACAAAGGCCAAAATAGATCCTTTAACTGTTTACATAACCAAACGCAGAATTTAGCTTTTTCGGTCTTCAAAATTAGACAGTTAGTAGAACTGGCTGTAGCTAATCTCCACCTTTCGCCCTTCACGGATTTGGTCTCGACTGCCTTTGGATCACCCTACTGTCGTGGTTGAAGTGGCTCAAGATGAGGCAGTGATCAAGGAGGTTCGGATCTACTGCAAGGATTTGCTATGCTGGAAACGGTGCAAGATCCGATCCTGCACTAGGATCAGCGGTCACGGTAAGTACTCTAACTACCAAATAAAGATAGGAGATATATATAAGTTACAAAGAATTATTAAAAGTAAGAAATCATGTAATATATAATTAATAAATGCTAAGTTGAATTGAAAATATAAAAAATGAAGTTTATACGAAATATGTCACCGTGCTTGGACTAGTACAAGAGGAGGGTGCATAAAAGTGGTAAAACAGAGGTAAATGGTTATGAATTAGGAAGGGGAAAATGGAAAAAAGAGAGAAAACTAGGGGGATAACAACTACTACTATATGAATAACTTTAGCTGAAAACGTTAATGTGGTATACTTCTTTCATTCATTGTTTCTCTTTCCAACTCCTATACTGACATATTGGCTCTTTTAGCTATACCATTATGTTGTGGAGTTTTGCACTGTTGAATTTCATTTTTATGCTATGCTCCTTACAATAATCATCAAATTATTTAGAGTTAAACTCTCCACCATTGTCAGATCTTATACACTTTATTTTTCAGTCAGTTTCATTTTTAACCATAGCTTTAAAGAGTTTAAACTTTTCAAAAGCTTCTAACTTCTCTTAATTCCAACCAAATCCACTTCTTGTAATAATCAATAATCAACATAAAATATAACTTACTATTTGGAGGAAAATGAAATAATAAAAAGTTATTAATTATATTGGCTGTGAATCTTCTAGATGAAGACAAGGATTGAGTCCAAGATAATATTAGCCTTTGATTATGTTTTAATATTGACCGTTGATTTTTCAATGAGAGATTATAAGAAGGAGGTTGATGGGAATTTGGAAATCACATCGAGTGAGAGTTCTAGAGATATAATTCTCAAGAGAGCAGCGTAGTAGTTGCAGGAGAGAGATCAAGTTGATTTCTTGTAGTGTGGGGAAGGGATAGTTTTCTGGTGGAATTTTTTCCTGATCTAGAGAGTGCAAGGCTAATGAGGAATAGAGAAGTGCAGAGAGGCTGAAAAATGCCACATAGAGATATTATAGAGCTACGCTGAGGCAACACAGAACTACGGTGAGGTAGCGTGGAGCTTCAGAGGGAGTCCTAAATTCTGCTGGGAAACAATCGAGATCTAGTGTCAGAAACCGGGGTGTGGGACCGAAGGGCCAGAGGGTCGAGTTTCTAGCTAACAGAATATTAGGAGGAGGTTTGACGTAGTCCCCAAAACAATGACATAGTAACTGCGTGGGCAGACGCAAATATTGTGCAAAGATAACACAAAGATCTCATCTCCAGTTAGATCAGTGCCAAATTTTCTAGTGATAGTGTGATATTTTCACACTATCTCTTTGTCCAATTTTATCTCTGTATTAGATAGCCAGTTTATGAATCCATTGAATTGTATTCAGAAAACTACTGCATAATATTAAAACTCTTAGCTGTTGCACTGGTTTATTTCCTTCTTGCTCAATATTTTATTTCCGAAATATTTTAGGTTGTGAAGGCTGAAACATATTTTATTTCGATATTTGATGTGTAACACTGTAAATAAGTTGTTCAATAATTAACAAGTAGGATAAATATAATCAATTATATCAGTAGCGATTCGGGATATCGAATTTTCACAATTGACTATTGTTGGCTTTCAATACCACAATTTGTAGGGGGTTTTGTCACTATTTGTCCAGAAATGAGATTTATTAAAAATAACTACTACTATATGAATAACTTTAGCCTAAAACATTAATGTGGTATACTTCTCTCATTCATCATTTCTCTTTCCAACTGATATACTGACATATTGGCTCTTTTAGCTATACCATTATGTTGTGGAGCTTTTACACTGGCCAGTTTCATTTTTATGCTATGCTCCTTACAATAATCATCAAATTATTTAGAGGTAAAATCTCCACCATTGTCAGATCTTATACACTTTATTTTTCAGTCAGTTTCATTTTTGACCATAGCTTTAAAGAGTTTAAACTTTTCAAAAGCTTCTAACATTTCTCTTAATAATTCCAACCAAATCAACTTGTTGTAATTATCAATAATCAACATAAAATATAACTTACTATTTGGAGTCTGAGTTCTTTTAGGACCACACAAGTCCATGTGGACTAGTTGTTACAACATGGTGAACAAGTTTTATTTTCTCTTAAAAGGAACTCAAGTTTTCTAATTAATTTAGCATGACTTGAAAATTATGATTTCTGGTTTAGATATTTTTTGAAATCCCCTTACAACTTGCTTTTTTATCAACTTCAAAATCTTGTCGAAGTTGAGGTGTCCTAGCTTTTTGTACCACAACCAAATTTCATCATACTTTCCAAAGCAACAATTCTCATGCTTTTCACTCAGGACATAATTTTTTTTGTCTATTCTAAAAACTTTAACAACTTCAACTACCATTTCATATGTGTCTGATGATTTAATTTCACACCCTTTAGAATGAAAAAGAACATCACATCCCTAATCATGCATCTGAGAAACACTAAACAAATTGTGTTTCAAACCTTCAACAAATAAAACAATTTTCTCTTTACGTATTCCATTTACTAGAATGATAATTCTTTTTCCTGTGATTTTACCTGGAAAATTATTTCGAAAGGTGAAATTACCTTTGTTGTATTATTTTAGTGATATGAATTTATTCTTATCAACTATAATATGCCTACCTTGATTTTGTGCATACAATATAATGCCACATTTTGTTGGACATTAGATTCAACACTCCTTGTGTGTTTCGTGACATAGACTAACCGCCTCTCATAGATCCTAACTCCGGCGATTGTAGCAGAGACTAACACCTGCGGGTTTTGGTCTAATGAAAATCGTGATTCCAACAAGTGGTATCAGAGTGACAGGTCCCGAGTTCGAAACTCACTTGGTTCGCGTTGGGGGGGAGATTGTTGGACATTGGGTTCAAAGCTCCCCGTGTGTTTCACGACATGGACTAACTGCCTCTCATAGATCCTAACTCTGGCGATTGTAGCGGAGACTAACACCTACGGGTTTTGGTCTAACAACATTGTGATTCCAAATTTTTTTTAACTACTTTATTCATTTTTATGTTGCCATAACTTGGGTTTTCCTTTCACTTTCTTGTTCTTATGAGCTGGTATAAATCTTTTGATTATACATTTAGCTGCATTATGCCTTTAGTTATGAAAATTATAACATTCCAACATGCCATCTAATGGAGAAAATGAATTGTTGTTCCTTGGTACATTTCTCTTTATCCTGGAAAATCGATTGTTTGACTGATAGAACATCTTTATTTTATTTTTAATTTTCCTATATCTTAAATTTACTCTACAACTTGGAGCTTTATGCCCATAGTTTGTGCATGTAAAGCAATCGCTGGGGAAAATGTTTTCATTCTCGAAAGAAATTTTCCTGTTATATTATTATTGTCTTCTCCTTGGAGGCACAACATTTATTTGCTGAACTCTATGGATTTGCTACTGTTTATTTGGATTTATATTTATCTTCCTGTATTGATTTTTTCTTTGTTGCTCCTATTATTTGTGCTCGGGTTTTTTATTTGTACCATAATCTAGTCCCTTTGACTACTTCAACAAAGCAAATGGTTTCCTTTCATTTAAGTGTTGTTGAAATTGAATCTTCTTCATACCCAAAACATGTCTTGATATGAGGGGATCTTTGAAAATTCAAAATTTAATCCAATTTTCAAGTTTCTTTCATAAATTTCTGATTTAGACTTAATTGTGCCTTAGTTTTTGATAACCCTTTCTAAGAGTGACAAACTCCACCTCTAGATTTTCACGTGCCTTGTCTTTTTGTTTCAACTACTCCAACAAAGTATCTTCAATTTTATTTCCTCAATTTTTAGAAGAAGAGGTGACAACCTTTCAACGTTACCTTTTCCTTTTTCAAATTTCACCAACATCTCTTTTTGCATCCTATTATATTTCCTTAGCATCTGAATTTATTCTAAGGCACCTAACCATTTCACCTTCCAAGTCTACTTCGACCACTTCTTCATCAATTTTTCTATGCTGCACTTCTAGAGTGTCTAAAGGAATGATAATGAACTCCTTTGTACTCTTCTTTGCTCTATCCTCATTAGAGGATTGTACATCTTCATCTTCTGAGGAATTGATATATCTTAATTATAATTTTTTTTCTTTTTGATATCATGATCCTTATACATTTTTCTATACTTATCCTTGTATTCATGTTCATTCTTGTTTTTATTTTTTGGACACTTAGTAGAATAATGAACTACTTTACCACAATTAAAACATTTGAAAGGAAACTTACCTTTATATTTACCTAATACTCCAATTTTATGACAAATTTTTCCTCCTCTTCATCTGATTAGCAACATGAGTCATCTTGATCTTCTTTGGGGTTTTTGTCTAATTTTAAAGTTTCATACTTTATTGTAGTTCTTCCATTTTAAATCCTCGTTTCATAGGAAGTTAATGTTCCAAGTAATTGATCCAATGTTAGAGTGTTGAGATATGTTATTTCCTCAATAGCTGATACCTTGGGATTGAATCTTTCATGGAGTGACCTTAGCATTTTTTTAACTGCATCTAACTCATCCAGTTATCCATCAAGTCCTCTTGTTGTATTAGCCACTTCATCTACTCGAAGGTAGAATTTCATTATTTCCTCATCTTCATGCATATTTAGGTATTCAAACTACATTTTGTAGCCTTGAAATTTAGCCTTATTCACTTTATTGTTCCCTTCATAACAACTTCTCATTTTGTCCCATATTTCCTTGGAAGTGGTGCACTCCATAACTTAGACCAATTTAGATTCAAGTAATCTAGCAAGAAGTGCATTCATTTCCTTAGCATTATAGGTGAACTCAAGTTTATGATCTTTGGTAATTACAACTCATGGCTTTTCATAGACATCTTGCACTATGTCCTAGAAATATGCACCAATAAGCTATAAGTAAGTCTTCATTCTTGTTTTTCATTATGTATAGTTTTTTACAGTGAACATAGGATTCTTTTTGGTGTGACCTCCATCCTGGTTAGAAATTTTTTATGATCTTACTTCTAGTTATTATATTGTTCTTGAAGGAACTTTATCTGATACCAATTGTTAGAAACCAGGAAAATACTAAGAAGGGGGGATGAATCAATATTTTAACAATTTCAAAAATTCCTTGCTCAAAATAAAAATACTTAGAAAACAATAATTAACAATAGCACACCAATCTCATAAAATTTGGACAAACTATATTAATTTGGAAACCCAACTGGGAATACCACAATTTTTATTATTATTATGATGCAAAATATATCTCCAACTTCAAATTACATCAATTTTATGTAGGATAGAACCTATATAAGGGTTCAACCTTCTTTCTCTCTGCAAGTACCATTTTTTTATAATGTTGTTTTTTAAAGAACCAATTTAAAGGAAGCACCAACTCCCTGTTTATCAAAACCAATTGAAAGGAAGCTCCAACTCCGTGTTATGAAAGCACCTACCTACACATATTTTATGTTCCCTCTTTCATATAATTTTCAAATTAATATAAAAAAGGATTCTTTGTCATACATTCATAGATGAATTCTCTATTTTATCACTAAACCACCCATTCACTGCTCTCCCAAGATGCTCAATTATCATATGCATTAGATTCGAATTCTACACCTTCATTCACTATAATACTATTGTTATTTATATATATTTAGAGCAACTTATATATTCAATTGATTTGTCAAGTTTGGGTTTAACAGCCGGTTTTACTTTAGTTTTGTTCTTGATGCAACTATTGTTCATACTTTTATTTTTCTTTAGCTTGAACTAATTATTCTATTCTATTTCAGCACGAGGATTTATTCTCAGTTCTACTCTATTTTTTTGTTTATGGTTTCCAATATGAACTTCTTTCTTTTCTTTACATTCCATTCTAGTTCCAACTAGTTTTAATTTGGCGATGGAATTAAAAGTTTAATTCAAGTCATAATGCCAAATTTATAACCAATATCATGCCCTTATCTTCATATCTCTTTAGCATAATACTATGGGTCGAGTTCCATAGCTCTTAACCTTACATAAAAAACCTTTCACACCCTTAACTACCTGTTTAGGTGCTTGGGACGCCAAATTTGGATCACATTGCTCTCTCCAATAACTCATTCAAATTATAGTGCTTAATCCATACTTACAAGACGTGCTAAGAAATTTAGGAAAAAGTGATGCATCACTTCTCGTATCCTGGAGTTTTCCAGCCACTGAGAAAACTCCATCTTTGTACCTCAACTTGAAATTTCGTGGCAGGACTTAAATCTTCATGTCTTCTGACGAAATTATTTTTGTCCCACACCTTCAATCAACCATGACATTCTCCATGAAAAAAATTGACTTGAAACCTTTATGGTGAAATGATGTGTCAGCCATGCCACATTTTCTTTCCAATCTCTCACCCAACATCATCACACTGCTAGTTGTCACCTTGCAAAGGCCCCTTGGGTACCCAAAAATACCAAATCAACATTCCAAGTGTCACTTATCACAACATGCCATGTATCATATGTACGATGTGTGCCACATTATCACTTTCCATGTCTTATGCTACCTACTATGTGTCCTCCTGTCATTGGGACATGTCAAATTTTCTTCCATGTGTCACCTATATGAAGAAGGGTCCTTTAGACTATGTTTTAAAATGGTTTTCAGTGTTATTAAAATATGGCTTGGGTGAAAGATTTGTGTTATCTATTATGCTTTGAAATTTTTTCATCCCCCAGAGTCTGTCTAACATGGTATTTATTTAAACATGAACCCCCACTAACCTTTTTATCCAACCTATGACACAAGACATGAATTTAAGTGTCTGTTAATGAGAAATTTCCCATTCATGATCTTTGTGAACTAAAATATCGTGACTCTCCATGCCAAAGCATCTCGACTAAAATTTCCATGGCACAACATTAACTTATGCATTTGACAATGAGAAAAATCCTGTCTCACACTTCTGTTAGCTTGTGTGGAACCATGTGACTGTGGAACCCTGCAAAGCTTCAAGCTATCATAACTTCTGATCCCTTGGGATTTTTTTAGAGTGCTATATATCATTGGAAAGGTTTATCATAGGATTATCCAGTGTTAATTTTTGTAGCATTAGATGGTGTTATAGTTTCGAAAGTTATTAGAAAGGCTAAGAAACACTGAGACTCCATAACCTAGAAAAGGTTTAAGTTTAAGGAAAATACACCTAGAGGTGCCTTAATTAAGTTAATTAATCAGTAATTAATTTTTTACTAAGTCTAACTTAGGGAAGATGATTAATTAATAGTAATTAATTGAGGAAGGTGATATTTTGCTAGAAACTCATACATATCAACTAGGAGATAATATCATCCATTGATTAAGTTTTAATCTTGGTTGTTGGAGTCCCACAACAAGATTATAAGAAGAAATCAATGAGTAGATGGAGGAAGACACTTGAGATTGATTTCTTTGGGTAGTTCGATTTTTCCAGAGAGAAGCAACATTTTGCCGGAAGAGTTCGAGCTAGAGGGGGCATACATAGACAGAGAGGGAAAAAAAAGTGAGTATGGAGGAAGTTTTCCAGTTTTGGAGAGTGAGAAAGAGGAGGTTGATATTTTCTCTAGGAAGTCGCTTATGGACTACACGGTTTCTTCAAAAGAGCAATTTGATCTAGATGAAGAGGAATATGTTTTTAGTTCTAAAGACTAGGAATATTTTTATAGAGGGTTGGAGAATCATTTTCCCAGTTAGTAGTAGGAAGGATGACTATATTGGTAGTCGATTCAGGAAGTACATGTGGTAAGAAGTGCTAGGGTGACGCAGAGCCTGCACAAACCATCCTTTTTTTCCAGTATTTATCTTGGATAGATTCACCAATTTTGCAACATTTATTACACTCATAATTTTCTCACTACTGCTTAATAATAAAAACCCTTAGTTGCTGCAAGTGGTTTCCCACATTGGGTTTTTCTGGGGATGTTTGTCCAAAAACAATGATGTTATATTTTTTGTGTGTATGTGCCAATATTTCTTATTTTCCAGTTTATTTTCTGTAATGTTTTATTTGTGAAGAAATAACAATGTGAATTATTCATTGTTTTCCCTAGAAAATAAATTGCATAATTAATTTACAATTAGAATAATAATTTCCATGGTATTAGAGCAATTTTGATCAGACAGGGAAGCTCAAAAGCTTAGAATAAATTTCGCTGTTCACAGGGAGTAGTAGAACTAGTTTTCTAAGGGTTGCACCATGCCTAGATAGGTAGTGCGAATTGATGCACAATTCAAATTTTTAATGCAAGGTTGCAAAAAAATTGGCTTGCCAAATTGAGTGATTCCAACAGTGAGAGAGAGTTGCAGTAGCTTAGTTTTTCGATAAGTAGATTCCTTGTATAGTTGTAGGAGGGTTTTGCATCAATTTACAATAGAAGAATAAATGCCGGGTGGAAAGGAAGCACACATTGAGGGAATTTTTATCAGATGGTTTCAAATTCAGAAATACATATTTATAGTTGCAACTGATTGTAGCCATAAGTAGAATTTATCACTACGAAAGGGAGTGCGAATATAAGATTCAACAACCGAGCAGGTGGAAGAGGGAGATTTACATTCCAGTTTTAGAGATGGCCACAACTGGGCTTAGAAATCAGGATATGTTGGAGGGAGCATCCAACTATGTCATCTAGAAGGCCATGATGTACTTTTTATTAGATGAACATGACCTGAATACCATTGTAGGGAGCGTGATGGAAATACCAACCAATGTCGATAAACTGAAAGAGTACATTAAAGAGATGGCCTAGGTGAAGCAAATGATCATGTATGGAGTATGAGACCATATATTTTCACTTATATATGGAAATAACACTGCCAAGGAGATGTGGGATGCTCAATCACAACTGTATAAAAATCCTTTTGAGCAAAGGAAGATGTTCCTGAAGGATAAGTTTAGAAATCTCAGGATGCATAAGGGTGAAGGAATTCATCCCTCTCTCACCAAAATTAAAAAAATTCAGGATTAACTTGCAGTTTTGGGAGAGGCACCTCAAACCAGAGAGCATGTGCGTTTTGCATTGAACAATGTCTTATAGGACTCAAAAATATTCGTCCAAGGAATTTTGGGATGAGATAAATTACCAAGGGGGATAGTATGTGGTTAAACCTATAGCAAGAGGAGATGAGTGAGCACTTTTTAATACCTCCATCAACGAAAGAAACAACAAGGGTTCAAAATGTGAGAAGGAGGAAGAAAATGTGGCCCTTGCATCAAAGGGCCCCCGTCAGGGAAAAGGGGAGAAGAAGAAAAAGAAGGACCTATATAAGGTCAAATGCTTAAGGTGTGGCGAGTTTGGACACTACAGTACCCAGTGTCCTCAAAGGAATATGGAAAAGTAAAGAGAAGTAGGATCACATGGAAACATCTATAGATAACGATAAGGTATCCTCCTAGTTGGAGGAAGAATTCTCCATGTTTTCAGGTATACTTATAGGAGTGAGTTGGGAAAATATGGAATTATAGTCCCAGAGTTACGTAGAGTTTTGGGAAGGGTCCATAGAGGTGTCCTCCTCATGGATCATTACCTTTCTACAGGGGCCCACAATATTTAGTAGTAGGATGAATCAATGTCAATTATTGCAGTCAGATTCCAGAGTGATTGTTGCAGAGTAGTTGTAGTCAGGTGCTATGGAGCACATAACAACATTTACAACAGAGAAATAGGCTCAAAAACATAGTCAGCAACAACACAAATTCTTCATTAGACAGTGTAGTGGCTAGTAGTAGTCAGATGCTCAAGAGATATATGCAACACAATGGAAGAATAGTTTCAATATTTCAAATGATTCTTAATTGCAGCAGTTTCAGTAGCAACAACAATAGTTGAGAGGGAGTTGCAGTGTAGATGAAAATTTGGAAGTAGTATAGCAGTGTTAGCAACGAAAAAGATACATCATCAGAGTTGTGTAGTGGTTGGTGGGTAGTGGTAGGAAGTCACAATGGCCATACATAAAAAGTGTGTATGGGAGGTTGATGCAGAGACTCGGTGTTGGAGAAGTTCAACACTAGAACACCTTCCTCGCTAAGAGGGAGTGTTAGTTTTTGTAGCATCAGATGGTTTTTTAGTCTCTAAAATTTTCAAAGAGGCTAAGAAACACTAGGACTTCATAACCCATAAAATGTTTTAGGAAACTCCACCTAGAATGCCTTAATTAAGTTAATTCATCAGTAATTAATTTTTTCTGAAGGTTAACTTAGGGAAAATTATTAATTAACAATAATTAATTAAGGAAGGTGATATTTCTCTAGAAAATCACACATATCAACTAGGAAATAATCTCAGCCATTGATTAAGTTTTAATATTGGCCATTGGAGTCCCACAGTGAGATTATAAGAAGAAGTTGATGGGTATATGGAGGAAGACATTTTAGATCTATTTCCTTGGGCAATTCAATTTTTCTAGAGAGCAACATCATTCTGTCGGAAGAGTCCGAGTTAGAGGGGGGATGAAGAGATAGAGAGGGGAACAAACAGTGAGTCCAGAGGAATTTTTCTAGTTCCGGAGAGTCAGAATGAGGAGGCCGAGATCTTCTCTAGGAAGAAGTACATGGACTACATAGTTGCTTAAGAAGATCAATTCAATCTAACTAAAGAGGAAGACATTTTTAGGTCCATACGTCGGTAATATTTTCTAGAGGGTTGAAGAAGCATTTCCCTAGTCATCAACATGCATGATGACTAGATTGGAAGTCGATTCAGGAAGTGTGTGTGGCAAGCAGCTCTAGGATGACGCAGGCTCTGCAAAAACCACTTGGATGATGTAGAAATTTATTAGTACTTATAGTATTACCATATTCTCTTGATCTAATAAATTAATCTTATGTTAAAATACATAATCCTTCCACTTAATTCTTTGTGGAAATTAAATCGCCAATTGCAAACACATGTGAATAAAATCAATCACACATAAACACAATTTTTTAACGAGAAAGCTTAAAGCTAAAAACCCAAACTATCATATATTATGTATATCAATGGATCATGTAATAATCTCATACAAATATTAGTACATCAAGCTCTCAGTACAATCAACAATCATTACACACTGTCATGCATAAATTTGCATATCTATGCACCAATTTCTTTCCTCTTGACAACCTGCCTCCACTGCGCAATCCCTGCTGAAGAAGACCTCTGAATGAATTTGAATTGGCCTTGCCTTGAATGCACAATCCTCATTGGCATCTCCAATGTGTGTCAGATGCATTGAATGCATCACTATAGTCACAACAAATAGTCCATCTCACCGTTTCACTTATCTCTCAACTAGGTCTCCACTGGAACTGACATGCAAGTAGTTAACTATTGTATTTGTTCAGTTTTTAGTGAGTTATTAGCTGTGAATTAATTAACTAATTAATTCACTAAAATCTTACTAATGTATCTTTCAGTTAGACTAGATACAACTAGCTCAACTGAGTTTAACTCACTTAATGGAGTTAAACTAAATAACAACTCCGATAACTACTCTTCCAACTTTGTCACAACTTTTCCACTTTAGTTCTAACTGAGTCCTCCATGCATGAGCCACCAATAACCCTAGGAATTGCGTAATTCCTTCAGCCCACTGATTTTCCAAATCTGTTCACGGAAATAAATTGATCCAAGAGAATAAGTTGATATTTATTGTCAGATTATTATTAAGGGATAATAATAATCTACATGTATCTATATTTAGATTGACGATTTATAAATAGACTTCGCACAATATTCTAAAAATAGAATTTCATCTGTTTTTCACATTTGACCTACCATTTACAAATAGCATCCTGCAACTTATAGAATCTGCTCACCATGTTTAAAAATAGACATACACCTAAAAATAGCCTGGGGGCCCCACTTAGTGAAGGTGCTTACTTTTCACTAAGCTCATCATCTTGTTGAATCTCAAAATATGACTAGATTTTTCAGAGGCTAGAGAGTGCCGAGATTGGTTGGAGTGATGGTAAAATCCCTCAAAATAAATTTTCCAGTATTTATCCTGAATAAATTCTCCATTTTGGCGACATTTATTGTACTCATAATTTTCTCACTACTGCTTAATAATAAAAACCTTAGCTGCAACAACCAATTTTCCCACATTAGGTTTTCCCTAAGGACATTTGCCCAAAAATAACAGTGTTATATTTTTTGTGTTTATGTGCTAGTATTTTCTTAGTTTCTAGTTTATTTTCCTCAATTTTTTATTTGTGAATTATTCATTGTTTTTTGTAGAAAATAAACTACATAATTAATTTACAATTAGAAGAATAATTTCTATTTGTTGCATTTCAAGGAATTTTCACATCCAATTGACCAATTTTCATTTGCATTTGAACACTTTACCTATAGGAAAATTTTGTTCAAGGATATATCCTCTAATTAATAAAACACCATAGAAACATAATAAATAATTAAAATGACAACTCCTTCGACATCAATGACTACTCCTTTTCCATCAATGAAAACACTTATCTCAACAAATAATACATCTATTTCTTCAGTTCACTTGCTTCTATAATATATTTCTTATACAACCTAATGTTTGGTAATGGCGAGTATGGAAACAAATGAATCTCATGCTCCACTTCCCTCTAGGGTGGTAACCCTTTAGGCTTCTGGAACATGTCCATGTATGCCTCTAGCATCTCTTCTTGTTGTTATTTTTTTTTTTTAATTACAACCCTCTAAGGATTCCTTTTCTCTTTCTAACTCTTCTATTGGCTGATTTTCTCTTAAAACAATAAAATTTACTTCTTTCTTGAACTGATCATTTCTTGGCTTGGTTGGCAATTACTAGTGAAAATTTCGACTTGCCTTTCTGTGCGTTAAGAGTGACTGATTTTCCATCGTCGATGAGCCAATAATAGGTGGCTATTTACATGAAGATTTCATATATAATGTGAATAGTATCTGCATAATTTACCTCCATATCCTATAGGTTTTTCTTCATCCACAAAATCTGAGTGCATCTAGATGCCGCTGCAATGTACTATACCTCAATAATAGAGAGAGAGAATTATGTTTGCTTATTTCTCAACCAAGCCACTATAAATTCTCTAAAAAAGAAATCACCTCCACTTGTTCTTTTCCTATCATATACATTTTATTCCAAATCTACATCTATATATGTTATTAATGAGAATTTTTTACCTCGTGGATACCATAATCTGTTGGGTGTAGAGCCTGATTATCTTGTTTATTTTGTATCACAACGTTGGACCTCTATACCTTAATGAGGGTGGCAAAACCACCCGAAATTAAATGCTGCCTGGGGGGTCCAGGAGGGGGGGGCGGCTGTGACTTTATGAAGCCCCTCCTGGTGGGGGGTTTCAGGGGCAGCGCCCCCGAAGCTAAAAACATATGTAAAATTTCCTTGTAAAAGTGTAGTAATTTCTAGTCAATCTTGGCCGTTCATTAGGCGGATGATGTGATGGTAGAAGTTATGTTTAGTTTAGCGTTTTTTTCCCTAGAAGGCAAACCCTTGCTTTGTATGAGGGTATTGTATTGTGGCTGTGTATGGCATGTGTATTCTTGGAGTGAGAAACAAATAGGGAGACTGTGAGAGAGAACAAAGGATATTACAACGGATCTACAGTAGGTTGTGTCTCTTCATTTTGATGGATAATAGAAAGGAAGGATTGGCTGTTCAGGGTGGAAGTAGCCCAAACTGGGTGAACCACGTATATCTGTATCTTTTTGGTTTTATGTGTTTTGTAGGCTTGTGTTTTCTGCATATTTTATGTGTTGCATTGCTCTGTAATATATAATTTTTATAACATAATCTATATTCCATTGTACCTCTTAAATATATAAGTATTGTTTTCCTTCTAGGAGATGAATTTGTTTGGGGGTTGATTTAAATATTCCAACAATGCCAACAACTTGCATAACAACACCATCAACTTGCATAATATTTGGTATTGTCGCTATTAAATGTAAGAGGCTACTAATTATTAACCTATACATTGTATGATCTACCTCAGGTGAAACATTATTTCTGCTGAGCTTGCATCTAGTGACCATTGGAGTATTGACAAGTGAGAATTCTTCTATTCCAAATTTATTCAGTACTTATTTGAGGTACTTGCCTTGGGAGATGAATATTCCTTTTACTGATTGTGTAATCTACAAACCAAGGAAGTATGAAAGTTCTCCAAGCATGGATATTTCAAATTCAGTCTTCATATTAATTACAAATTTTTGATAGTTCATCTGCATCACTACAAAAAATAATATCGTCATCATAAGCAACAATAATAAAAATATTTTATTTTTCCGATTTCATATATAATTTGTTGTTTTTTGCTCCTCTTTTGAGTCCATACTGTAGAAGATATCTATAATCTAGAATACGATGCCCTGGGTGCTTGTTTAAGACCATATAATTCCTTGTTCAACCTGCATACATGATCAAAATTTCCTAACAGTTGAAAAATTCCATGTTGCTCAATGTAAACTTCTTCTTGAAGCTCAATGTTCAAGAAGGATTATTTTACATCCATATGATATATATTTAACTTTTTGTGACTGGAAAATTCTAAAATCATTATGAGAGATTATAATATGGCTACATGAGAAAATGTTTTATCAAAATCTAATCATTTAACTTGAGCATAACCTTTTCATACTAATTTGGCCTTATTCCTCACCACTTGTCCATCTTCATCTAATTTATTCCTGGAGATCCATTTTGTACCAGTGAAATTTTTGTCTTCTGGTCTTGGTACCAATTCCCAAGTTTGATTATTCTCAATTTAATCTATCTCTTCATTGATATATTCATTTAATTTTATATTGGATGGCCTAAGAAAAATATTTTGGTCCAACCATGGACAACATAACAATATGTGCTTGATTGATGGGGTTCATCACTCTTCTTCTAGTTTGGCCTTTTATATCCAAATCTCCTAGAATTTGATTAGAAGGATGAGAACTTTGAACATACCTTGAGGGATATTTTGGCTTAGGACTTTTTGAATATTCATTGAATCCTTCCTCAATTTTTTCATCGTCATCTTCATGGATAGTCTGTTTCATTTATCTGATATTTTTTGGCTGTCTGGCTTTGAGTGGAGTAGATTCATACATTCTCACATCAATGATGTCAAAATTTTTTCTTAATTTTTTGTTATAACACCTATAACCCTTGTTTTTACGTGAATACCCAAGAAATATACCTTCATCTACTTTGGCATCAAGAAATGTATCACTTGTTATCAAAGAATTTTAAGTGATTGATGTTGATTTTTCTAGCATTGAATGTGATCTAGCCTCAAGATTTTGCAGAGAGGTTAAGACACATGCATTCCAAAATACCCATAAATAATTGGGGAAATTCCACCCAGAAAGGATTTAATTAAAATAATTTATTATTTTTAATGGATTCCTAAGTCTAAACTTAGGAAAAGGAAACAATTAAAAGGTATTAATTAGATCGGGTGTGAATCTTATAATGAACACGGGGATTGAGTCCACGCTAATCTTAGCCTTTGTTTATGTTTTAATATTGGCCACTGATTTGTCAATGAGAGATTATAAGACGAATCTCGATGGGAATTTGGAAATCAAATCGAGTGAGAGACCTAGAGATCAAATTCTCAAGAGAGCAGTGCAAAAATTGTCGGAGAGAGATCGAGTTGATTTCTTGCAGTGAGGGGCAGGGATAGTTTTTCGGTGGAAGTTTTTCCTGATCCAGAGAGTGCAAGGCAGAGAAATAATAAATAAGTCCATGGAGGATGCATAGTACATGCTGAGGTAGTGCAAATCTTTGTTGAGGCAATGCAAAGCTCAAAGGGAGTCCGAAATTCTGCTGGGAAACAATCAAGATCTAGTGCCGGAAGTTAGGGTGTGAGATTGGAGGGCCGGAGGGTCGCGTTTCTAGCTAGCAAAAGATCAGGAGGAGGCGTGACACATTCCCAGTATTAGTGACACAATAGCTACATGGGCAGATGGTAAGAATATGTAGAGACAACACAAAGAGCTCATCTCTTGTCAGATCAATGTCGTATTTTCCAGTGACAATGTGATTTTTTCTCACTATATCTTCGTCTAGTTTTAGCTCTATATCGGATAGAAAGTTTGGGCATACAATGACTTATATTAAAAAAACTATTGCATAATATTAAAACCCTCAGTAGCTGCATCAATTTTCCCAATTTGGGATTTTACAGGGACATTGTCCAAAAAAAATGGTGTTCATTGTGTGTGTTTATTTCTTGCTTACTGAGTATTTTATTTCCGCAATATTTTATGTTTTGAAGGCTGCAATAGATTTTATTTCGATATTTTCCATGTAACACTGCAAATAACTTGTTTAGTAATTAGCAAGTAGGAAAAATCTAATTAGTCATTGTAGTAGGGATTCAAGATATCGTATTTTCACATGGTATCAGAGCGTAGGTGAAGCAAGAAGAGCCCAATGCTGAGAAGAAGAAGGATTTTGAAAATACTAAGTAGGCACCAGATTGAAACCCTAGAGGTTCTGCGTAGTCCATAACTAGGAGGGAAATATTTTTTGGAAAATTCTTTCTTTGAGTGAGTTGAAAAAGAAGACGATTTTTTGGATCGAGATTTTCCAGGGGTAGAAGGAGCAACGCAACAACTTCAGCGCAGATCATATCTTTAGCTAGGACATAGTTTTCTGCAACAGTTTGCTGGGACATAAAAGCGTTAGAAGAGGAAAGAAGAGCACATACTGAGGGAATTTATTCCTCATAGAATTCCTAGCCGAGGAATTCGATTTCTCACTACTGAGTAGTTGTTATTGGGAGTATATCTTCTTACTCCAATAGGGGGTGTGTAGAGCCAGTAAAAAACTGTGCATATGAGAGAAGAGGCAGTTCGATTTTTTTTTGAAAAATGGCATCAACTGGGTTAAGCGATCAAGATCGATTAGAGGGTGCCTCCAAATATGTGATTTAGAAGGAAAGGATATCCTTCCTTCTAGATGAGCATGATCTTAAAACTTTCATCGATAGTGTGGTGGTTGTCCCTTTAGAATCTCTAGATTTGTTGAAGGATTACAAGAAGGATATGGATAATTCCAAGAGGTTGATCCTCGATGGAGTGAGAGATCAAATTGTATCTCATATATCAGGCAATGGCACAACCAAAGAAATGTGGGATGTATTGGCCACGTTATATTAGGGATCTTTTGAGCAATGAAAGATGTACTTGGAAGAGAAGATGAGATGCACAAGGATGCAGAAGGAGGAGCGCATAGAATCCTTTATAATGAGACTTCAGGATACCTAAGATAAGCTAGCTGATGTGGGGGAAACACCTGAGGGTAATAAGTTTGTATGGGTGGCCCTGAATAGTGTTTTCGACAAGTGGAAAGTCTTTTTCCTTAGTATCTTGGGCAGAGAAAAGTTGCTTGATTGGGAGAGAGATTGGGATGATCTACAATAAGAGGAGATGAGGCATGATTTGGTGAAGTGCACCATAAGTGGCAACAAAAACAGTGGGGTGAAGATCGATAAGGAAGAGGATAATTCAACCCTTGTATCAAAGGGACAACAGGAGAAGTGCAGGTGAACTAAGGATATTTCGAAGATCAAGTGGTTCCTATGTGGTGAGATGGGCCACTTCAGTTCTCAATTTCCTCTTCAGAAGAAGGAGAAGGATCAACAAGCAGGTACCGTAGAGATCGATAGACTGTCCTCCAGATTGGAGGAGGATTTTTCCATGATTTCCCACATACCTCAAGGGGATAGGTGGGATTTTTTATCACTCTCCTCAATTTCCTAAGGCTGAAAATAGGATTGGAGAAAGGTAACCGCATACCAAAATTTAGGTCAGGTAGCTAGCCCTACCTGGACTAGAGAGGGCTCTCTCATTGTCACTTTTAGCATTCAAATGAATGGCTGAGTATCTAATGATCTTAGGCCAGGTATATAAGCTCAATAAATAGTTTTTTTTTTATGTTTTTAGTGTTAGATAGAAAATTCAGTGAGTGGATTGCGTATAAGGTTTTTAGATCTGAACTCCAAAGTGAACCTACAGAGAATATGTGAGGCAAGATAGGTAGTTTGAAAGCATATTAATAATTAATTTATCATAGGATGAAATTGAAGAGAGTTTTGATGACAACTGGGGTGAATTCATTCAGTTTAGAAGTAAATAAACATAGTATGGTGAATCTTGTCTAAAACAGAGCATGCATAAACATGAGTTCTGCTCTTAAACTTACAAGATAAAAATATATTAAGAAGAATAAATGGTTTTAAGAATGAAATGATAAACAAACATGAAAAAAAAATATGCTCAAAATCATACCACAATTATCTCAACACAATTCCTGCAAATTTGACTTTGATTTAATTCGAAAAGATGATTACAAGAGCTCCACTGCAATATGAGACTATCCAACCCAAAAAAAGACTAAAGAGAGTCTAGTTATAGAAATTATGGACTATGAAACCTCATCAGGTCGAAATCCCTTCCAAAATGGATCATAAATACACAAGATGAGTCATTTCCTAGATTCTAGGGAGGTTAGAAACCATTCCCTGAATTTTAGCTATGAACTAGGAGTGTTTGTCCCTTACATTAATTACATATTCCCTCATTATATGAGGCAAAAACCAACCCAATAAATCTAATGAAAACTCATAGGACAAAATTTCCTCGAATTTCTGTCCATTTCTGAGCTTGACAAGTGTCCTGAGGAATCCAATGCTGATTTGTGACATTTCTCACAGAAGAGTAATTTTTTTTGCAGAAGCATAATATAACTTTGGAGGCACGTTTGAGGATATTTTAGGAGTCCAAATCCACTTCTGAGAGAATTATCAACTAGCCCTATGTGTCTAGTTTCTAGAACATCCTTAATTTTTCAAAATGGACCACGGGAAGGCCTTCAAAAATCCATTCTCCCAAAGTCACTCCAAAAGAGTAATAAAGGGTCCAAAAAGAAGGTAGAAACATGAAAAATGAGTATTTTTTGATATTTCTCTCCAAAATTACAGCTTTTCATGCCATGGGGGTTCCTAATCTATGATGTACTCATCAAAATACATTCATCCATGTAAATAAATCACCATTTGGATGCCTCCAAAATAAGAGTAACAAAAGTTCTTTACCCTTCTGCAATGAAAAATTTCCAGAATTTTGCAAAAAATCATATAAAATACCAAAATTGATCAAAACTTCTCAAAATTGGTTCTTTGGCATATGTGAGAGATGGGATACATAGCCAAATAAGCTTCGACCCATAATTCCAATATATCCTTCTCTTCGAGATTCATTTGTGCCTCTTTAAGCCTTTTCTTCACTTGTTTCAACATTATTTGAGAAATGGCGTTCCTGGTGGGATAATGGTTTGCCATGTGTGTTTGAAGCTTATTGTCTCTTTTAGCCTTCTTCAAATGCTTCTCAAAATTCTCATTAAATCTTGACAACCAAAGCTCTATGTCCTTATTTATCTCCATGGCAATAGGGTCATCAAAGGTTAACTCTTCAAATTGATGAGTTGAATATCTTTCTTGCTGCAATGCCCTTTTTAGGCCTCTTTTTCTTGGTCTTCTTGTTTGTGTTTCAGCCTCCATGTCTTACATTTTGTCAACAACAATAATATTCTTGCCTTTACCTCTTTTTTCCTCCATGTATGATTTATACTTTCTTTGTAGGAGCTGATTCACTTGCAATTGAAAATTTTCCTGCTGGAGGAAAGTAATTTGGGATTGGGAAATGGAGAAGGCCTCTTTCAATTTTGCTATTTATTTATATTTCTATTTTATTATTTATTCAAATGATCTGATCTCCACCTGCTCTGATACCTCAACCTCAAATGGAATTGAATCACTATGCTGATGGAAAAAAGGTTGCTCCTTTATCTCACATTGTTCAACAATGGTGTCAAGTGTAATAAAACTCCTGGTAGAATTAGACACAAATATTTTTCTATTCACCCTCTCATATGTGTGAGAAAATTCCACAACCCTAGGAACATATGAATCCTAAGTAGGCATGCTAGAAGAGCCAACATCCACTGGTTGTGCTGATGATGTAATGGGAAAGACAAAAAGGCTGATGGTAAGCGCTGCTGACAATTTCTCCAAGAAGTTTTCCTAAGTCATGTTTATGGAGGACAAGTGATGCATCATAATGAGCTTGATTAGGCCATTATGAAAATACTAGTGTGATGATCTTCTCTTCTACTCTGAACCTTGTCAACCATCTTAATAAAGCTCCTATACAAATAGTGAGGCAAATCATGTGTTTTGATAGAGGTAAAATGCATCAAAATCTTGATGTGATACCTATACAACCTGGAGAATATTCCTTCACATGTGAATTAATTCATTATGAACATCATCAGAAGAGAATACTTGTTTCTGAGGTGTTTGAAAGGAAAAATATATTCTGGCTCCTCTCTAGCATGAGGCTTGAGAAATTGCTTGTAGTTTTCAATTTCTAAATCCATACCCTTGAACCACTGCTCTCCATGAGAGGGGATACCTGTAGTTGAAGAAATTAGGTCAGATGATAGGCTTATCACCAGACCTGCAAGAGTGACATTTCCCATATTGTAGCTTGTTGCAAAAAGGCTAGACAACTGAAGATGATACCCCTTTTCCATGAGTCTTTGACAAAATGTCAAACACTAAGCTCTTTCAAAGCACCTTTTGGCCAATGGCGAAGCATTAATTTCATGTGTGGTGAATGGTTCAAGCTTGAGCTGTCACCCTCCTTTGAA
Source organism: Pinus albicaulis (assembly GCA_034641835.2). Lineage (NCBI taxonomy): Eukaryota > Viridiplantae > Streptophyta > Pinopsida > Pinales > Pinaceae > Pinus > Pinus albicaulis. The sequence goes on from CM076581.1 coordinate 1,602,263,020, forward strand.
TCTCTTATTTTCACTTTCCATTGTATTTTTCATTGGAATGATGAAAACCCTAGGGTGTTAATGAAATGAGTGAATGAATGGAAATATGGAAAAATAAAGTGTAGGAAAATGTGATTTTGGTGGATGAAATGAGGGGTCTTGAAGCTGAGAAAAATTATAGAAAAATTTGAGTAGGTTTTGTTGTGTGTTAGCTTCAATTTGTAGGCTGAATGAGGGAAAATGAGTGTGAGGAAGGTGTCAAAATTCCTAAAACACAGGAAATTCCAATTTTGACTGTGAGAATAGCTTGTGCAATAGTAGTGTAAGTTGGTAAGATGAAATGGGGGTCATGGATTTAAGTAAAAATTATGAGAAAAATTGAGTGGATAGGGTGGTGTATTAACTCCACAATGAAAGTGGAATGAAGAGAAATGGGTAAGTGTAGGGTGGTAAAAAGCTCAAAACACGGGAAATTCTCAGTTTAGACTGTGAGAATAACTAGTGAAAAAGTATTTTTAGTGTTTCTAGGGCCATGGAGCTGAATAAAAAATACTGATAAAAATTCAGTGAAGAGTATGTCATATTATCTCCACAGTGCATCTGAAATGAGGGAAAATTGATGGGTGTAGGGTAGAAAAACCTAGTGAACACAGTTAATGCCAAGGTTTTCACTGTTTTCACCGTGGAGAAGCTTGAATTAAGGTTTGATTGTATTAGACATGTTAGGGATAATGGTGTAGATGATAGAAGTGTGGTGATGAAGAATATAGGATGTATGGGTTATGGTTTATGTGATGGGGTTAGGGTTTAGGTCAATGGGTAGGTTAGGGTTTGACAAAATGAAATTTTTTTATATGTATGCCAATGAATAGTATGGAGAAAACGTAAATGAGCATGAAAAGATTCAAATCTTTCAAAATTCAAATAAACACTAGCATAGGATGGTTACTTACCTTATATGAGGTTTGTATAAGGTAATGGAGCTCGAGCTTTGAATTGGTTTGAGGTTATCTGAGCTCAAAAAACTGGAAATTTCTTCTTTACAGAAGCGTAACAACGTTACAGGAGTGTAACACTACCTTACAGGAGCGTAAAACCTGGAGACATGAGCGTAAAAATGTGTGTGTAGTGCTTGTGTAGCACCTGCGCAACGCTCCAAAAGGGTACAACGTGTGTGAAACGTTCTCAGAAGTGTAACACCTCAGCCCATAAATGTATCACGATGCCCATAAGTGTAACAAGGATGATCTTTGAAGGATTGCGATTGAATTTTGATGGGATTTAAGCCTTGGAATTTCGAGTTTAGAAACTATGGAGGGAAAATGAAATAAAGATCTGTTCTCACATACATGAAAAGGGTAAATGAGTGAAATGAGTTTTATTTTCCCTTTTATAAACTGAAGATGACCCTTTACCTTTTTTCTTTGGCACATGTAAATGACATTTTTGAACTTTTGTGCACTTGGAAATGGATTTTTTCACCTTCAAATGTGATATGAAGATATCTAATGAACCTCTTTTTCATTTTTTTGACACTTGAGGTGACTTTATGGACATTTTAATGAGACAATGAGACAAACTTCTCTTTTTAATGAGACAGTAAGACTACTTTTTTTAAAACCTTTGAACTTTTCACATTTGAATATGAATTTTTCCAAAACAAGATAAGCAATATTTGAAGACTGGAAATGAATCCTTTTTTATTTGACTGGGACAGTAGGTCAAAATGACCTCTTTTTAATCTCTGACAGTTAAAATGAATTTTTGGTCCTTAAATGAGACAATGAGACAAATTCTTCTTTTCATGAGACAATGAGACATAATGGAGTTGCTCGAAACATTTTTGGAACTTTATCCATATGAAACAAGAAAGGTGGCCTTTATTTCATTTCATAAACAAACTTTCTCCCTCCTTAGGGTTTTATGAGTGGAACGAAGGGTTGCTAACTTGTTTTAAGTGAAATTTTGAAGATTTTCCAAAGGCAGAGATGAACCTAGATAGTGACCTATATGAGGTGGAGTGACCTAACCCTAGACCCTTTAAATGATGATGATGGAGACAATGACCTTGAAACTGATGGTGGCGATGAATGAAATGAAGGATCATCATAATTGACTCAGACCTCCTCAGTAACCCAAATTATTTTCTGAGAACTTGTTTGAAAAAGTAAAAAAAATTGACCTATGAATTTATGGAAGACAACTGAAAGAGTTATTTTATCACTCACATACCCGAGCTAACATGGTGATATTTTGTTTTAGCCTCAGAGAGCTATAGGATGGGAAGGATCCTTTAAGAGTCCACCTCTTGGATCATCACATTGCTACGAGAGCCCATAACAGTAGTAGCAAGATGGACTAGTGATAGATGATGCAGTCAGGTGCCAAAGTGACATATGAAGTGGCTAGCAGTGTTAGGAACTGAGTAGTGTAGAGCACAATTGGTAGCAGTGCAGTGTAAGAAGCAACAAGGAGGCTTCAGTGACAATGCAGAGGCTATAAACAGTCAAAAATTGGTTAATTGATGCATTAATATGAACAAAATTGGTTCAGTTGATGGAAATCTCTTATTTGCAACAAAAATAGATGAGAGACAATTGAAGATGTTGCAGTGGAAACAACCACAGAGTTGCAATGAAGATGCAGTAGTTGAGAAGAGTATGCAGAGTCAAAAACAACATAGATGCAATGCAGAGAGACTCTACGCATTAGTTGGTGGGAATAAGTAGCTAGACATTAGCAAAACAACTAGGATGGTGTAGAGGTCACAGTGATGCTTCAGGATGATGCAACACTTGAGCACATTCCTCGCTAAGAGGGAGTGTTGATATTTGTAGCATTGGATGTGACCTAGTCTCAATATTTTTTAGAGAGACTAAGACACATGCATTCCACAATACCCATAAATCATTTTTGGAAATTCCACCCGGAAAGGATTTAATTAAAATAATTAATTATTTTTAATGGATTCCTAAGTATAAACTTAGGAAAATGAAATAATTAAAATGTATTAATTAGATCGGTTGTGAATCTTCTAGATGAATATAAGGATCGAGTCCAATATAATATTAGCCTTTGATTATTTTTTAATTTTGGAAGTTGATTTGTAAATGAGAGATTATAAGAAGGAGCTCAATGGGAATTTGGAAATCACATCGAGTGAGAGATCTAGATATCAAATTCTTAAGAGAGCATCACAACAATTGTCGAAAAGAGATCAAGTTGATTTCTTGCAGTGAGGGGAAGGGTTAGTTATCTGGTGGAATTTTTTCTTGATCTAGAGAGTGCACGGCTGAGAAGGAATAGATATTTCCATAGAGGCTGTGTAGTTCCACAAAGAGGTAGTGCAGAGCTACGCTGAGACAAGGTAGAGATTCAGAGGGAGCCCTAATTCTGATGGGAAACAATTGAGATCCAGTGTCGCAAGTTGGGGTGTGAGACCGAAGGACCAGAGTGTCAATTTTCTAGCTAATATAAGATCAGGAGGAGGTGTGACGCAGTCCCAACAACACTGACACAGTAACCGCGTGAGAAGACGTAAAGACTACGCAGATAAAATGCATAGAGCTCATCTCTAGTAAGATTAGTGCTATATTTTCTAGTGGCAATGTGATATTTTCTCACTATCTCTTTGTCCAGTTTTATCTCTCTATTAGATAGCCAGTTTTCAAATCCAGTGAATTGTATTCAGAAAACTACTGCATAATATTAAAACACTCAGCTACTGCACCGATTTTCCTGCATTGGGGTATTCCGGGGACATTGTCCAAAACCAATAGTGTTCATTGTGTGTGTTTATTTCCTACTTGCTCAGTATTTTGTTTCTGTAGTATTTTATGTTGTGAAGGATGCAACATATTTTATTTCGATATTTGATGTGTAACACTGTAATTAACTTGTTCAATAATTAACAAGTAGGATAAATATGATCAGTTACTGCAGTAGGCATTCAAGATATTAAATTTTCACAATTGACTATTGCTGGCTTTCGATACCACAATTTGTAGCAGGTTTTGTCACTATTTGTCCAAAGTGAGCTTTATTAAAAATAAATACTACTATAGGAATACCTTTAGCTGAAAAACTTAATGTGGTATACTTATCTCATTCGTCGTTGTTCTTCCCAACTGCTAAACTGACATATTGGCTCTTTTAGCTACACCATTATGTTGTGGAGTTCTTACACTCATGAATTTCATTTTTATTCCATGCTCCTTACAATAATCATCAAATTATTTAGAGGTAAACTCTCCACCATTTTCAGATCTTATACCCATTATTTTGCAGTTAGTTTCATTTTTAGCCATATCTTTAAAGAATTTAAAATTTTCAAAAGCTTCTAACTTTTCTCTTAAGAATTCCACCCAAATCAACTTGTTGTAATCATAATTAATCAACATAAAATATAACTTACTATTTGGAGTTTGATTTTTTGTAGGACCACATAAGTCCACGTGGACTAGTTTTTACGACTTGGTGAACAAGTTTTAATTTCTCTTAAAAGGAACTCAATTTTTGTAATTAATTTGGCACAACTTGAAAATTATTTTTTCTAGTTTATATATATTTTGAAAGTCCCTTACAACTTGATTTTTTATCAAATTCAAAATCTTGTCGAAGTTGAGGTGTCCTAGGTTTCTGTGCCACAACCAACTTTCATCATACTTTCTGAGACAATAATTCTCATGCTTTTCACTTAGAACATAAACATTAATTTCTATTATAACAACTTTAATAACTTCAACTAGAATTTCATGTGTCTGATGATTTAATTTCACGCCCTTTAAAATGAAAAATAACATCAAATCCCTAATCATGCATCTAAGAAACACTAAACAAATTGTGTTTCAAACCTTCAACAAATAAAACAATTTTTGTTTTACCTCTTCCATTTACTAGACACACAATTCCTTGTCCTCTTATTTTACCCGAAACATCATTTCCAAAAGTGACATTACCTTTTTTGTATTATTTTAGTGATATGAATTTATTCTTTTCACCTATAATATACTTTGAACACCCACTGTCTACATACCAATGGCTACCTTGATTTTGTGCATACAATATAATGCGACATTTTTCACTACTTTCTTCATTTTTTTTTGTTTCCATAACTTGAATTTTCCTTTCACTTTCTTGTTCTTATGAGTTGGTCTAAATCTTTTGATTATACAATTAGCTGCATTGTGCCTGTAGTTATGAAAATTATAACATTCCAACATGCCATCTAATGGAGGAAATGGATTGTTGTTCCTCGGTACATTTCTCTTTATCTTGGAAAATATATTGTTTGATTGATATAATATCTTTCTTTTATTTATAATTTTCCTATATCTTAAATTTACTCTACAACTTGCAACTTTATGACCATAGTTTGTGCATGTAAATCAATCGTTGGGGAGAATATTTTCATTCCCGAAAGAAATTTTCCTATTGTATTATTATTGTCTTCTCCTTGGAGGAACAACATTTCTTTGATGAAATCTATGGATTTGATATTGTTGATTTGGACTTATCTTTATCTTCCTATATTCCTTTTTTCTTTGTTGCTCCTATTATTTGTGCTCAGGTTTTTTTATTTGTACCACAATCTAGTCCCTTGACTACTTCAACAAACTCATTTAAGTGTTGTTGAACTGAATCTCCTCCATACCCCAAACATGTCTTGATATGAAGGGATCTTTGAACATTCAAAATTTAATCCAATTTTCTAGTTTCTTTCATAAATTTCTGATTTATACTTAGTTGCACCTTAGTTTTTTATAACTCTTTTCTAAGAGTGACAAGCTCCTCCTCTAGATTCTCACATGCCTTGTCTTTTTCTTTCCACTTCTCCAACAAAGTATCTTCAATTTTCCTTCCTCAATTTTTAGAAGAAGAGGTTCTAAACTTTCAAGGTTACCTTTTTCTTTTTAAAATTTCACCAACATCTCTTTTTGCATCCTATTTGTTTTCCTTAGCATCTGAAATTTTTCTAAAGCACCTAACTATTTCACCTTGCAAGTCTAATTCGACCACTTCTTCATCAAGTTCTACATGTTGCTCTTATAGAGTGTATAAATGAATGAGAATGAACTCCTTTGTACTCTTATTTGCTCTTTCCTCATCAGTGGATTGTACATCCTTATCTTCTGAGGAACTTCTATCATCGTGAGTATACTTTTTTTCTTTTTGATATTCTTATCCTTATTTATTTTTCTATACTTCTCCTTTTATTCATGTTCATTCTTGTTTTTCTTTTTTGGAAACTTAGAAGAAAAAATACCTACCTTACCACAATTAAAACATATGAAAGGAAACTTACCTTTATATTTACCTAATCCTCTCTTCAATTTTATGAAAAAAATTTCCTCCTCTTCATATGATCTTCTTTGGGATTTTTGTCTAATTTTAAAGTTGCATCCCGTATTGTAGTTCTTCCATTTGAAATCCTCGTTTCATAGGAAGTGAATGTTCCGAGTAATTGATCCAATCTTAGAGTGTTGAGATATGTTATTTCCTCAATAGCTGACACCTTGGAATTGAATCTTTCATGGAGTGACAATAACATTTTTTTAACTACATCTAACTCATCCAGTTATCAATCAAGTCCTCTTGTTGTATTAACCACTTAATCCAATGGAAGGTAGAATTTAATTATTTACTCCTCCTTATGCATATTTAGGGATTAAAACTACATTTTGTAGCCTTAAAGTTTAGCCTTCTTCACTTTATAGTAACCTTCATAACAAATTCTCATTTTGTCCCATATTTCCTTGGAAGTGGTGCACTCCATAACTTTGACCAATTTAGATTCAAGTAATATAGCAAGAAGTGCATTCATTTCCTTAGCATTATAAGTGAGCTCAAGCTTATGGTCTCTGGTAATTATAACTCGTGGCTTTTCATAGCCATCTTGCACTATGTCCTAGAAATTTGCACCAATAGGCTATAAGTAAGTCTTCATTCTTATTGTTCATAATGTATAGTTTGTTACAATGAACATAGGATTCTTTTTGGTGTGACCTCCATCCTGGTTAGACATTTACCATGATCTTACTTCTATTTATTATACTGTTCTTGAAGGAACTTGATCTAATACCAATTGTTAGAAACCAGGAAAATACTGAGAAGGGGGGATGAATGAGAATTTTAGCAATTTCAAAAGTTCCTTGCTCAAAATAAAAATACTTAGCAAACAATAATTAACAATAGAACACCAATCTCATAAAATTTGGACACATGATATTAATGTGAAAACCCAACTGGGAATACCAGAATTTTTTTTTTATTATGATGCAAAATAATTCTCCAACTTAAAATTACATCAATTTTGTGTAGGCTAGAACCTATATAAGGCTTCAACCTTCTTTCTCTCTGCAAGTACCAATTTTTTGGAATGCTGATTTCTAAAGAACCAATTTAAAGGAAGAACCAACTCCCTGTTTATGAAAACCAATTGAAATAAATCTCCAACTCTGTGTTCTGCAAGAACCTACCTACACATATTTTACGTTCCCTCTTTCATATAATTTTCAAATTCATATAAAAAATGATTCTTTGTCATAAATTCATAGATGAATTCTCTATTTTATCACTAAACCACTCATTCATTGATCTCTCAAGATGCTTAATTCTCATATGCATCAGATTCAAATTCTACTCCTTCTTTCACTATAATACTATTGTTATTTATATATATTTATATATATTCAGAGCAACTTATATATTAATTGATTTGTCAAGTTTGGGTTTGATAAATAGTTTTACTTCAGTTTTGTTCTTGATGCAACTATCGTTCATAATGATATTTTTCTTTAGCTTGAACTGATTATTATATTCTATTTCAAAACGAGGATTTATCCTCATTTCTACTCTATTATTTTGTTTATGCTCGCCATTCTGAACTTCTTTCTTTACTCTGCTTGTCATTCTAGTTCCAGCCAGTTTTAATTTGGTGTTGGAATTAAAAGTTTACTTCAACTCATAATGACGAATTTATAACCAATATCGTGCCCTTATCTTCATATTTCTTTAGCATAATACTAGGTGTTGAGTTCCATAGATAAATTATGGAGAGCACTTAACCTTACATAAAAAAAACCTTTCACGCCCTTAACTGTCTTTTTAGGTGCTTGGGATGCAAAATTTGGATCAAATTGCACTCTCCAATAACTCATTCATATTATAGCGCTCAATCCATAATTCCAAGATTTTCTAAGAAATTTGGGAACAAGAGATGGAACACTTCCTGTATCCTGGAGTTCACCAGCCACTGAGAAAACTCTATCTCTGCACCTCAACTTGAAATTTCATAGCACGACTTAAATCTTCATGTCTTCTGAAGAAATTATTTTCGTCCCACACCTTCTATCAACCATGACATTTTCCATGAAAAAATTTGACTTGAAACCTTTACGTGGTTGGCGAACTCCATCTCTGTACCTCAACTTGAAATTTCATGGCAGGACTTAAATATTCATGTCTTTTGAAGAAATTATTTTCGTCCCATGCCTTCTATAAACCATGACATTCTCCATGAAAAAATTTGAATTGGAACCTTTACTAAAAAATTATGTGTCAACTATGCCATTTTTTCTTGCCAATATCCCATCCAACATCATCACACTATAAACTGTCACCTTGCAAAGGGCCCCTTGGGTACCAAAAAATACGAAATCAACATGCCATGTGTCACTTATCTCAACATGCCACGTATCACATGTACGATGTGTGCCACATTATCAATTTCCATGTCTTATGCTACCTACTATGTGTCCTCCTATCGTTGGGACATGTCAAATTGTCTTCCATGTGTCACCTGTATGAAGAAGGGACCTTTAGACTATGTTTTGCAATGATTTTCAGTGTTATTAAAAAATGGCTCAAGTGCAATATTTGCGTTATCTGTTGTGCTTTGAAAAATTTTCATCCCCCAGAGTCTGTCTACCATTTTAGTTATTTAAACATAAAACGCCACTAACATTTTTATGTGACCTATGTGGCAGGACATGAATTTAAGTGTCTATTAATGAGAAAGTTCTCGTTCATGATCTTTGTCAACTGCAAGACCATGAATCTCCATGCCAAAGCCTATCGACTAAAATTTAAATGGAACAACATTAATTTATGCATCTGATAATGAGAAAAATCCTGTCTCACACTACTTTTAGCTTGTGTAGAACCATGTGACCGCGGAACCCTACAAAAATTCAATCTATCATAACTTCTAATCCCTTGGGAGTTTCTTAGAGTGCTATATATCATTAGAAAGGTTTCTCATAGTATTATCCAATGTTAATTTTTGTAGTATCAGATGGTGTTATAGTTTCGAAAGTTGTTCAAGAGGCTACGAAACACTAGGACTCCATAACCTAGAAAAGGTTAAAGTTTAAGGAAAATCCACCTAGAGATGCCTTAATTAATTTAATTAATCGATAATTAATTTTTTACTAAGTATAACTTAGGGAAAATTATTAATTAACAGTAATTAATTGAGGAAGGTGAGATTTCTCTAGAAACTCATACAGATCAACTAGGAAATAATATCAACCATTGATTAAGTTTTAATATTGGTCATTGTGTTGAAATTCAATAAGAAAATGTACCACATATTAGTGTGGGATTCTAGTCACACATGAGTGAGGAATTCAATGACACATTAATGCTAAATGTGAGCGTCTAATTTTTAAATAATTTGGACTATAAATTGTAATCTTATCTCATAACAACTTTTAATAGTTAAGTAAGTGTGATAAAATTAGTTAGCTCAATAATTTCGAGTTGAGGGTCAAAGGTGAGACATGTAGAGTGATTATATTATTTACAAGGTCCAGTTGCAGTTGTAGCACTAGTGTGGTGTGAGTGCAATTAGTTAACTCAAATTAATTGAGTTAAAATCAATTTAACTAGTTCTAATTGAGTGATGAGCTAGTGGAAGGTCAAGTGAATTAAAATAGATTTAATTCACAAGTAGTGATCTACCAAGTAACTGATGATTCACTATTAATATCTCAATGCATGTCAATTCTGATGATGACCCAATTGAGACAAAGGTTAAAGGTAAGTAACCTATCAGTTGTATTACTAGAAAATTTCTTGAGTGCAATTATAAAGCCACAAAATGCCCATGATGGATACTGAAGTCAAGGAAGGTTAGAATTCCTATTTTAATAGGAATTATTTTTCCTAGGTATTACATGAGCAAGGTAGGTTGAAGGTGGGTAGGAAATTGGCTATATATTGGTCCAAATTTTCCTAGATCAGTGTGAGACGATTGGTAGAGTGTATGAGGTTCTTGTGAGCACACATGCATTGTATTGTTTCATGATTCCTTGGTTGATTATACAATAAATATGGAGGGGTTTTGATCAGTTTCTTTCTCGAGGAAAATCTTGTGTTGTGCAATAGATTTACTTCTTTCTCTTACTTGCATGTGATTGAGAGACCGTGATTTATATTCCACAAATATTGTAGAAGGATTCAGTATCTTGTTTTAGTACATTGCATGATCGGATTGAATCCATTGGTGTAATTTATACACGTTGGAGCCCAACAATGATATTATAAGAAGAATTCGATGGGTGGATGGAGGAAAACACTTGAGATCAATTTCTTTCGGTAGTTCAATTTTTCCAGACAAAAGCAACATTCTGCCAAAAGAGTCTGAGCTAGAGGGGGGAAACAAAGACAGAGGGGAAAAAGAAGTGACTATGGAGGAAGTTTTCCAGTTCTGGAGAGTGAGAAAGAGGAGGCTAATCTTTTATTTAGGAAGTAGCCTAGGGATTGCAGAGTTGCTTCAGTGGAGTAGTTTGATCTAGATGAAGAGGAATATGTTTTCTGTTCTAGAGATCAGGAATATTTTATAGAGGGTTGGAGAATCATTTTCCCAGTTAGTAGTAGGAAGGATGGTGAGATTAGCAATCGATTCAGGCAGTGCATGTGGTAGGCAGTGCTAGGGTGACGCAGAGCCTGCACATAACACTTGGATGGATAAATTTTTAAGAGGTCAGACAGTGCCGAGATTGCTTGATTTGTGGGTAAAATCCCTATGTTTTTTTTTCTAGTATTTATCTTGGATAGATTCGTCAGTTTTGCAACATTTCCCACACTCATAATTTTCTCACTGCTGCTTAATAATAAAAACCCTTAGTTGCTGCAACTGGTTTTCCCACATTGGGTTTTTCTAGGGATGTTTGTCCAAAAACAATGATGTTATATTTTTTGTGTGTATGTCCCAGTATTTTCTCAGTTTCTAGTTTATTTTCCATGATGTTTTATTTGTGAAGAAATAACAACATGAATGATTCAATGTTTTCCATAGAAAATAAATTGCACGATTAATTTACTGTTAGAATAATAATTTTCCGTAGCTGCATTTCAAGGAATTTTCACATGGTATCAGAGTGATTTTTATAAGGCAGGGAAGCTCAGAAGTGGAATAAGAAATTTCACTATTCACAAGGAGTAGTAGAACAATTTTTCTAAGGGTTGCACAATGCCTAGCTAAGCAGTGCGAATTGTTGTGTAGTTCAATTTTTTAGTGCAAAGTTGTAGAAAAAATTGGCTTGCCAAATTGAGTGATTCCAATAGGCAGTGGGAGTTGTAGTAGCTTAGATTTTCGCTAAGAAGATTCATTTTTTAGCCATAGGAGGGTTTTGTAGCAGCTTATAGTAGAAGAATCAATGCCGGGTGGAAGAGGAAGCACACACATAGGGAATTTCTCTCAAGGGTTTCAAATTTAGAAATCCATATTTACAGTTGCAACTGATTGTAGCTGCAAGTAGATTTTCACACTCCAAAAGGGAGCGTGAATAGAATATTCAACAACCAAGCAGGTGAAATAGGGATATTTACCTTACAGTTTCAGATATGGTCGCAACTGGGCTTAAAAATCAGGATATGTTAGAGGAAGCCTCCAACTATGTCATCTGGAAGGCCATGATGTCCTTTCTATTAGATAAACATGACTCGAAGACCATTGTAGAGAGGGTAATGGAAGTACCAACCGATGTAGATCAAATGAAATATCCATGAAAGAGATGGCTAAGGTGAAGCAAATGATCTTGGATGGAGTATGAGACCATATAGTTTCATATATATATGGAAATAACACTTCCAAGGAGGTGTGGGATGCTCTCGCACAACCTTCTGAGCAGCGAAAGATGTTCGTCAAGGATAAGTTGAGAAACCTCAAGATGCATAAGGGTGAAGGAATTGATCCATTTCTCACCAAAATTTAGGAAATTCAAGATTAAATTTCAGTTGTGGGAGAGGAACCTCAAACCATAGAGAATATGTGTTTTACATTGAACAATGTCTCATAGGACTCAGAAATATTCATCCAAGGAATTTTGGGACTAGATACATTACTAGGGTGGATAGTATGTGGTGATACCTATAGCAAGAGGATATGAGTGAGAAATTGTGAAGACCTCCATCAACGGAAGTAGAAACAAGGGTTAAAAAGGTGAGAAGGAGGAAGAAAATGTGTCCCTTGCATCAAAGGGTCCCAGTCAGGGACAAGTGGAGAAGAAGAAAAATAAGGACCCATATAAGGTCAAGTGCTTAAGGTGTGGCAATTTTGGACACTACAATACCCAGTGTCCTCAAAGGAAGATGGACAAGTAGGATAAGTGGGATCAGGTGGAAACATCTAAAGAGATCGACAAGGTATCCTCTCAGTTGGAGGAAGCCTTCTCCATGTTTTCAGATATACCTCTTGGATTGAGGTGGGGCGATATGGAATTATAGTCCCAGAGTTACGTAGAGGTTTGGGAAGGGTCCATAGAGGTGTCCTCCTCATGGAACAAGGGCCCACAATATTTAGTATTAGGATGGATCAATGTCAGTTGTTGCAGTGAGATTCCAGAGTGACTATTGTAGGCTAGTTGCAGTTAGGTGCTGTGGAGCACATACCAATGTTGACAATAGAGCAATAGGATAAAAAAAATAGTAAAAAACAACGCAGATTATTCATTGGAAAATGTAGTTTCTAGGCATAGTCATATGCTTGGGAGATAGATGTAACATAGAGGAAGAATTAATTCAAATTTTCAAATGCTTCTCAATTGCAGTAGTTGGAGTAGCAACAATAACGGTTGAGAGGGAATTTTAGTGGAGATGCAAAGTTGACAGTAGTATAGCAGTGTTAGTAGCAACACAAATATATCACCAGAGTTGTGTAGTGGTTGGTGGGTAGTGGCAGGAATTCACAATGGCAATACATCAGAAGTGTGTATGAGAGGCTGATGTAGAGACTGGGTGTTGCAGAAGTTCAACATTAGAACACCTTCCTCACTAAGAGGAAGTGTTAGTTTTTGTAGCATAAGATGGTTTTCTAGTCTCTAAAATTGTCAAATAGGCTAAGAAACACTAGGAATCCATAACCCAGAAAAGGTTTTAGGAAAATCCACCTAGAATTCCTTAATTAAGTTAATTAATCAGTAATTAATTTTTTCCTAAGTCTAACTTAGGAAAAATGATTAACTAACAATAATTGATTAAGGAAGATGACATTTCTCTAGAAACTCACACAAATCGACTAGGAAATAATCTCATCCATTGATTAAGTTTTAATCTTGGCCATTGGAGTCGCACAATGAGACTATAAGAAGAAGTCGATGGGTAGATGGAGGAAGACACTTGAGATCTATTTCCTTGGGCAGTTCAATTTTTCCAGAGAGAAGCATCATTATGCAGGAAGAGTTTGAGTTAGATGGGGGATGCAGAGATAGAGAGGGAAAAAACTAGTGAGTTTGGAGGAATTTTTCTAGTTCCGTAGAGTTAGAATGAAGAGGCCAAGATCTTCGCTAGGAATAAGTGCATGGACTACGTAGTTTCTTGAGAAGAGAAGTTCGATCCAATTGAAGAGGAAGACATTTTTATGACCATAGGTTGGGAAGAGTTTCTAGAGGGTTGTGTTAGAACAATTCTATGCTTAGTTATGAGTGTGTTTTAAATTGTTTTACTTTTAGGATTAAAAAAATTTTAAATTTCAAAAATTTTAAGAATGCTGCAAGAAGTTCCGGTAGCATATGTTTTAATGTTGTCGAACAAGCTGTTTTAACTCTGTTTTATGGATGTTTTTTCTTTACTCGATGCTACCGAAAGTTTCGGTAACTTCCCTTGTTTAAAAAAAAATAAAAGCGCACCCACTTTTGAGTTAGCCACATGTTCCCAATATCAACTAAGGTTTAAATATTTTTAATCATGAGCCATTTCATGTGATAGGAAATGCTATATATTTGAATGATGTCAAGTTAGTAGTGGTCATACGTGGAAAATTTACGTGTCAATGTGAAGTCATGAAGACCAACTGTTGTTTGTTCTGTTTGTCAGCCCAAGTCATTATGCGCACATGTCAAAGGTACATATTTATTATCAAAATTAATCATGGATTTATGATTTAATGTGGTGACCGATTAGTTAAACATGCATGGGTGCTGCCGGAAATTTAGGCCTACCATAAAAAATGCAATGGAGGTGACTACCAACTCTAACACCGTTCAACTCCAGTCACCTGTTACATAGAATCTGAAACGAAGCAGACAACTAAAATATAATTATGAATATCACTAGGTGTTGTATACGATTCTGGATACTTCCCATTATGAAAATATCTTGTACATGGAAAAATGAACCAACGTATGACTTAAAATCAGCGAAATAAAAGGAAAAAAATCAGTTTTCAAATTCGGTTAATGGTGAATAAGTAGTTCTAGTGAGAAGCTTGAAGAGGAGATTGAGTTTTCAGACAGTTTACATTGAGGATTCAACAACACATGTTAAGTAAGTTTTTCAATCTTGACACCTTTATGATCTAGCAGACAACCTTCATTATTGCTCATATGACTAAAGGCGGAAAACTTAAGCATATTGAACCTCAAGGGGCTGATTTAATAGATACCAAACCAAATGTGAGGAGGTTTTTTGTACAGGCAGGATGGTACCCATTTTTCTCAAGGTTAGGAAGTTATCATCTAGGCGTAGCGAAATAATTTTCCGTCTCATTCGATGGACAAGAAGCAATTTTTTATGGCCTCAAACTGTAGGTATCAACATAATCCATTTCTCAAGATTTCCACCTCCCATAGGAAGGAAAGAAATGGTTCAAAAACCAAGTTATTACTAGAGGAGACTTGAAAAGCTTCATCAAGGATGAATACAGAGACCCTAAATGGGCTAAAGGGATTCCTAGTAGTTATCTCAAGGATGAATGGGCTAAAACTTTCAAGCTCATTAAGATCTATCTTACTTGTGAGAGGAGTTATACAATTGTATTTCTAAATCACATGAGGTTTTTGTTTCACCTTGCAAGTATGAAGACTCTCAACCTACCTTTTTTTCCTGCTGAAAAGCTTGAATAAGATGTCAGCTAGAATACAAACCCATGCAATAGCTTCAGATTATAGCATCTGCCATCAAGCTCTTATCAAGGTGTTGATTGTTGAAGAACTCAAAAGAAGAAACCAATCTTGGGAGAATTTCCTATTTTATAGGGAAAGCCAACCTATATCTACAAAAAATATTCCTTCTCAACAATCTCCAGCCTCACAACAACATTCTCAACCTGCTGAGCAGAAGGAAGAAATTCAGAAACCAACTACTTCATCAATTGGTAAAAGGACTAAAAGAAAAGCAAAGATGGTAAATATCTACAAGAAGGCTAAGGAAAAAAAGGAAAAGGAAAAGACTCCCCCAACCAAATTTGAAGAGAAGTTGGAAGAAGGAGAAGGTTAATCTATTAGCAAGAACAAATCAATGAAGAGTGTGCCTCCTGTTTCTCCTTTTCCCAAGGTATATTCCAAAGGGCAGAAAGGAAAGACTGCAACTGTAGAAAAATCAAAAGAACATGTTCTTTCAGAAGTTCTGGTAGAAAACATATAGCCTATGGTTCAGAAGGATTATCAGCCCACTAGATCAGATGAGGAGATCCTGAAGGATGTAGGATATGTTTCTTAGCAGTAGGAAAGATAAACAAGAGCTAGCAACAAATTCAGGTTGAGATCCAAAACCATATATAATCCAAGATTGAAGACATAAGTTATAGATGTGGAGAGGAAATCTGAAGGATTACAGACTATAACTCCTTCAATTACAGAATCTAGTGGGTTCAAGAAGAAATAAAAGGGTAATTCTCCTTCAGGCTAGCAAACAGGAACCTCCAAGAGAAGAAAAATATAGAAGAGCTCAGAAGAGAAAAAGGCCATTGCAAAAGAGACAGCCACCAAGACTACAAGGTCACAATAAAAAATTGACAATAAAACATGTTTAGACAAGCTTGCAGAAATTGCAACTCATATGGAGGAGAGGTAAAAGGAGGTCCCAATGAAGTATCAATTTTCCTATTAGTTATATTTTGAAACAACTCAATTTTTAGAATGTTCTAACCTGCATATAATTTTTCAAATATATTTCTGTGCATTTTTGAAAAGGAAATAGAGTGCTACTGGAAATTCCAGTAGCATTACAGTTTTTTGCGTAGTTACAGGTTTTTACCGGAAGTTTTGGTAGCGTCTATTTTTAATGATTTTTGAAAGATGTCATCAGAATTTTCGAGCTAGTCCAAGGATGATAAGGACTCCTAATGATATGGACATGTCAATTAATGCTTTATAAGTGGTTTTAGGTTGTTAAATTACACATTTAATGAAGCTACACAGGTTTTAAAGAATCAAGATCATGGAGAAAAGAGATTAGCAGAAAAGTAGGAAGGTTGCCAGCACGCTTAGCAGCACAGTTCAAATAGTCTTTTTCTTCCTATCTACATTTGTACTGTTAGTTATAGTTCGATAGGATATGTATTTAATATGCTATAACTACTATGTAATGAGAGAAAGAGTGGATCCTTATTTTTAGGTGAGATGGAGTTGGTGCCTCTCTCTATAAATATCATTTGTAAATACCATTCCAGTGTTGGATTTTGGTTGACCTGAATAATTTTTCATAATAAATAAAAATTCTTTTTGTAATTCATGCTAAAGGACTTTGTATTTCAAGGAATATCTAATGTATTGTTTGTTTCTCTTGTTGTTCTATTCATCTAATTTATGAGTTGCAACAACTATCAAGTAGGAGTAAGAGCACTATTAGAGGATTTAATATTTAGTTATCTACTGTTCATTCTTCTACAAATCATCTATATGTTGTGTAGAGCATGATAGTGAAGGTTTCATGAAGGTTTTATGAGATTATTTATGCATGTATTTTGATTTCTAAATGTTGTTTCCTTTACATAAAACATATTTGATGTAAAATTCCACTCTTATAGCTGTGTGACTGATTTAGGATATGTTTATTTCTTAGACTGAGTACCAGCTATCTGTCACAATCTTCTCCCCTATACTACAAAATTGTCCATACAATTTATACTTGCCACAACTTGCCAAATGCATGAAGGTATAAAAGAGTTGAAATCATTTCAAACTATTTAAGAAGCCATCCCACCATTCAAAATGTTTTTCTTTGAAATGAACTATGATGTGTAATGCTTACTCCTTTGCAGTCAAGGAGTGACTCCTTGCACTAACATGCTGAAGAAGCATTTCCCCAGTCATCAGCAGGTACGATGACTGATCTGAAAATTTTCTGGATAACTTATATGCATTTCAAGAACCTACCACTCAGTTTTAATTAAAATGATCTAGCTTGTGCTTGACAATTTTGCGGAATTATTTACTTGAAAGTGGTGTATGAATTTTTACTGTTTATGTGTCTTAACTTCATTTTTTATTGCTATAATTTAACATGTATGACAGCAACATAATTCAGAAAATAATCATTCAAATACAACAACAATTGTAATCTAGGATTTCACCCGAAATCTCGTGGGCTACGTCTCCTTTGAGATTTGTCATCATGACTCAGCTCTTTGGGATTATGGTAAGTGTTTTTTACAAGTAAATAATTAATTCCAAAGAATACAAAAATGATCCAAAGGACTGAAAATACCATAAAAATCCCTCAATTGGCTGTCCAAATTCTGCAAAAAGCTTTAGGCTTCCCATGAACATGATTCCTTCTGTCGGTGCACTAAGCTACTCTGAGCTTCTAAATGGCACAAAATACCTCAAAATTATTTTTCTGTCATTGAAACCACTCCCGATGAATCAAATTCACATCATACATCAAATACCAACTAATAAATTTCTCAAATTGAGCACTGCATTCCCCAAATAGGCTATCCTCCACAGTTTGCCTAGGGCTGCCCAGAAATTCACATCAAATTTTAAAGCTCTAGAAGTTCTCAAAATGTTCTTAAACCACTTCCATTGGTTCCAAAATTACTGAAATAGTCAATATAGAGTTTTGGTTCATCAAAAACGGCCTCCGGCTGCTTCGGTTTCGCCTCCAAACACTATCGGCACCCCCTAGCACTAGGGTCAAAGAAAACTTCTTTGCTAAGTTTTCGACCTCTAAAAGTATTTAAAACTTGTTGAAACTTATGTAAATAGATTCATAATGATTTTTTTAGTCATAAATGACCACTGGTTCACTGTAAATGGTCTCAAACAACTCTTTCTAAGCCCTGCACTGCTGCTGGCAAAAGCTGGCACTAATGACCCCTAGAACTTTACTGAAGCTTTTTGGACTTAAAAAATTCTCTAAAGGATCTTAAAACTATTTCATCAGATTAAAAACATATTAATTATCCAATTTAGACTATTTTAACTCTGGAAAAGGACTCTAACTCCCATGTTTGGGACTCTAACTGAATTTGTCTCATGGTGGCCCTGATAGCTCCTTCATCTTCCCTGAAGCAAAAGCTACTGAATATCACCTCCATTCGACCTGAAACCTATCCCAAAGTGTTCATAAGCTTGAAGAGACCCAAAATTGACTAAAATTTCATCCAGTGTGGTTCAATATTGAGAGAGTTATGACCAAAACAACTCTGACCAAATTTCCTCCACTAAATGTGGGGCAACTGCCAGTTAACTCCACTAAAAGTGGAGGTCTGCCTAAATTTGGGAGCGCCTCCAGAATCTCCACCATATTAAACTCCACTTAACTGAAGCTTAATTAAATATTAAACATGAGATTAGGTTCCTTAAGCACTCTTAACATTAAGCTCCCACACTAGTCATATGATGAGGCTCCATGGGAGGAGGGCCGACCCCTCCGTGCTCTGCCGGACCCACTTGGAATTCAAAGTGCAATAACTTCTTCATATGGTATCCATTTTTCGAACCGTTTGTAGTGATAGAATCAGGAAGAAGAGACCTATGAAAAAATATTGGTTTCAACCCAACACTGTAACTTTGAATTTTGAGCTAATCCTTAGGTCCTTGATCTAGTTCTGATCACACCTCCCAAATGAGAAAATTTTGGACCCCAAAATCTCTCTTGGACTACTAAAATTGATCTGTATAGAAAATGAGAGTACTGCACCCTCTTCTCTTCAGCCTCCAAACACTTGCCTTGAATGGCTAGTGACTTTGAACCATAACTAGAAAGAAATTCACACTTCCTTTACTCGATGCACTTGTCCTCCTGTCAAGAACTGTCTTTCTTACACTTACTCAGAAAATTTCTGGCAAGAAATTTGCAGAAGGAAACTGTACATCCTGCCTTGATCAATGATCCAATATGGCTCAAATATAATTCGTGCAACATGCAACATCAACAAAAATTCGTCATAAAATGTGCTATACAATTGACACAAAATCAATGTAAAAACTGTGCAACACAATTGACACAAGTCGACAAACATGTGCGACACAATCGACACAAGTTGATAAACAACATGATACATCTTGACAAACAAATGTGCATGTATCAATGTACAATGAACCTATTTACAGTTCGTTATTGACACATACAACTTCCATTCACATGTACACCTTCAACTCTTCCTTTCAAGTCCCAACAAGTACATAATCCCAAAAACATGTGCAACACTTCTTCATGTGAATCTTCCATTTTCACATCGATAATGGAATCCATAGTTCCACTTGTGCCATTCTTTTTGTCCTCTTTCTGCATGTGCTTGGGATGGCTAGTTGGATGCAAAGTCCAACAATGAGAGACATCATGTCCCTTCTTTTGGCAATATGTGCAAAAATTATGCACCTTCTTTGAAAGTTGTCTTTGCCTCATCTGCTTCCTGTATGCTTTCTTCCTCATCTAGCATCTCGAAACAACATGGTTAAATCCACCACAATATGTACAACAAATATTTATTCCCTTTAAGCATGTAAAATTATCATGCTTTGCAGAAACACAATAAAATTGATCATGAGAAGATTTATACCTCTTGTACTGCTTTGAATGTTCATCCTTTTTTCCTTCTTGAGGAGATGTACTAGTAAATGCGATAGCTTTCATTTGTAGACTAACATCATCGTTCTTGTCTTGAAAACTGTCTAAACTTGGATGCTCTCCATAAGCTGCATATATACCATCTTCTTGCTACAACAAAGGCTTAAAGTAATGGCAATCATCTTTGAAACAAATTTGACATATTTGCATCTTAGAACTTGGACTAAAAGTTCTCTTTGAAATAGCCTCACATGCCTTCATGGCTTTGGAGTCTTCACCATTAAATTGCACATAACCAAGACCGAGATTCTTGGTTCATTCCTCAACCGAAATGGGATCAACCATTCCTTGTGCATGCTTGCCTAATCCCTTGCCTTCATAGCCCCTTTTAATCATTAATTTGGACCCTATACCTCTTGTATGTTTTTCTAAAGAACCAACACATCTTTCTAAAGAGGAAACTGAAGACAAGTTAGAATGGATTACCTCTTCCTCACACATTTTCTTGGTCAAAGCCTCTTGAGATTGATCGATTTTCCTCTCCATATCATGAAATATATGAATAATTTATTCCTTCTCTTCCTTCATGGAAAACAACTGTTCATGAAGTTTAGTTCTTTCTCGTTTATCCTCAAACAAAATCTGCACCATGTCCTTCAATAGAATAAATTCATGCTTCATATCATCATCAAAGAATCTTGTGAAGGAGGAAAATTCACTTGTAGAAGTTGTCATTATTATGTAAATGAATAAATTAACTTCAAAAAAGTTCTCAAAGCTTTCAAAACAAATGACAAAACTTTTTAACCAAATGGCTGTAAAGATAAACTCTTATTTAAGCAGCCAAACAACAAACAAACTTCAAGAGCTTCTTAACAACAATCGTCAAGAGGGTTTGTTCCAAAAGTGACCTTGAGGTCCCTTGGGGTAAGGAATATGCCTTAATGCCTTTTATTCCTTTTTTTTTCCTCTCCAGGACTTAGCTAATCAATAGTTATCCCCAAATCTCAAGCAAACTAAAACAACAATCAGTTTGCAAAAAATAAAACAATCAATCTTTTACACTATTTAAACACCTTTCAAGCTATACAATCAAGCAACCAAGTGATCTGTCAAGCAAGAAAATATGCTCTGATACCAACCTGATCTGAAAATGGTCTGGATAACTTGTGTGTATTTCAAGAACCTACCACTCAGTTTTAATTAAAATGATCTAGCTTGTGCTTGACAATTTTGCAGAATTATTTACTTGAAAGTGGTGTATGAATTTTTACTGTTTATGTATCTTAACTTCATTTGTTCTTTCTTTAATTTAACATGTATGACAGCAACATAATGCAACAAATAATCATTCAAAAACAACATCAATTTTAATCTAGGAGTTCACTCGAAATCTCGTGGGATACATCTCCTTTGAGCTTTGTCATCATGACTCAGCTCTTTGGGATTATGGTAAGTTTTTTTTACAAATAAATGATTAATTCCAATGAATAAAAAAATGATTCAAAGGACTAAAAATACCATAAATATCCCTCAATTGGCTGTCCAAATTCTACAAACAGCTTTAGGCTTCCCGTTAACATGATTTCTTTTGTCGGTGCACTAATCTACTCTGAGCTTCTAAATGGCTCAAAATCCCTCAGAATTATATTTCTGTCACTAAAACCACTCTTGATGAATCTATTTCACATCATAAATCAAATACCAACTGATAAATTTTTCAAATTGAGAACTACATTCCCTATATAGGCTATCCTCCATGGTTTGCCCAAGGCTGCCCATAATTTCACATCAGATTTTCGAGCTCTAGAAGTTATAAAAATGCTTTGAAACCACTTCAATTGGTTCCAAAATGACTGAAATAGTCAATATAGATTTTTTGTTCATCAAAAACGGCCTCCGGCTGCTCCGGTTTTGCCTCCAAACACTGTCGGCACCCTTGGCACTAGGATCAAAGAAAACTTATCTACTGCGTTTTCGACCTCTAAAAGTCTTTAAAACTTGCTGAAACCTCTGTAAATAGATTCATAATGATTTTTTTAGTCAATAATGACCACTGTTTCACTAAAAATGGTCTCAAACAGCTCTTTCTAAGCCCTGCATTGCTGCTGGAAAAAGCTGGCACTAATGACCCCTGGAACTTTACTGAAGATTTTCGGCCTTCAAAAGTCTCTACAAGCTTTGTAAAATATTTCATTAGATTTATAACATCTTAATTATCGAATTTATACTATTTGAACTCTAGAAAAGGGCTCTAACTCCCCTGGCTAGGCCTCAAACTGAATTGGTCTCATGGTGGCCCTAATGGTTCCTTCATCTTCCCTGAAGAAAACGCTACTGAATATCAACCCCATTTTACCTGCAACATGTCCCAAAGTGTTCAGGAGGTCTAAGAGACCCAAAATTGACTAAAATTTCATCCATTTTGGTTCAATAATGAGAGATTTATGACCAAAACAACTTTGCCCCAATTTCCTCCACTAAATGTGGGGCAACTGCCAGTTAACTCCACTAAAAGTGGAAGTCCGCCTAAATTTGGGAGTGCCTCTAGAATATCTGCCATATTAAACTCCACTTAACTAAAGCTTAATTAAATATTAAACCTAATATTAGACTCCTTAAGCGCTCTTAACATTAAGCTCCCACACTGTTCATATGATGAGGTTCCATGGGAGGAGGGTTGGCCCCTCCGTGCTCCACCGGACCCACTCGGCATTCAAAGTGCAATAAATTCTTCATACGGTGTCCATTTTTTGAACTATTTGCAGTGCCAGAATCAAGAATATGAGACCTATTCAACCATATTGGTTTCAACCCAATCCTGTAATTTTCAATTTTGAGCTAATCCTTAGGTCCTTGATCCAGTTCTGATCAATGACTAGATTGGAAGTCGATTCAGGAAGTGCGTGTTGTAAGAAAATCTAGGATGACATCTGGCTTGCGCATACCACTTCGATGACTAGCGTTTTCAGAGGTTAGACAATGTTAGGATTGGTCAGAGTGATGGTAAAATCCCTCAAAATATTTTTTCCAGTATTTCTCTTGAATAGATTCTCCATTTTGGCGACACTTACTGTACTCATAATTTTCTCAATACTACTTAATAATAAAAAAACCTCAGCGGAAACAACCAATTTTTCCCTATTAGGTTTTTTCTAAGGACGTTTGTCCAAAATAACAATGTTATATTTTGTGTGTGTACGTGCTAGCATTTTCTTAGTTTCTAGTTTATTTTCCGCAATTTTTTATTTGTCAATAAATAATAGTGTAAATTATTCATTGTTTTCTGTAGCAAATAAACTGCATAATTAATTTATAGTTAGAAGAAGAATTTCTAGTTGTTGCATTTCAAGGAATTTTCACATGCAGTTGACCAATTTTTATTTGCATTTGAACACTTTACCTATAGGGAAAATTTATTCAAGGATATATGCTCTAATTAATAAAACACCATAGAAACATACAGAATAATTAAAATGACAATTCCTTTGACATCAATGACTACTCTTTTTCCATCAACGAAAACACTTAGCTCAATAACTAATACAAATATTTCTTCAATTCACTTGCTTCTATAATAGATTTCCTATAAAACCTAATGTTTGGTAATGGCGAGTATGGAAACAAATGAATCTCATGCTCTGCTTACCTCTTGGGTGGTATCCCTTTAGGCTTATGGAACATGTCCATGTATGCCTCTATCATCTCTTCTTGTTGTTATTTTTGTTTCTTAGTAAAACCCTCTAAGGATTCCTTTTCTCTTACTAACCCTCCTATAGAATGATTTTCTCTTAAAAACAATAAAATGTACTTCTTTCTTGAACTGATCAATTTCTTGGCTTGGTTGGCACTTATGAGTGAAAATTTTGACTTGCCTTTCTGTGCGTTAATGATGAATGATTTTCCATCCTTGATGAGACAATAGTAGTTTGATATTTACATGAAGATTTCATCTTGCATGTACATGTAGGGACTTCCAAACACCACTCCACATACATCAAGGGGAACTACATATAGTTATACTTCATCAATAAAATCAATAATGATAACAAATCCAATAAAGGTAATAAAATAATACAATAAGGTTTATCTCTTTATCAATAAAATAAGTATGGATAGAAAATATCTAGTGATCATGAACTTCCAATCCCAATTTTTTGACCAAATCTACTGTAATGATATTTTCTTTCAATCTTGAGTCAAATAGATCACCAATCTCATTGTTTTTAACCAATAACTTTATGTGGAATATTTTGTCCATTTCCTTCTCTTATTATTTCCGAGGGTTACTCAAATTCACCTCCTTCTACACTGACGTGTAGGTGATATTCTCATCCATGTTTGCACAACTTTCAACCTTTTCCCATGAATTAGTGGTCACGAGATTCTTCTTCTTATTATATTTCTTTTTTCTTCTTTAGGTTAAACTTTGGGTACAACTTCCAACATTTATCTTCTATATGACCATCAATATTATAGTGGTTTCTTGGATATTTGCATTGATGTTTTTTGGCTAATGTAATTTTATATTTTCCCACTTTCCACTTCTTCTTCCCCTCCTTAGAAGTGTCCTAGTCCTCATTTTTCTTTGATCCACTTGATTTCCATTTCTTTAACCTATGTTCTCCTGGTACTATGCATGTACATAGGCCTCATCCACCGATTTGTGCTTGAATAACATCACTTTCTTCCACATATGGCTTTGTATACCCCCCAAATACTTGAGGAGTACATCTAGATTCTTTGGGGACACACCCACCATTATGACTATATTTCTAAATTATGTGGTATACTCTTGTACACTCTACCCTTGATTCTACTTGAAGGAGTTCCATCAGATCCACTAGTCCTCCACATACTCAGTAAGGTAAAAATGTGGCTTTATCAGGGTTTTAAAGTCCTCAAAATTTATCACTAGAGGATTTCCTTCCAACCTCAAGGGTCATATGTGGATTTCCCATTAAATTAAGGAATGTCCTTCTAATTTTAGTTGAAAAAATTAAATCTTCTATTATTCCTCTATATGATGAACACTAAAATAATATTTTAATTGCTATAATCAATGATTTAGATTCAGAGTGTCGATCTAACCTTGATATGGATTGATATCGAACTTTGCTTCCAATTTGAACAAGGATTATGAATTGTTCATTCCACTTGAACTGGGGTTGATCCTTTTCAGGCTCTTTCTTCCGCTCCTTCTTATTTTTTTCTCAATCTCATAATCTCCCCTCTGATCACACCTCTGCATTAGAACCACCATATTCTTCGAATTTCCAATGCTTATTGGTAAGGGCTACCATGAGGAGATTTATGTTATGGTTTATATCTTGTGCTTCCAACCATGATAATCTCTCCTCTACAAGATTAGGAGGTTTATTCATAGATTCATCAGTCATGATCGATGTTTTATGAAGTTTGGCTTAATGAATGTAGATGTTAGAAAGTGTAGCAAGAAAGGCTAAATTTGACTTGTGCCTTAGTAAAATTTAGTAATTTTTTTTCCACATTAGTAGGATGGCTTGGATTGTAGTTGGCTTTTGTGACATGGATTTTTCTACTACTTTACTCAGTAAATTTGAGTGATAGGCTATAAGTAGAGTTACGAATGTAGTGATTTCTAAAATTTAGTAATCTAGTTCATCTATTTTCAGTTTGACTCAATTAACTGAGCTCAAGTATCTAGTTGAGTCATTTAAGTAGCATAACTGTTGTTAAACCAGTAATCTCTCACTTAAACTAGTCAGTCAACTAAAAATAGCCTAGACAAGCATGGAATTCAAATTGCCTAGATGGTGTTGAGATTCAACAAGATGATGATCCTAGTGAAAATTAAGCACCTACACTAGGTGGGGCCCACAGGCTATTTTAGGTGTATGTCTATTTTTAGAATGGTGAGAAAATTCTATTTGTAGATGAGGTTCTATTTTTAGATGCATGTGTGAAGTCTATTTATAGATCGCATGTCTAAATATAGAATGCATGTCGATTATTATTATCTCTTAATAATAATTAGACAATAAATATTAATCTATTCTCTTGAAGCACTTGATTTCAGTCAACTGAAGTGGCAAACCAGTTAGCTAAAAGAATTTCAAGTTCTAAGGTTGGTTGGTGGGACATGCAAGTGGAATTAGTTGTAACTGAGTGATTCGAAGTTGTAACAGAGTTGGATGTGTAGTTATGTGAGTTGTAAATTAGTTTAACTCAGTTAAGTGAGCTAAACTTAGTTGTGCTAGTTATAACTAGTTGTAACTAAAGATACACTAGTGAGAAGTCAATGAGTTAAATATTAAATTAATTCACATGGAGTGATCTCACATGCAACTGAATATTTACTACTGTTAACTACATGCATGTCAGATCCAGTGGAGACCCAGTTGAGAGATAGGTGAAAGGGATAGTTTGAATATCAGTTGTGACATTAGTGGGTGCACTCATGCAACCACACTCAAATTGGAGATGCCAATGAGGATTGCGTAGTCAAGGAAAGGTAGGATCTCATTCATTAAGGGATTGTGATGAACAGGGATTGCGCAGTGGAGGCAAGCTATGAAGAGGCAGTAAACTGGCGCATGTATTTGCCAATTTTTGTATGACAATGTGAGACAATTGTATATTGTAATGAGAGCTCTTGGATTAGAGTTTTGTATGAGATTTTTTCATGATCCATAATATATACATAATATATGATAGTGGGGTTTCAAGATTCATTCTTTCCTGGTAAAAACATTTGTGTTATGTGTGATTGATCTTTCTTCTTGTGTTTACAATTGGCGATCATGTTTTAAATTTCCGCAAAAATTTTTGTAGAAGCGATTTTTTATTTAACAGTGGAATATAATTGTTAGATTAGGAGAATCCAGGAAATACATAATTTTATTAAAATTTCTACATGGTATCAGAGCAAAGAAGATTGCAATTTTGAAGCAGTAGCTGATTTTTTTGGTGGAAACAATTTGAATTTGCTGCAAGAATTTCTTGGTGCGACAGTTGAGTAAACATCGAAATGGATTTCAATGGCTTGCGGCTAGAGTATGAACTTGAGGGAAACTCGAACTGCATTTCCTGGAAGGACAAGATGGAGGTGGTGCTTGAGGATAATGGCTTGAAAGAATTCATCGACAATGATGTTCCTAAGCTCTCTTCAACAGATGCGGCATCACTTGACACATGGAAAAAGAAAGTAGCGAAGATGAGAAGGATTCTATTGAAAGGGGTACAAGACCATATTGTCTCAAGCCTTCATGGGAAAGCCACTCCATTTTCTATGTGGAAGGCTTTGACGGATCTTTTGCAAAGAAACAACGACCATAGGAAATTGGTGCTGAAGGATAAACTCAGAAAGATCAAGATGGAGAAGGGCGAAAATATTCCTAAGTATCTCACAAAGTTTGTCCAATGTCAGTATGAATTGGAGAGTGTGGGAATCCTGGTTGCTGATGATGATTTGGTGAGCTTGGCTCTCTTGGTACTTCCTAAAAGTTGGCATAGTTATCAAGACTCTGTCAACGGACGGGAAAAAATGATGGATTGGGAACAACTGTGGTTGGATCTAGTGCAGGAGGAGTTCACGCAGAACACGAGAAATGGCTCTTCATCAATGCATGATTATGAAGATGTTATGCTTTAGCTTCCAAGGCAAGAAAAGGGAAGGGGAATAAATTCCATTCAAAATTTGAGTCCAAAGGCAAGAAGCTAGATTTGTCCAAGGTGAAGTGTTTTCATTGTCACGGACATGGGTATCTCGCCATTAACTGCCCATAAAAAAAGAAGAAAAAGAAGGCTGTTGGAGCTATAGCTGGTGAAGCCCTTGCCTCGTAATTTGAACTTGATTTCTCTTTGATTTCATTCTTGGTTTCAAGCGCAATGGGATCGGTGTGGTATCATGATAGTGGTACTTCCTTCCACATGACGGGAGATAAGGAGATTTTTAGTGACTTGGAGGAGAAAGATCTCCAAATGCATATATAGATGGGTGGTGATGGACGATACAGTGTGACTAATATTGGTACCATTACCTTTGAAAGGGAGTCAGGTAAACCATTTCAATTGAAAGATGCTATGCATGTTCTAGGTCTGAAGAAAAAGTTGGTCTCAGTCGCGATGTTGGAGGATAGAGGCTATGATGTTGTTTTCAATGATGGAAAAGCTTTCCTGTGACATAAAACAACATGTCAAGACAAGAGGATAGGGATTCGAGTTAAGAATCTCTACAAGCTGGAGGTAGAAGGCTGCGCTGCAATGATGGGCAAGGCAAAAAATGTGGTGAGCCAAGATGAGGGCGATTATGGCACAGGCGATTGGGCCATCTTCATCATGGAGCCTTGAAAGTTATGCAACAAATATCTACTAGAATTCCAATGGGAACATTTGCTCAGTTAGATTAGTGAAAGGGTTGCACCATAGGGAAGTATGTAAAGTCCACCTTTCATGAAAAGGAGAACCGTGCTTCGGTAATCTTGGAGAGAGTTCACACAAATGTGTGTGGACCATTCTCGGTTGCTTCAACAAAAAAACACATGTATTATGTTATTTTTGTTGATGAATTTTCTCGTAAATGATGGATCTTCTTCATGCAGAATAAGGGTCAAACATTCTCAAAGTTCTGTGAGTTTAAGGCATTGGTGGAGAAAGAGTCAGGGAAGCAAGTGAAGGGGCCGAGGAGTGATAATGGTGGAGAATACATCTCGAAAAAATTCAAAGACTTCTGTAGCAAAGAAGGAATTCAAAGAGAACTCATATCGCCTCATAACCCCATTAGGGGAATTTTGAGGTCTAAAATGGGCCTCCTAAGGAAATAATAAAATAATAGCTAAACCAATAAAATAATATTTATGAATTTTAAATTCACTTTTTGCACCACAATCCATGTAACCATAGTTAAATTCAATTCAAAAGTTGTACCAAAATAAAATTAATAAAAAAATTGTATTGATGTGACTATAAATAAGAATGAGCTTTTCAAGGAAAAGTCATTATCATTGAACAACTAATGCATTTGTCCTTTGTACTTAAATAACTTAAAATAAAATATAAATATAAATTTATAAATTCTTAATTATATTATATGCTATTAATTAAAATTTATATTATTTAAATTGTATAATAACATGTAATTAATATACTATATAAAAATAATATAATATAATATAATAAATGTATAGGGACATGCATTGTTTCTTTCAAGAAATATGAAATGACAATAATATATTTTTATTCAAAAAGTGTGAAATGACATTTATTATGAGTACTTTACTTTGACTTTAAAAGTACTTAGAGCACTACCATGGTTAACCATGAGTTTTATCCACCATTGAGAATGTGACAAATAAGTACCTTTAACTCAATCAATGCCACCTCAACCATTAGGGATGATGTCATCCCATAAAATGTGCTTGGTTCTCATAAAGTGAATTTTGATTGTACATTTTCCTTAGGAGGCCCATTCTAGACCTCAAAATTCCCCTAATGCACAACAAAATGGGGTCGCGGAGAGGAAGAACATAACGATCATGGGTTTTGCATGAGCTATGCTGCATGATCAGGGCCTACCAATGCATTTTTGGGTGGAAGCATGCAACACTATGGTTTATGTGCAAAACTGTTATCCTCATAGAGTACTTGAAATGAGTACACCTGAAGAAGCTTTTACTAGTAAGAAACCAGATGTTTCTCACTTTAAGATTTTTGGCTGATTTGTTTATGTGCATGTGACCAAGCCAGGAAGAAGCTAGAGCTAACTGATAAAGTTGGGATATTTGTGGGGTACACAGAAACACCCCATAATTATCGTGTGTATTTTCCAAACAGTCGAATGACTGTGGTGCGACGAGATATAAAATTCAATGAGAAAAAAACCATGAAGTTGTTGCTTGAGAGGGAGCTAGACTTACATGAAGAGGAGGAAATTTTGGTTTCCAAAGATGAGTCTATAGATGTGTATTAGCCATAGGAGGAGGTTCATGGAGTGGAGGTGTCCACTCACGCAGAGCCAAATATTAGAACTAGCAGAAGGCGTACCACAGAAGCTGAGAGGCTGAAACTTGATGCTACACAGAATGTAGGAGTCCCTACTTCACAACACAGACAAAGAAAATCTGCAGACCGATTCAATGGATACATGGCTCTCATGAGAAAATGTATTGTGACTAAGCCATATTCCTTTCAGGAAGCAGTGTAGGATCCCACATGGGTAGATGCAATGGTGGAGGAGTATGACTCCATTGTCAGAAACAATGCTTGGGAAATTTTTTCAAGGCCGGTTGATAAATCAGTGGTAGGTTCAATATGGATCTACAAGGTAAATCAAGCTGTTGACTTGGAGTGTTGAGAAATACAAGGCCATATTTGTGGCCCGAGGCTTCTCACAGATCAAGGGGATTGATTATGAAGAAAATTTTGCACCCGTCACACAATATTCTTCCATAATGACCATCCTTGCTCTCTCAGCGTAGATGGGTTGGCACATTCATCAGATGGATGTGAAGACTGCATTCCTTAATGGGATCATTGAGGAAGAAGTGTACATTGAGCAGCCTGAAGGATTTGAGATCTTCAGCAGCAAGTCACATGTGTGCAGACTCAAAAGAGCGTTGTATGGGCTGAAGCAAGCAGCCCATGCTTGGTACACTCAGATCAAAAGCTATTTCACCGAAATTGGGTTCACCAAGAGTGAGGCAGATGAAAACCTATTCCAAATTGTGGTGGAGGGTAAGATTTTAATCATTGTTCTTTATGTTGATGATTTAATTCTGACTGGTGATGAGCAGCTGATACACTCATGCAAGAAGGACCTTGCAAAGGAGTTCGAGATGAAGGATATGAGCCTCCTTCATTATTTCCTTGGATTGGAAATATGGCAGTGAGAAGGTGAAATTTTTGGGTCTCAAGGCAAGTATGCAAGGGAGATATTGGGTAAGTTTCACATGGAGGGCTACAACCCCATGGATACTCCTCTTCCAGGAAACTGGAGGAAAGAGGATGCTACATATGGAGAGGTAGTGGATGCTAATGTCTATAGATAGTTAGTGGGTTCGCTAATGTATTTAGTAAATACAAGACCAGAAATATGCTATGCGGTGAACTATCTTAATCAAGCGATGGTTAAGCCTACCAAGCTCTTTTGGAAGGCGGGCAAGAATGTCCTGAGATATCTCAGGGCACATTTGAGTATGGCTTATGGTACAGATAGTCGGATGAGGTGAATTTGTATGGCTTCACAGATGCAGATTAGGCGGGTAGCCCAACAGACAGAAAGAGCACATCATGAGGGGTCTTCAGTATCGGATCTACAACTATTTATTGGTACAACAGGAAACAGAGATCCGTGGCACTCATTTCAGCGGAATTAGAATACATGGAAGAAAGTCAAGCTGCATGTGAGGCTATCTGGATGAGAAAGATCCTAGTTGGTTTGTTTGGTTCTCATTTAGATCCTATAATGATTCATTGTGATAATCAGAGTTGCATTAAACTCTCGATTAATCCCATGTTTCATGATAGATCTAAGCATATAGATATCCGGTATCATTATATCAGAGATTGTGTGCAGCGGAAGATCATGTTGCTTTAGTACATTCCTACGGAAGATCAGGATGCAGATATTCTGACGAAGGCGCTCACTAGGAGCAAATTCGAATACCACAGGGACAGGATCAGGGTGAAGGATAATCCCTTTCTTGTGGAGAGGGAGTGTTGAGATTCAACAAGATGGTGATCCTAGTGAAAATTAAGCACCTACACTAGGTGGGGCCCCAGGCTATTTTTAGGTGTATGTCTAATTTTAGAATAGTGAGCAAATTCTATTTAGAGATGAGGTTCTATTTTTAGATGCATGTGCAAAGTCTATTTATAGATCGCATGTATAAATATAGAATGCATGTCGATTATTATTATCTCTTAATAATAATTGGACAATAAACATTAATCTATTCTCTTGAAGCACTTGTTTTCAGTTAACTAAAGTGGAAAACCAATTATTTGAAGGAATTTCGAGTTCTAAGGTTGGTTGGTGGGACATGCAAGTGGACTTAGTTGTAACTGAGTGATTTGAAGTTGTAACAGATTTGGATGTGTAGTTATGTGAGTTGTAAAGTAGTTTAACTCAATTAAGTGAGTTAAACTCAGTTGTGCTAGTTGTAAGTAGTTATAAATACAGTTACACTAGTGATAGATCAATGAATTAAATATTAAATTAATTCACATGGAGTGATCTCACATGCAACTAAATATTTACTACTGTTAACTACATGAATGTTAGATCCAGTGGAGACCCGATTGAGAGATAGGTGAAAAGGACAGTTTGACTATCAGTTGTGACATTAGTGGGTGCACTCATGAAACCACACACACATTGGATATGCCAATGAGGATTTCAAAATCAAGGCAAGGCAGGATCTCATTCATTCAGGGATTGTGATCAGCAGGGATTGCGTAGTGGAGGCAGGTTGTCGGGAGGCAATAAATTGGCACATGTATTTGCCAATTTTTGTATGACAGTGTGAGACGATTGTATATTGTACTGAGAGCTCTTGGATTAGAGTTTTGTATGAGATTGTTTCATGTTCCATGACATATACATAATATATGATAGTGGGGTTTTTAGCTTTATGATTTCCTAGTAAAAACATCTTTGTTATGTGTGATTGATCTTTCTTCACGTGTTTGCAATTGGCGATCATGTTTTAAATCTCTGCAAATATTTTTGTAGAAGTGATTTTGTATTTAATAGTGGCATATAATTTTTAGATCAGGAGAATCCAGTCAATACGTAATTGTATTAAAATTTCTACAGATGGAGTGGAGGAAAAGGCACATTTAATTATTAATTGTATACTAGTTGAGTGTATAGGATTTGTAGTTAATAAGGTGAATCATTCCTTTGGAATTGCACAAGTAAATAGGAGAAAAATTCTATCTCTTAGGAGCTAATTTCCTCCAGCATTTTTCAAGGAAATATGATCAAGTTGGGGCCTTGAATTGGATAAGTGTTGGCCAAAGTAAGACGGTTTGTAGGAGAAGCAAGACATTGTAATCATTTCTCATTCTCATATGATTAGCAAAGGGGTTTTTCCTAGTTGGGTTCCCCTGTAAATCATTGTGTTCTTGTGGTGTTTTAATGGTTCCATGTGTTTCTAAATTATTATTTCCATTCCGCATAATAGTATAGGAAATTTTGAATCTCTTGTTTTCAGTTCAAATACATCAATAGTAGAAAATTTCTTTAAATTTCTACATGGAATCAAAGAAAAAATCACACTAGAAACTAGTCTACAAAGTATCTCCTTCAAATATTTTGATTTGCAGATTCAATGAAGAAATTTTCTTCCGTGCAGGAAAATGTCTTTCATTGGGTTGATATTGGAGTATTCCATTGAGGGAACCTCGAATTTCATAGCTTGTAAGGATATGGTGGAAGTAGTGCTTGATGATAATGGAGTGCTAGAATACACCAAAAATGACATTCCATAACCAACAACATCAGATGCACAACAGTTAGTCTAGTGGAAGAAGGATACCACAAAATTTAGGAGGATAATATTGGAGGGTGCGAGAGACCACATAGTCTCTAATTTAAATGTAAAGGAGAATCCATTTTCTATGTGGAAGACCCTCACTGAATTATTCGAAAATTGCAATGATGCCATGAAATTGGCATTAAGGGACATGCTCAGAAACATATGCATGTAGAAAGGAGAAACCATTCCACATAACCTCTCCAGGTTCATTCAGTGTTGATATGAGCTTGGAGGAGTTGGAGAAAATATTCCTCTTCAGAAGTAATGAGCCTAGATCTCCTAGGCCTTCCAAAATCCTGGCACAACTACCAACACCCTGTAAATGGAAGGGAAAAATTACCAAATTGGGAGAGACTTTGGCTTGATCTAGTGCAAGAAGAAATTCAACGGAAACTAGACATGGAGTAACATCTAAATCTGAGAAGGAAGATAATTTTTACTTGGTTGGGAAGCACAAGAAAGGAAAGGGAAAGAAGGCCCAAATAAAACTAGAGACCAACTAGAACAATGACAAGAAGGAGGACTTAAGCAATATAAAATGTTTTCACTTCCGTGAAATTGGGCACCATGCAACAAATGTTGGGAAAAATACTGAGAGGGGGGGGGGGGGTGAATCAGTATTTACTGCATACTCAAAACTTTTCACTTTTTCATTCCTTAAAACCCATACGCTACTTTCCTTCAGTAAACTGGCGTATATACGCGGATCCCCTTTATGAAACTAGCGTATACACAGAGATCTAGATATGTCATTAAATCTTCACTTCTATTATTCCATCATTCATTCATCAGATGTTCAATAAACAGTAAACATGTGCAGTAAGAACAGAATAAACCATCACACAAAGCATCACACATGAACACCGGGATTTTTAGGTGGAAACCCAAGTCGGGAGAAAACCACCGCTGCAGTTGCTCAGCCTTCAATATTTTATTATAGAGAAAACATATTACAACATATGTGCTGGCGCAGACTTGACCAGCACGCAGGCACCCACCTGCGCTCGTTTACCAGCCTCTCCTGGAAGGGAGCTCCAACCCCCTGACTCGTTTACCAGCCTCTCCTGGAAGGGAGCTACGACCCCCCGACTCGTTTACCAGCCTCTCCTGGAAGGGAGCTACGACCCCCCGATCTCGTTTACCAGCCTCACCTGGAAGGGAGCTACAACCCCCTGACTGAAGGCTACAACCCTCAGCACCACCTTGGACCACGTTTCATCAATTTTCACACTGGATCCAACCACTTCAATAGAACACAACTTGCAGGCCACCATTCATCATATTTCCAGACCGAACCCTTTCCATACTTTTAAGCACAAACATACATCATCAACAGATACATATCAACACAGATCAGATAGCAGAAACACAGCAGAACAGATCAGATATTTCATACCCCTTGCTTCAACAAACCCTAGTTTGCATACGCGCTTTTACTTCACTGATGTCGCGTATATACGCGCTTCCGTCCACACAAACCAGCGTATACCTCAGTGTATATTTTATTGCGCATACGCGCTTTATCTTCGCTGAAGCTGCGTATATACGCGCTTCCTCCGCGGCGAAGTAGCGTATAGATCTTCATTCATTACAGAGCAACATACTTCATCAGATCAGATATTCAGTTCAGATCTACCCTTTTGCTTCAGACAGATGTTCGCCTAGATGCTCGCCTCATCACAGATCTAAGCCTTCCATAATTAGATCTAGCAAATACAAGAGCAATTCAGATCTAGATCTCCTTCTCCATCATTGGTGCATCATACATTCAGATTTATCATTCAAGTGTAACCCTTTCCATTCAGATATACTTCAGTGAGAAGTATTCATTCAAGCTCAGACTTCTTGCACCCACACTCATGATTTGCACAATGAATTTCTTCTCCTTATATAGGTTTTCCTTTTTCAATACCATGAGCCCCTTTTTCAATACCATGGGCCAAAACAATACCATGAGCCCAAAACTACCTGGACGGGGTCAATTAGGCGGATCATTACCCAATACCATGGGTTAATACCATGGTGGTTACCCTTGGTTTTGCACCTTTTGAGCGCTTTAGCCCATACGCGACTTGGCACGTTCTTTTCCGCGTGCATATGCGACTTCCCTTAGGCCAATACGCGTATACCAAGAGACATACTCTTTTTCATCATACTTTGAGTACATTCTGAAATCCTTTCTTCATAGCCTTCTGTACACACTGTAGAAACATCATATTTTCTTCATCAGATGGATTGCCATCAAGGACAACACATGTCAACAGTCACATGTCTTCATCTTCATTCAGTGGGTTGCCATCAAGGACAACATCCTGCATCATATTTCCAACAGTCTCCCCCTTTGGACTTGATGGCAACCATGATGGTGTTTGGTTACCACAAAAGATAGGTACCATGTCACTATCCCAAATATTTGACATCATTATCTTCTCTTCATTCAAACACCATGTCATTCTCCCCCTTTGACATCAAGGGCAAAGGGCGGATCAAAAACCAACACTCTCCCCCTTTTCTCCTCATGTGGAAGAAACATTCTGCAGATCTGATATGTGCTGAAGTGGCCAAGCTCCCCCTGAGTTCATGCTGAATCGTCAAACATAATGATGATACATGGCTCTAGGAACTTCTATCACCAAAGACTCATACTTACATCAAATATCCAACCAAGTGGATTTACATATAAGACTCAAGTACCCAACCAAGTGGGTTTACAAAATTTGGCTCAGCTACCCAACCAAGTGGGTTTACAAAAATGACAAGTCCTTACATGACTGAATATTACAATTTTTACATCATGGGTCTCAACAAGACCTTTTCACCAAAATATAAATATGACCATTTATGACCAACACCAGAAAGTCCTCAAGAAAGAGAACATATTTCAGAACCATAATAATGCCAACACTGCATTATAGTCAGCAAAGCTAATGCTCCCCCTGAATCTGTGAAACCATGCATCCTTTTCATATGACTAAGGCTCCCCCTTAGTTTGTGCAACCTGAACATTTTCACCAACAAATCATCAAGGCATCTTCAGCAAAACATTAGAAACAGATTTATGAGAACTGGAACACCACCAGAGATACCAAACAGCACTGCAGCTGTGCTGAAGAGAGCTGAACCAACCAAGAATTGTCAGAAACCAACCATACGCGGTTTTATGTGCAGTAACTAGCGTACATACGCGACTGTGTTTCAGGAAAACCGCGTATCCTAAGACAACCCGCGTATCCACTACCATATTCTAAAAATTATGCAGATTTGTTCTTTTGACTGGCAAAGAACACTCCCAGCTTCTGTCTTAGATATTCGAATGCTTCCCTGGGCAGAGGTTTGGTAAAGATATCAGCAACTTGTTCTTTGGAGGGAACATACTCCAACTTCACCGTTTGTTCAAGCACTTGTTCACGTAAGAAATGATACTTGATGGGAATGTGCTTGGTCTTAGAATGCATAACAGGATTCTTTGAGATACTGATGGCACTTGTATTATCACACATAATGGAGATAGGAGTTGCACATTTGATTTGAAAATCTTGCAAGGTTTGCATCATCCATAGGAGTTGAGTGCAACAAGATGCGGAAGCTACATACTCTGCTTCAGCTGTTGATAAGGCAATAGAATTTTGCTTCTTGCTGAACCAAGATACTAACCGGGGCCCCATGTAAAATGCACCACCACTAGTGCTTTTCCGATCATCAACACTTCCAGCCCAATCTGCATCAGTGTAAGCATGAAGAGTAAGATTAGCATTCTTTGGATACCATAGACCAAAATCTTGAGTTCCTTGTAGATATTTGAAAATTCTTTTGACAGCCTGAAGATGAGACTCTTTTGGATTAGCTTGGAATTTTCCTACAATCCCAACTGCGTGCATAATGTTTGGTCTAGTGCCAGTGAGATAAAGCATACTTCCTATCATCGATCTGTATTCTGGTTGATTCACTGTGGGAGAATCATCATTAGAACTGAGACTGCATCCGGTTATCATTGGTGTACTTACAGGTTTGCATTCTTCCATGCCATACTTCTTCAGAATTTGCTTAAGATATTTTGCTTGTGATAGAAATATACCATCTGCAGTTTGATGCACTTGTAAGCCAAGAAAGAATGTTAGTTCCCCAAGTAAGGACATTTCAAATTCTTGCTGCATGACAGAAGCAAATTTTTGACTCATAGATTCTTCGTTACTCCCAAAAATGATTTCATCAACATATACAACCACAATCAATAGTTTATCATTTTCAACTTTTGTGTATAAATTGCTATCAGCAGACCCCTTTAGAAATCCTTGTTGATGAAGATATTTGTCAAGACGATAATACCATGCCCTTGGAGCTTGTTTGAGACCATATAGAGCCTTTTTAAGTCTACAAACAAGATTTTCATCATTTCCCAAAATGAATCCTTTCGGTTGTTCTATATATACTTCTTCTTCTAGTTCACCATTAAGAAAAGCAGATTTAACATCCATTTGATAAAATTTGATTTGATGATAACTTGAAAAAGCAAGAAACATTCTTATGGCTTCAAGTCTAGCTACAGGAGCAAAAGTTTCTTCAAAGTCTATACCTTCTTGTTGAGTATACCCTTTGCAAACAAGTCTAGCTTTGTTTCTTACAACATCCCCATTCTCATTTAACTTATTCTTGAAAATCCATTTAGTTCCAATGACATTTTTATCATGAGGTCTTGGAACCAAATCCCAAGTGTCATTTTTTTCAATTTGAACAAGTTCTTCATCCATGGCTTGCCTCCAACATTCATATTTGCTAGCTTCATTTACATTGTGTGGTTCAATTGTGGATATGAGTGCCAAATGATTAGAAGATCCTACAAGAGTTCTCCTTGTTCGTACACCAGATTCCTTGTCACCCAAAATTTGAGATTCGGGGTGATTCTTTTGAACATATCTGGATGGAGCTTTTTCAGATAGATCATCTTCAGGTTCTTCATTGGATCCACTGTCTATATCATTGCTATCTGATGTAGAAGGCCATATGTTGCTATCATCTTCTTTTGTTGTTTGTTTTTCTTCTTTAGGAGCTGCAGGAGACTCATCAATAACAACATCAATACATTCAACAACCTTTTGAAGCCTCTTATTGTAACATGTGAATGCTTTTCTTGAAGATGAATAACCAAGAAGTATCCATTCATCTGATCTAGGTTCAAACTTGCCAAGCTTTTCATCATTATTTTTGATAAAGCATCTACTTCCAAAAACTTTAAAATGCTTCACAGTGGGAGAATTACCATACCAGAGTTCATATGGAGTTTTGTCACTATTTACCCGAACATGAGCCTTGTTGAGAATGTTAACTGCTGCACGTGTTGCTTCACTCCAGAACATGTTAGGAACATTAGAGTCAGCAAACATAGCTCTAGCCATTTGAACAATTGTTCTATTCATTCTTTCTGCTAGACCATTTTGTTGTGGAGTGCCTGCTACAGAGAACTGTCTTTTAATCCCATGTTGTTCACAAAATTCAAAGAATTCATTTGATGAATATTCTCCTCCTCGATCAGATCTAAGACACTTGATTTTTAAATCCAATTCATTTTCTACCAGTGCTTTGAAATTCTGAAATTTTTCAAAAGCTTCATCTTTGTGTTTAATAAACGCGATTTGACACATTCTAGAGTAATCATCAATAAATAGGATATAGTATTCTTCTCCACGTAATGACTTTTTCCTCATAGGTCCACAGATGTCAGTATGAATTAGTTCAAGAGGCTTACTTGATGATCCTTCTTTGGCATTAAATCTAACTCTGGTCTGCTTACCAAATTGACAAGATTTGCATATGGTACTTTCTGGAAGATTGACCTTGGGAAGATCACGAACAGCTTGAAGTCTGCTTGCTTTGTTGATTTGAGAGAAACTCAGATGCCCCAGCCTTCTATGCCATAGCCAATTTTCTGAAGACTTGCTTAAGTAACATTGATCTATGCCGTTTAGTATATACAGGTTGCTTGGATTTCTTTTTCCTTTTATAATGATTTTACCTGTATCAAGATCACGAACCACACATTCTTTGGAACTGAAGACCACTTCTGCTCCTTGATCACACATTTGACTAACACTTAACAAGTTATGCCTTAATCCATCCACATACATGACATCTTTAGCCTTCACCTTTTCTTTTAGAAATACTGACCCTTTTCCTTTAATTACAGCAGGAGTATCATTTCCAAAAGTAACTTTCTTTTCTTTTTCTAGAGCATTATAAGTATGAAGTTTGCTTTTGTCACCTGTCATGTGTCTTGAGCACCCACTATCGATGTACCATTGATTTTCTTCACCTTCCACAAATAATGCTATCCCACAATTTTCAACTGGTGGTTCTTTCTTTTTCCATATTTTAGAGCTTGAGGGAACATGTTCTTTTGGCTGGATCTTGTTCCCGCATTCAGATTCTTCATGGCCAAAGTTATTACAATAAGTGCATTCAACTTCACTTTGAAGAGGAGAAAAATTGTTATAGGTATTCTTCTTTGGTTCAGCATCCAACCTTTTCTTTCTTTCTTCTCTTGTCATGATGGTTTTATATGCAACACATTGAATAGCTTTATGACCAAAATTGTGACAAGTGAAACATTGCCCATTGAAGTAGAAATTTCTGCGATCATGGAATCTTCTATTTGAATTTACCCGTTGGTTGTAGTGTCTTTGAAAGCTATCCCTGTTAGTGTACCTTGAATTGAGATGGTCCTGCTTTCCCTGTAGAGATCCTTTATTCCCTTGCTGAGTGGCTGAATGATGTAAACCACCTGTAACTGCTTTTAGATAGTTTGGTGCTGAAGTTTGAGAAGATTCTCCGGTATATCCAAGACCTGTTTTTATAAGAGGAGAACGTTGTACCTTGATGATCTCATCTAAGGTTTCAGATCCTTTAGCAAATCTAAGATTCAAGGTTTTTGCTTTCTCAACTTCTTTTCTTTGACTTACCAGTTCACATTCTAGTTTTTCAATATGTTTCTTTGCTTCTTCAAGCTGCTTTTCAATGGTCTCTCTAATTATCTTTTGTTCTTCTAAGCGTAGTTTGAGTTGATTATTTTCTTCAAGAAAATTGTTTTCCTCTAGAGCATCCATAAAAGTATCCTTTTCTTCTTTTTGTTCAAATGCCATGAGAAGTCTAAGATCTTCTTCACATTCTTCCTCACTATTAGATGACTCATCACTATCTTCATTAGCATAGTAACTTTTATTAGAGCTAGATCGGTTCTTATTCCTTCTTACTACTTCTTTTCTTTTATAAGGACATTTTGCAGCATAATGACCAACTTTACCACACTCAAAACATTTGAAGGGAAGCTTACCTTTGAATCTTCCAGTACCTAGTTGGAGCTTTCTTACGAAATTTGCTTCTTCTTCATCGGATATATAGCTGGATTCTTTGACAACTTCCTTTTCCTTTCCTTTTGTAGATGCCTTAAAAGCAGTTTCTCTTATTTGAGAAGGACCTCCTTGTCTCATTTCAAAAGCAGTCAGAGTACCATGTAATTGAACAATAGTAAGCGTTTGCAGATCTTGCCTTTCTTCAATAGCTGAAACTTTAGAGTCAAATTCTGAAGTCAAGGATCTTAAGACCTTTTCCACCAGAGTAGTATCAGTTATGGTTTCACCCAAATTTCTCATTCGATTTACAATATCATCCAGACGAAGAAAGAAACTGGCAACACTCTCAGCACTATGCATCTTCAAATTTTCATATTCAATTCTAAGAGTTTGGAGTTTTGCACTTTTTACCTTTGTGTCTCCTTCATAGCTTAGAATGATTTTGTCCCATATGTCTTTTGCCAAATGTAGTTGCATCACTTTAGCAAATTCTGATTCAGACATGCTTCCCAATAAGACATTCACTGCTTTGGCATTGATTTCATACTTCTTTCTTTCAGCTGCATCAGTAGGAATACTTGCCGGGTATTGATAACCTTTTTCCACGATTGCCCATACATCTGCACCAAGACTTTGCAGATATGCTTTTGTTCGTACCTTCCAGAATATCAGATTGCTTCCATTGAATAGAGGTGGCTTTATAGACATCACTCCTTCTTGACTTCCCATTGCGACGGATCTTCTTCAAGCGATCAAGCTTCTGCAGAAGAACCTGCTCTGATACCAATTGTTGGGAAAAAATACTAAGAGGGGGTGAATCAAGATTTACCGTATAATCAAATCTTTTTACTTTTTCATTCCCAAACCCATACGCTACTTTCCTTCGCAAACTAGCGCATATACGTGGATCCCTAATGAAACTAGCGATACTCGTAGATCTAGATCAGTCAGTAAATCTTTATTTGTATTTATTCCACTGTGCAATCATCGTGATGTTTAATAAACAGAAATAAAAGGTGAATTGAAGAGCAATAATAAACCATCAAGAACCATCACACAAAGAATCACACATGAACACCAGGATTTTTAGGTGGAAACCCAAATCGGGAGAAAACCATCGCTGCAGTTGCTCAGCCTTCAATATTTTATTATAGAGAAAACATCTTACAACATATGTGATGGCGCAGAATTGACCAGCACGCAGGCACCCACCTGCGCTCGCTTACCAAATTTCTCCGGAAGGAGTTACCACCGACTCGCGCACGCTCCCTAGTGGGAGCTACGACCCCCCGATCTCGTTTACCGCCTCACCGAAGGGAGCTAACCCTCGATCAAGGCAACAACCTTTTAGCAACTGCTGACCACGGTTCATCAATTTTCACACTGGATCCAACCACTTTAATAGAACACAACTTGCAGGCCACAATTCATCATATTTCCAGACCGAACCCTTTCCATACTTTTAAGCACAACCATACACCATCAACAGATTCATATCAACACAGATCAGATAGCAGAAACACAGCAGAACAGATCAGATATTTCATACTCCTTGCTTCAGCAAACCCTAGTTTGCATACGCGCTTTCCCTTTACTGATGTCGCGTATATACGCGCTTCCGTCCACACAAACCAGCGTATACCTCAGTGTATATTTTATTGCGCATACGCGCTTTCTCTTCGCTGAAGCTGCGTATATACGCGCTTCCTCCGCGGCGAAGTAGCGTATAGATCTTCAATCATTACAGAGCAGCATACTTCATCGGATCAGATATTCAGTTCAGATCTACCCTTTTGCTTCAGACAGATGTTCGCCTAGATGCTCGCCTCATCACAGATCTAAGCCTTCCATAATCAGATCTAGCAAATACAAGAGCAATTTAGATCTATATCCCCTTCTTCATCATTGGTGCATCATACATTCAGATTTATCATTCAAGTGTAACCCTTTCCATTCAGATATACTTCAGAGAGAAGTATTCATTCAAGCTCAGACATCTTGCACCCACACCCATGATTTGCACAATGAATTTCTTCTCCTTATATAGGTTTTCCTTTTTCAATACCATGAGCCCCTTTTTCAATACCATGGGCCAAAAAAATACCATGAGCCCAAAACTACCTGGACGGGGTCAATTAGGCGGATCATTACCCAATACAATGGGTCAATACCATGGTGGTTACCCTTGGTTTTGCACTTTTTGAGCGCTTTTGCCCATACGCGACTTGGCACGTTATTTTCCGTGTGCATACGCGACTTTCCCTAGGCCAATCCGCGTATACAAAGAGACATACTCTTTTCATCATATTTTGAGCACATTCTGAATTCCTTTCTTCATTGCCTTCTGTACACACTGTAGATACATCATATTTTCTTCATCAGGAACATATTCTCTCAAGCACAGCTTCATCAAGTAAGTTGTCATCATCTTCATCAAGTGGGTTGCTTTTCAAGAACAACACTCAGCATCATATTGTCAACAAACATCAGATTTACATCATTTACCAAGTCCATCAAGTCAAGAATAACTTCATCAGGTGGATTGCCATCAAGGACAACACATGTCAACAGTCGCATGTCTTCATCTCCATTCAGTGGGTTGCCATCAAGGACAACACTCTGCATCATATTTCCAACAGGTTTGTCGTCTGTCAAGTTTAAGGTGTCAGTATCACTTCCTAAGTTTAAAGCTTTCAAAACTTGGTTTTTGTACACTTCTTGGGTTACTAGTTCAGCTAGGGGGATGGTAATTTTTATCTTAGCAATCTCTCCCTCAAGGCTGAAAGGAATAATTGACTTGTTA
The DNA here is from genome assembly GCA_034641835.2 of Pinus albicaulis. Lineage (NCBI taxonomy): Eukaryota > Viridiplantae > Streptophyta > Pinopsida > Pinales > Pinaceae > Pinus > Pinus albicaulis. The sequence continues at coordinate 1,602,306,906 of CM076581.1, forward strand.
ATATTTACATCTATTTTTTCAATTGAATTCTTTTCAGCAACTTTGATTTGCTGAACCTTGTTTGGATTAGTGATAGGAGCAGTTTTATTAGGACCACTTGCTGAAGTGCTAGGGGTACTCTGCTCAACATTTGGCTGGATTCCCTTGTCTTTGTTTAAATCTGGTTTTTTGGCCGAAATGTTGGTTTTTTCTGCTGTCTTTTTGGGCTGGTTTTCTGTGTTTTTCTTAACAGCAGTGCTAGTATTCTTATCTTTTGAATTCTCTATACTTCCCTTGCTCCTGAGATCATATTGTTTGTGTACCTCCATGATTTCATTTTCAAAACCCAATCTATATTCATCAGAATCTTCATAGGTGTTTGTATTTCGATCATCAGAGAAGAAACCTTGTTCTTCTTTAGTAAGGAAAACATCATCCCCAATGTCTGATCCAATCAAGTTTACATGTGATTCTTCTAACCTTTCCAACTCCCTGTCTTCTTCATATTGATCTACATAGTTCTGTTGAAAGGGAGGTCTAATTCGTTGGTCACTTTCTTTTTGTTTATCTTGATTGTTATCTCTTCTATAATTCTGATTTCTATTTCTATTTTGATTGTTTTGAAGTGCAGTCTGGTTTTGATTTGCTTGTGCTTTCTTAATTATGCTCATCTCTTTCATCATTTCTTCCAACATTCTCTCCATTTTTGAGCTTGAAGTAGAAGGAGGGGATTCCTCTTTAAAAGATACTCTCTTCTCAGTTTTCATTCTTTCTCTCTTTTCTATTAAGTTGACTTCCACAAAAAGAGCACCCCTTTGCATATCTTCGAGAGTTGCAAAATCTCTTTCTCTTAGTGAATAAGTCATGTCAGAGTCAAATCCTTCAGGAAACTTGTTTAAGGTTGAGCCTTGTGGAGGTTTTAGTTCTGGGGAAAGTGCATTATATACACTGTTAAATCTAGTACAATAGGCTTGTACACTTTCCCCAGGGTTCCTACGGAGATTGTTGTAATCAGCAAGGACTTGGAGAGGATTTTTCTTTACTTCCCATTTGTTTAGGAACGTTTGATGGAAGCCTTGGAGATCATTAATAGTACAGGGGGCTAAACCTTTAAACCATTTTCTTACCTCTCCCCCCAGAATTTGAGCAAATAGTCTAAGTTTGACAGAATCATCATCAATTTCATTTCTGTCGAAATAGTCATCCATCTTATCCACATGTTGTGATGCAGTTACGGCATTGCTAGCATCATATAATGGAATTTTGGACTGATAGTCCTGTGGAAGGTTGAATAATGGTACAGGAAGGGCTAAGGGAGCATACCATGCTGCCATGATATGTGGTGGGGGTGGATTAACAAGCGGTGGATTGACAAGAGGAGGAGTGGTTTGAAGTGGAGTGGTTTGAACAGTGGATGAAGGGTGGATAGAAGTGAATGGAACAACAGTAGATTGTTGAGCTGATCTTGGATGAGAGACAACTAGGTTATGAAGGAAGTGTAAATCAGGAGGTGTTGTTTCTCTACTACCAGGATGTTCACTTGTCTTAGGAGATGAAAGTGAAGACTCAGAGTCTAGCTGATCTAAATCACCAAATGACCTAGTTCTAAAAGGATTCAATAAGTCAGTTTGTGATTGTTGTAGAGCTGAAAGATTTTCAGGGACTGAATTGGCTCTTAAGTGTGATCTGAAAATAGTTGAAAATTCTATCTTAGGAGACTTCCTAAGGATTCTTTCTGGGTTATCAACTATCTCAGGTGGATCAGGGTCAGGATGGGCTCTAGTGTGGATCTTTCTAGGAGCCACTATGGTTTGTTTTTAGACCCAAATAACAAGAAAAGTTCAACCAAGTATGACAATCTTTGAGAGGTTTAACTGATCTGTTTACACAAGTTTTAATCCTACAGTCCTCTAACTGGATTTGAATGATATTATAATGATAAGGGTTCTTCCCAGTGGAGTCTTAAGGTCTGTTTAGGATTGTGGAGTCGCTAGGTGGAAAGTTTAGAATGTTTTCTAAGAGATACACTGTCCACCATAGTGTTTGTGAAATATCCTTTTGCAAGGATATTCTGAAACACAACAAACTCTAACCAGAGATTGACTGGGAGGGCATTCACCAGATATTTCACCTCAAAAAGAGGATGAGATCCGGAGGCTACCTGGCCCTTTCCAGACTCTGTCTAAGAGTATAAGGTAAAACACAACAAAAGATAAGTGATATATAAGAATGAGTGTTTTACTACAAAGTGGAAGTTTTTAGCTCGTGAGGAGGTAAAAGGTTTTATGGTCCACTACCATGTTTATTATGAAGCCAAACTTGAAATGTTTTTGGGTTTTTTCTGAGTTATTTTGTTTTTATAGGTTAAGAGAGTGTTCCAAGTCTGATTTTTCACTTAGCTAAGGTGTTCAAACAAACAGAGTTGCTCTTATGGCTTGGTAACTGGTTCCTTCAAGGTTTGATAAGGGTTAAAAGGAATCCTAAGGGTTACTTAGTTTGTCACTGATTCAATTAAGTCCTATCATGATTACCATTTGTTAGGCAGTGCTTGAAGAAAGTTACTTATGTTATACTAGACCTAAAAAGTTTGAGGAAGGGTTTTCAAACCTCTAATTCTCAGTAGGTCCCACCGTGATCGCCATTATGTTGGTGGCGATGAGGTGGCTAATAATCACTGGATATTCTTGAAAATAAGGGATTTCTGAAGTCCTAAGGGGTACTTAGATTGTTACTGACTCAGAAGTCCCACCGTGATCGCCATTATGTTGGTATCCCGTGTTTTGACAGTTTGGAAAATCAAAAGACAAGGCAACATCAGAACCAATCTTTAGAGTTCCAGGATCTAGTCCTCCTGTTCTCAGAGAGGGATCTCTCAAATATTTGTTTGCAAAGGTTTATCTTGTGTGCTTTGAGTATGGATTTAAGACTAGTTATTAAGTGCAGATGTTTGTTTGGTTGGATTGAGTTGATAAAACATAACATGAAAGGTCTAGGAAAGATAGACAGAAAGAGGAAATATCTCGTTCATTGGGCAATGGAGTCAAAATAAGGTCATGAAAAACTCTTCAAGGGATATGGGATATCAAAGGGAAAATCTAACTTGGCCACAGGATCCTTTTGTTTTTGGAATGAAGTGAACATTAATGATTTGGAAAGAGAAGTTTAATTCTCAACAAAGGGAAAATTGAAAACATAACTTAACAATAAAGAAATATTTGATAGACAGGGCTAACCATAAATTCTACAAACATTCTTTAAGCAAATAATAACTTCAAGACAACTTTTAAAATGAAATCTAAGATTCGGAGAACTCCCTATTTCCTCAAAGATTTTATTTTTAAAGGATTTAGAAAACATAAAAGATTTACTGATAGTTGCATTCATAGAAGAGGGAACACCTAAATAACATCTATGCTTACAGCTATAAAGACCTTCAAAAAAACTGTTCAAGCAATGGCAAAGGGCAAGATCAAAACCGACCTCTTTGATTAACTTAGAACAATGGTACTTCAAAGGGAGACTTCAATAACAACTTTCAAGTGATGGCAGACAAGCAGGGAAAACCATAAATCATGTTGAAACCAAATATTTGAGCTATTATAGAAATAAAAAAGCATGAAGACTAAAGAGAAAGTTTAAAGCCTCTAAAATACTTCAGCAGAAGAAAATATAAAACAGTGAAGGATGAACAGGTCTAAGGTGCTTCCAGGAGTCATTTCTTAGCCTAAAACTTTCGACCTACTGTAGTAAGAAATTATGGAACATAATGAAAATAGGAGAAAACATTAAACAGTTCAGAATACTTCACCAACAGCCAAGCTCATGGATCCAATGATAGAGCCTTCTCAGGAATAAGCATGCAACAACATCATCAAGACATCCAAGACTTCAATTTGTTTTTCAACTTCAACAGACTTGTATATTTATTTCAGAGAGTTTCAGTGTTACAACTTGTAATCAAACAACAACCAACACTCACTCATCTTCTGCTGTAGTATATATAGAAGGATGAGGAGGTGAGATCTGATAAAAGATCTCATTTACAATTAATACAGAATTAAATGGCTTATTGACCTTCGAGGGGCTCAATGAGGAGACTTACATACATATCCTATGTATTAAATGATTTACATAATGATTTCAAGCTTGGTGGGAGTTTCTGTTGACCTTTGAGGCACTGCGTGGCGTCGAAGTAACTCTGCAGATATTCTTTGCATTGAAGTTCCTGGCAGAAATAACTTCTTCGGCTATGTCGAGGCAAAATATCTGATCCTGGTCAATAAATTCAGCTCCTGATTGAATACTTTAAGGCACAGGTGGCGCCGTGGTAGCTAGAGGGATCAATTTGCCTCAATTTGTGGCGGTGGAGGGTTTCCTGTCGGTGAAACCCTTTAGATTTGTTTTGAACTCTATTTTAACTCGGGGATTAGGTTTATAATGATAATTTTGGGCCATAATCCTCGTAAACAGTCCATTAATCATTTGCTTTGATAATTTCCTGGTCTTCAACGCTGATACTCTTTTTCTGCACTTAATCCATGTTTTCTTGCTGTTGAGCAGGGTTGTACAGGGTCTATAATGCATGAATGGTTCATGAAATAATGATAAAAGTGAAGTTTTAAACCCGGTGGTCGATTTCCTTTGATAAATCAAGAGCAAGAGAATCGTCACCCTCTTCTTTCAAATTTTCTTCGTTCATAGTGAAAACCTTCAAAACCCTGCAAAATACAAACAAAACTTTATAAAATCCTACTTTTATAGGTCAATCTGCATCGGAGGATGTGCGGAGGAAGCAAGGCCATTGGATGGCATCACCCAACAGTTGGGATTTAATCTCAGAATGGTCGAAAAAACATGGGGAAGGAGGATTAGATCAGAGCCGTCGATTCGCGCTGAGATCGACGGTAGGGGATGATTGCAGGGGGTCCGGGTGTACGGAGGAAAAATCTTGGGGGTATACCCCCGCAGTGAAACTGCGCCGTTGACTTGGATCAATTTGGACGGTCAATATGGAATCAGGGGATATTGAAAGTCAAACGGAGGGGAATCGTTGACTGGGAAACGGAATCGGGTGATGAAATATGGGTTGTCGATCTGCAGATCAGATCAACAACGGAGATTGATTTACCACTGTACGAAGGCTGGTTTATCGCGCGGGCACTTTGGTTATCCATCGGACACTTTGGAAGAGCGATAGATGTTGGATGAGTGGGCCCAGATCGGACGGCGGAGATCAATTTTGCTGGGCATCATGGTCCGAGCTATAACGCGCGATGGACGACGGTTGCATGGTGGTTTTCAAATCATACAAGGGACACGCGTCCACCGTTGTATGGAATCACTGGACGTCGGGGGAAAACCGCCATCCGCCGAAGAGTGGTGTGATGGAAACCACGCGGTTTTGGGAAACAGCGCACGGATGGGGGGGGTCCACAGGAAGGCACGCTCCGCACCATCCGATCTGTGGAGAAAATCAACGGTGGAGATTGCTCCATAATTTACACGGGCAGGTTTTTAATAAAAAATAATAAAATGACGAGTTTTATTAAAATCAAAGGTTTTATATGTTCCGGCGGGGAAATATAATTTTAAAATGGATAAGCGCCCGAGTGTCTTGGCACCTGGTCCTGGCGCCCGGGCGTATGGGCGGAAAGGGAAAAAAAAACTTAAGCCCGAGGGGCTTAAGTCCAATACATAAAAATATGTATTTTTAACGGTTTTTGAAGGGTTTTTGGAGGAAATGAAGGTTTCGATAAGGCCAAGAATGAGTCTTAAACCTTTATAAAATGGATTTTGATGAGGGGAAAAAAAAAATGTGAAAATGAGGGATTTTTGTGGGAAAAAAGGGGATAGAAAGATGAGGTTAGTTTGGGAAGGAGGTAAAGGGAAAATGGGGTTTGTAGCAGTGTTTGACTTTGGATTTTAGCAGGACTTCTGAGTTCTGCCAGGAAATAGTAGTGAATATTATCCAAGGACAGGATATTACCAAAAGTCTTCAAGTATCAGCAATTTTAGTAATGAAATTTTTTCTTGAAGGCTATCCAACATCATTTAGCCACCATCTGATGTGACAGAATTTTATGGGTGGCTAACAGTGGCTCCACTTGGGGATGGTGCCTTTTCTGAAGGCATCAAGAACTGCAGACTTGTATTCTCTGCGAGGCCGATCATTTGCCTCATCCATTGGGCTATTTTCTTCCACTCGAATGATCTTATTTTACTCTAGAAACAAGTTATCAGTCATTGAAAAACAATGGAACTTTCATCAACAAACTTTCTACCTACCCAGGCCTACTGATCTAACATTTTTTCTTCATCAGAGTGCACTTGGATTGGCAAACTCTCTTACAACATTTTATTCTTTTAGAAAACAAAAATTAATCTAATTATACTTCTTATCTCTTCATGGATCCAGATTAAACAGTTGGATCCATATTATTCTCTACCTAATCTACTGTCCATTGGGATTAAACTGTCCAACAGACCTTCATTCTCTAAATTCTATAACATAAATTTAAAAATAGTCAAGTCAAGGTTAAGCTGTTTGACTTGCTATGATCTATGGCATGAAAACAAGCTGCACATAGTTTATTACTTGCAGAAAATAACAACAAAATGGAAGGCTTAAGATTTGAAACTTTCTCGTCATCGCCTTCTCTTTTCTTCACAGCTTTGTTTTTGTTTTTGTTTTTGAGCTGTCTTTTCTTTTCTTCTGGTTCAGGGTTTAAGCTGATTAGAACCAAATCTTGACATTTCTTTGACTCAGAATTTAACATAGATTTGAGTCATCTCCTTTGGGAAACTTTGGTTCATATTTTGAGTTTGTTTGAACCTTCAATTTATATCCTAATCTATCTACTGATAAGCCAAGATTGAACAGTTGGCAGATCAAATTCACTATCCTATCAGCAGAAAATTTAAAACTAATTAGTCAAGATTAAACTGTTTGACTAACTAGAAGTGTGTTTTGTAGGAGTGGCATTTAAGCTTGCACACTTTCAGATTTATTTCTCTTTTTTGGCATGGGGCTTTTCCTTTCTTTTTTTCACAATCTGCTCTCTTTTCTTTCTTTTCTTTCTTTTTTTATTTTTGATTTTTCATAACTTTTGAATGCAATGGTTAGACTATGATATTTACAATGGTAAAACAAAAATGCTTTGAAACTTAAGATTCTTGGCAGAAGTAATGCTTAAGAATCCTGCCATTGACAGGACCTCCATACAGGTCTTCCCCATTCAATTCCTTCAAGAAAAATGTATTATGACCCCTCTCAGCATGAATAATATAGGGCCCTTTCCACAAGTTCTCAAACTTGCCATGTTTGCCCTTCTCTTCTCTTCTTGAATCCCATTTAATAACAACACTTCCAACCTGGAAATTGTTTGCCTTAGTCCTCTTATCAAATAGTTTCTTCATATTTTCTTGGACTAACTGTGTTCTTTCATAAACTTCTTCTTTGGTCTGCTGTAAATGGATTTTTTGGTTGATCCTCCTTTGCATATCATTTTCTTCAATCTATACTTCTTGAAGGAGCTTCATGACTGGAACTCCCAATGAGGTAGGAAAAATAGCATCCATGCCATAAAATAACTAATAGGGGGAAATATTTATTGATTTCTTTGTAGTTAATCTATCAGCCCATAAGGCATGAACCAACTTACTGTGCCATAATTTTTTATTATGTTCCAACAAATTTTTAATGATATTGATGAGACTCTTGTTGGAGGATTCAGCTAATCCGTTTCCTTGGGGATAGTAAGCAGTGGAATGGCCCAAGGTTATATGGTAGTTTTGACAGAAATCAACCATCTTCTTAGATTTGAAAGCCGCAGCATTGTCTGTTATGATTTTTCTAGGACAACCAAATCTAGATAGGATATGGGTTTCAAGAAACTTGATAATGACAGAGTCATTAGCATTCCTTGTAGGTATAGCTTCTATCCATTTGGTGAAGAAGTCAGTGGCTGTGAGGATCCACTTATGTTGAGCTGAGGAGGATGGATGAATTTCCCCAATGAAGTCCAGCCCCCATTGTTGAAAAGGTGCCTCAACTCTGATAGGATGTAAAGGTAAGGGAAGGAGTTTTCTCTTTCCATCAAAGATTTGACACTTATGGCAAGACATGACCAACTTCTGAGTGTCTGGGAAAAGGGTAGGCCAATAGTAACCTGATCTAAGAATTTTGTTTGTTGTGGCCTTCCAGTAGAGGTGACCTCCACATTCTCCATCATGCAATTCATGCATGATCTTTCCTGCATCATCTTCAAGTAAAAATTTAAGCAAAATTCCAACAACATTTTTCCAATATAATACTTCATGTAAGATACAAAAACTCAAAGCCTTTTGTTTCAAGAATCTAGCTTTAGTTTTAGACAAAGAAGGAGGGGCATTTAGATATAAAAGCACATAAAGAATGTCAATATACCAAGGAGAATTTAGAAATGTTTCTTCAATGAAAGGAGTAGTAGCTTCTTCTACTTCTTCCAACGCATCTACCATATTCATGTCTAATGCTTGGAAGTTAGACTCAGCCATAATTTTTTCCAATCCTTGCCCCTTTACTAGTTTGGTGGGCCTGATTTCTAGGTCATATTCAAGAATAGTTGCAATCCATTTTCCCCTTTTACCATCAGGGTCTTGACTTAGAATGTCCTTGACAACAGTATGTGGAACAAAAGAAATTATGTGAGAGTGTAAAGTGTAGACCCTAAAGTCCTTTAAAGCTTTCACTAATGCTAAGGCTTGCTTCTCCATGATGTTATATTTGAGAGGAGCATCTCTTAAGGCCCTACTAAAAAAGGATATTGGTTGTTCTTGCCCCAAATCATTCTTTTGAAGCAAAACTGCAGCTATTGTATGTTCAGATGCAAAAGAAAAAATGTAAAAGTCTTTGGTGAAATTGGGACTAATCAGGACTGGTGTTTGGGTAAGAGCTTGTTTGACCAGTTCGAATGATTGTTTAGCTAATAAAGTCCATTTTACACCCACGTTTTTCTTAAGCATGTTTGTAATGTTTTTTAATAGCTCAGCAAGGTTGGGAATAAACCTTCTTAAAAAATTAATCTTTCCAATGAAAGATTGCAATTCTTTGAGGCTTCTAGGATGGCTAATTTGCAATATGCCATCTATCCTTGTAGGGTCTATTTTGATTCCTTCTTCTGAAATTATATGACTAAGAAGTTTCCCTTCTTGGAGACCAAAGAGGGTCTTCTTGGGATTCAGTGATAAGCCAAATTTCCTACACTTCTCAAAAACCTTTCTTAGATGAATCAAATGCTCTTCATCGGTTTTTGAGAAAACAGTTATGTCATCAAGGTAAATAATTATAAAATAGCCAATATCTTTAGAGAAGGCTATGTCCATGGCCCTTTGGAAGGTGGCTCCTGCATTCATTAATCCGAAAGGCATTTTGACATACATAAAGGTGCCCCAAGGTGTGGTAAAAGCAGTTTTGATTTGATCACTTGGGAACACTAACACCTGATTGTAACCCGAGAACCCATATAATAGGGATATTATTCTTGACCCAACTACCCTTTGAAGTATATGGTCCATCTTGGGTAAGGGGTAGTTGTATTTTAAAGAGGCTCTGTTTAAATTTCTGAAGTCAATACAGAGCCTGATTTCCCATGTTTTCTTTCTAACAGAAACTAAGTTTGATACCCATTCTGAAAATCTAATGGGCACTATGATCCCAGCATTGTACATCTTCTCAATTTCTTTCTTAACTAAAGGTAGTAAAAGGGGATTTATTCTCCTTAGTTTTTGCTTAAAAGGCTTTTGATTTTCCTTCAAGGGGATCTTATGCTGGATGATGCTGGTATCATATAATTTTAAGTCGTTGTATTCCCAAGCAAACACATCTATGAATTCTTTCAAAAGCTCTACATATTGAAATTTTATCTGAGCTGGGAGGGTGCTGGATAGCTTGATCATCTTGGGTTCTGCTAGACTGCCTATGTTATGCTATTCTACATTTTTTTCCACAGGCTCCATTCTTGGTTCTTTGGCTACATCGTTGAGATCAAACAGGTGTTCTAAATGTGTGAGACCTCTTGGGATTTTATCATTTTTCCATTGTAAGACTTCCAAGTCTTCTTTGTCTTCATTGTTTATTATCTCTGCTTCAAAAGGATTCTCACAATGATTTATAGCAGCAGGATATGTTATTTCAGCCTCTGGGATTTGTTCAATATACAAACATTTTTCTTTATGGCTAGCTTCTGATATTGGTATGCTGAAATCACTTTCTGATTTCAAGAAATCATCTATGTGTTTGTCAGATTCAAACACCTGCCATTGATCTTCATTATCAGGCACAACAGGTCTGTGTTTCACCTTTATACTGAGTTGTTCATTTATCTCAGGTACTTGGAAATTGATGGCATTGAAGGTGAGTTCATTTGCTAGATGATTCAGTGCTCTAGGGATGAAAATGAGTTCATATTTTTTGAAAGTTTTTAATAGGTCAAGGGCAGCATTTCAATATTCCCTAAGCCTTGGATTATTGGCTGAGTATTCTCCTTTGATTTGTTTAATGATAAGTTCAGAATCCCCTAAAATAGATATCTTTTGGGCTTCTAATTCTTTAAGCAGTTGTAAGCCTAGGAGAAGTGCTTCATACTCAGCAATATTGTTAGTGCATGGGAAGTCTAACTTGCATGAAAAACTTTGATTTGTGTTTTGAATCTAGACACCTGCCCCTGCACTGGTTTTATTACAGGATCCATCGAAGTTTATTGTCCAAAGTATATTTAACTCATTTTCATTTTCTTGTTGCTGTTGATTGTCAATGTTTTGAAGTTGATTTGAGGTAAGATCAGATTGTTCTGGAGAACTGATTGGGTCCATGTTTTCTTTACCTTGTTGAGTAATTTCATCTTCGTTACACAAGATAAAGGAATCTAAACTTGATTGAATAGAATAGATTGGAGTTTTTTTTGGTTTCTCCATGTTACTCACCATGTACTTCATGTGGGATTATCTGTATAGTCTTCTGTTTTGGTTAAAAAGAGGGATGGTGGCATAAGACATGTCCATTTGAAGGCTTCCCTGAAGTTTGGTTCCCCATGATCTTGATAAAAGCATGCCATACTTAGGGGGAATGTCAGCTACAACGATATCCATTACTAGATTCTTGGCAGGGATCTGAGCTAGGTTAACACATAAATCTTTGATTAAACCCAAACATTTGACTTTGCTTGAGTCAAAAGAATACAAATATTTGTATGGTTTAGTAATCTCTAAGCCTAAGCTTTCCATTACTACCTTGGGCATTAGATTGTGTGAAGCTCAAGAATCTAACATGGCATTGTGTAGAATTTTATCCTGTATGTTCAAACTAATATAGAAGGGAGGGACTGGTCCCTCTTGATATTTTCCTTCAACCTCTGGGCCAAACAACAGCTCAGGTTTGTCGTCTATCAAGTTTAAGGTGTCAGTGTCACTTCCTAAGTTTAAAGCTTTCAAAACTTGGTTTTTGTACACTTCTTGGGTTACTAGTTCAGCTAGGGGGATGGTAATTTTTATCTTAGCAATCTCTCCCTCAAGGCTGAAAGGAATAATTGACTTGTTAATATTTACATCTGTTTTTTCAATTGAATTCTTTTTAGCAGCTTTGATTTGCTGAACCTTGTTTGGATTAGTGATAGGAGTAGTTTTATTAGGACCACTGGCTGAAGTGCTAGGGGTACTCTGCTCAACATTTGGCTGGATTCCCTTGTCTTTGTTTAAATCTATTTTTTTGGCCGAAATGTTGGTTTTTTCTGCTGTGTTTTTGGGCTAGTTTTCTGCGTTTTTCTTGACAGCAGTGCTAGTATTCTTATCTTTTGAATTCTCTATACTTCCCTTGTTCCTGAGATCATACTTTTTGTGTACCTCCATGATTTCATTTTAAAAACCCAATATATAGTCATCAGAATCTTCATAGGTGTTTGTATTTCAATCATCAGAGAAGAAACCTTGTTATTCTTCAGTAAGGAAAACATCATCCCCACTGTATACCAGCGCTGGTGCAACAATATACCAGCGCTGGTGCAACAGTAGGGGAGAAACCATCATCATCACCAGTAGTTGGAGGAGTCATCACACCAGTAGGAGAAACCCTTGTAGCAGTACAAGATGTTCCCAAGCTTTACCAAGGTATTCAAACATTTCCACTTCCTATTATTTTTGCACATCATATGGAGACTTTCCATAAGGGAAATTGCATGACATAGGGTCAAAGCACACTACTGAATTGGAGCAGCAGAATATCACTGTGCAGAGGACCCTTGACTGGTTCAAGGATGAGATATATAGTCATCCTGTTTTTCATTGTTGATTTGCACACAACACTTTGGGTTGGAGTGTATAATTTTTTAGGATAGTGTTAACACTGGAAAATCGTACAAGAAAATATGACATTATTTAATGTCAGGAAAAAGGATTTACAGGGCTGAGGGACATTAGATAATCTGGAAATTATTTAAAAATATCTAAGGTCTAAGGAAAAATCAAATTTGAACAAGTCATAAATGCTTTTGCGCGTAAAATCCTTCAATAAGAGTGCCTTTGCGTGCCTTTTGACTTGAAAAGCGCGCAGTCCTGGTGACGGAAATCACTTTCCAGGACCACAAAAAGCACACTCCAGGACATTGATTCCACACTTGAAGCCACCTAAGGACAACCACCAAAGCCTCCTTAGGACATCAAGGGAGCACACAATGGAATAACTGTGGAACACAATGGAATCATCCCCCTCTCTTAGGTCACCATCCACAATGTACCAAGAGAGGGAAGGAGGATTTGAATTCTCCTATAAAAGGCCACCAAGAGATGAACAACTTGAGAGCACATTGTTATGTTGGCCAAAATTTCCCCAAGAAATACCAGCAGTGTGTGATCTGGAGCTGAGATAGAGGGGACTCAATTGTTGGCCATCCAATAGCTTCAGTCCACCATAGTAGAGAGAGGGAGACTTTGTGTTGAGGCAAGCTTGGAAGTAAAGACATCCTTGCATTGAGACTTAGAACCCTAAGTCCTAAGGGCCACTTGGCAAGTGGGTTAAATTTTCATCCTCATTTCCTACCAGCACTCAATAAGAGGGGACGTAAGTGCCGCCGTTTGGATTATTGCAATTTTTTTACTCTATTTAGAGCTTTTGTCTTATTTGTTTTAGTTTTAGTTTAATTTTTATGTTTGAATATGCATGTTATTTTTTTGTCTTGTATGTTTATGTTATAGCATGTTCCACTAACTTACTTGACTCCATATCTTTTTTGCCTGTGACCAATAACTTAAGAGGTTAAACCACACCCCTTAAGTTGGTGTGATTTCGTACATGCTTGCACCAAATACACTTGTTGGCTCGAGGGGTCCTGACCCAGTTTCTGAGGTTAAGGTTTGCCAAAAAACCCCTATACTACTAGCCCTTTAGGCAGTCACCTGCTTGCATAGGCCAAAGCCTCACCCGAAGCAGTATGGGAGGGTGCTGGAACCAGGTTTCTGCACCCTGAGAGAGAGCAAGTAAGTCAAGCAGGTCTGCAATTATTGGATCTACACAAAAAGAGGCTTTTCATAGGGTTTTCAGTATATAACCAGAGTGCAGCTTATCATATCCACTTAATAGGTTCAAATCCACATGCGTACTATCAGATATAGTCACAGAATAGTATAATCGTAGCAATTTAACAGATCGTAGATACGTAAACCAGGAACATAGACAGTTCGCAGCTATTAAACAGATACTTTGTACTTAATCACATAACCCAAGTTCGTATCAATCATAACATAACAGATCTAGATAACATCATATGTCCAACAATACTTTCGCATGTATGTTATTACCAAAATCCTCATACATTCTCAGAATACCGCCTGCGCACACAACTAGCAGGGTCCGCACACAATGTACGTAGGATCTTCACAAGAACAACCAACAGGAGTCCTAACCCAAACAACCCTACCACAGATCTAACAATTCACACTTAGCATCAATCTCTATCTTTCTCTACCTAAGACTCAAAAAGGTTCATCTAATTATACCAATTTAGCCTATGCATCCAATGGTCTGCAAACCGTGGTTTGCAGACCCTTGTTCTTCCCTTGACCCATTTACAATGCTTTAGGGGCTTTGACCCACCCCAAAACCCCTGCATTAGACTAAAAAATACAAAAATATACAAAAATGGACAAAATTCGTAGCTCTTTAGGAGACCCTAATCCAACAGTCCCCCAACACAATCTTGTGACTCATCCCGAGTCACTGTGCTAGTGGGGTCTCTACCTGTGCCTGCAACAATATGATCACCTTGGCTAATGGGGGAAACACGCCTTCACTTTGGTTTAGCTGCCTAACAGCAATATGAACATCCTACGAAAGTTTGAGGGCTTCAGATGGTCAAAGAGGATCTTCTTCTTTTGTCAGAGGTCTTCAATATCAACTTGGAGCGCTTGTCTAGTGCATAACCATTGCAAGTGCTGACTAGGTACCAAAGTGGGTAGGGTGGCTTCTAACGTCTCGAACTCTTCTTCTTTTTTCCGTAGGTCCTAGTTTATTCCTCATAGGATCAGGTCACGCTGGACCTTGGTCCATATTTTCATGGTGGTCTCTAGTAATTGGGAACCCTGCACGATATTCCTTATGATGACGTTCGTAGATGCGGTGACCAACACATTTCGTTGGGCCTGTACCTCCGGAGGTGTTTCAGGCTGCAACTTAGCCTGGAGGTCGGCGATCTGTTGCTCCATTCGTGTCTTAACCATCTAAACTTCCTCCCGGGAGGCCTTCAGTGTTGCAACCAAAATTTCAACCTTTTCTTGAGGGGTGGATGTGGCTGGGATCTCTATGGTAGCATCTGCGCAAAGTTGGTGAATCACATTTTCAATCTCCATGTGATTCACGGTGGCGAGGCACACTTCAACGTTCTTTGCATCAATTGTCTATTCAGCCACTCCGAGCTGTTGGTGCACTTGTTGGTCTCGATGGTGAATTTCCTGAAATATAGAGGTGTGGAGAACCTACAAGGCCTCATGAGGTAGCTTAGCTAAATTTAGCTGGACTTCTGCATTGGCCTGGACTTAGATTCGCAGGTTGGGTGGATTGATCAGAAGAGTTGCACCAGGTAGAGAGCAGAGGTGGTTTTTGTCTGTAACTAATGCTGCGCTACTAGCAGCTGATGGTGTGGGTACCTGAGTCACACTGGTCTGCAGTGTGTCTATTTTCAGCTATAGGAAGCTCATCTTGGATTGTGTCAATCGTAGATTTCTGTTGCTATTCTAAGGCTACCCATCTGTCCTCTGTGGCCAGAGTGACTACATCAATGATTTGTTCAAGGTATCCATCAGTCAACGAGAATGTCTCGTCTCATTCCATCCACTGAGAGCGCTGCTTCTTGCGGGGCGTTCTGATCGGCTCGTTTGTTTGCTTTGTGCCACAGGGGGAGGCAGGTCCTCCTGCATCCAGACCTTTTGTACCCTGCTGTGAATCTACCTGAGTGTCTGCCTCGACGTCCTTCTCAAGGGTCTGCTTCGGTTGCACATCCTTTTGTGTGGCCAAGCCCGTGGCCTGTCTGGTACTCTTGGTCATACCTTCGATATCCTTGATGATGATAGGGGGGTTGGCTTTTGATGTGTTGGTTCCTTCGACACCCTTCATGCCAATTTTGAATTTGATCTTCCAGTTAGGAGGCCAGAGTGCAATGACGTTTTCAATTTCTTCATCCGTCACCATATAAGGGAGTGAAGTTCAGTATTTATCCTTATGTGCCCTGATCTAGACATTGTACATATTGATCTGAAATGCTGCAATGCCCCTGTATCTGTCATACATGACAGGGGATATCCATGGTCAGGATTTAATGGTGGTAGCCACACTACTCTGAAAGAGGACCCAGAAAACCTTGTTGTCCTCAAGACGTTTCAGATCCTTAGAATCCCATAAGTGGGCATAGAGAGCCACTTAGCACATGTCCAGGGTAAGCTCAGGGAGGAAGGACTCCACAGGGGCTTCCCAGGGAACCAACGCTATGAGGAACAGTAACTAGGAATAACAAAAGGCGCGGCCCTGCTCCTGGGACTCATGGACATTAGTCAGAAACTCATCACACAAATATTGTGCCCAGTTAAAACATACCCCTTTCCCACATTGGCTGGCTAATTGAATTACGTAGGCCGGGACAGAGGTGACCTCACATCTCCTCATCATTTTTCATGCCAACAACATGGTGCCCAACTATGTACCTTGGTCATTGATGGCCTTGATTATGAAACCCCGAGTGTTTCACTCCACACGATATTTTTGGCACACATATTCAGCAATCTCCCCCTCATATTTCTTACCCATGTTCTCCAAAGGGTTTGGTCCACTCATGGGGAGACCATTAATCCAATGAAAAGGTGTAGCATCAATGGGGATCATGTCTTGGATCCACAGGCAGCCATCATGAATCAAGGCGAGCAACTGTCGTGTGAGTCGGTCCATGACATTGTACTGACCGAAGTGTGGCATCCTGAGTAGGTTCAGGAGCCCAGACCTAGACAAACCACACACCCAACGTTGGGGTACAATTTTGACCCCATTGGCTCCGTGAACTATGTCAAGGTATAACTGAGGTGCCAACTTAGGGAAGGCCTCGAAATTGGCCAATTCTTGATCGTCAAACTTGATTTCATGAAGCCTTCCAAAATGTTCACCAATGACGGGGACCTCCCCCGGGGTCAGTGGCATCTGTAGGTAGGTGATCAAGCCATCAAGGTTCTTCGGTGTGTGCGTCGAGGGCCTGCGTGGTCGAACGAAGGGAGGTAACTAGTTAATCGGCTCAGTGGTCTGGGCCTCCTCCTGAGCATCATGCGGGGATTTTACGTTTCGTAGGGAAGTACGGGGCTTCCCTACGGCCCATTCTGTGGGTTTCGGGGGCTTCCCCGATCCCTCTGCTTTCTCTTTTCCTTTCCTCATGGTTGGTCTTGGCATGGAGAGGACCTCTTAGACTTTAGACTCGATCTCCATCACTTCCTTAGTTTCTTGTTCCACCGAGGTCACGAGCTCCGAAGGTTCAATAGGATTTTTGGCCCTCATCCTGGCGCGAAAGACAAACTCGGGATTTCTACTGTCAGATGGAGTAGGTTGCTCAGACATGAAAGAGACGCTATAGGCACATAAATTCTTACAGCACAAATTAGCCAAGGACAAATATCCCAAGTACAAGTTATTCGAGCAATATGGAACCCGTGTCTGATCTAGCCCGCCAGTTTTATAGCATTGGTGAGCACCCTGTTAGTGTCCCGTGATTTAGTATATTGGTAGACAAAATGCACAGGGTAACATCAGACCAGTCTTTTGAGTCCTAGGACCTAGCCTTCTTGGACTCAGAGAGGGTTCTCTCTATTGTATGCAAAGGATGTGAACTTGTTTGTTGTAGATGGTTGATTTTAGGCTAGTTGTTAAGTGTAGGGTTTTTTTTTTTGTTTTGGTTGGGTAAGATGAACAGGTAGAATAGGTGGAGTGAGAGGTCTTTAAATCATTGGGCTATGGATTCTATGAAAGTCATGGATATCTCAACAATGAGTCATAGTGCATCACAAGGAAAATCTAGTGTGGTCAATGTATCTTTAAGGTTATGTGTGAAGTGAAATGGACATTAAATTGGTGAACGAGGTAGGGAAAAGGGAAGTGAAGTATCCTTTGTCAAATAACCATAAACAAGAAGGTCTCAAAAAATGATAAGCAAAAGATAATAATCATGAGATAGGTCAAACCATTAACTCAATGACAATATTTAAACAAATAGACATTCAAGATGAACAATTCAGTGAAACAAAGAAAGCAAGAAAACTTATCTAACTTTAGTGATTTCACCTTCAAGGTTTGAAAACATATAAGATAACAAATAAATTTAATAAAACAAGAGGGAACTCCTAAGCATCATTTGATAAATCTACAAAGAACTTTGAGGCAAAATTCTCAAGCATGGATAAAGGGCATGATCAAAACATGGCCTCTTTGGCTAAACCTAGCAAGTAACACATCAAAGAGAGATAGTAAAAAAGTAAGCATGGCTAACCATAAAACATATTTTAAAACTAATTTCTTAAACCATTGATGAAACAAACAAGCTTAGGTGGGTCTAAGGAGCAGCTAATAATTCCTTAAACTAACCCAGCAGAGAAAAACATAAAGACAATAGTAAACAGGAAGGACTAAGGTGCCTCAAACAACATTTATTAGCCTATACTTTTTTGATCTACTGCAACATAGAGGGATGGACATAATGATAAACAAGAAAACATGAACAAATTAGAGACACATCACCATTAACCAAGCTCAGGGATCCTGCAAGCAAGCCTTCATCATCATCAATCAAAGCAAATAATTCACAAGCTCCACAACACCAAATTGCTCTTCAATCTCAAAAAACCATGTATTGCTCTCAAAACTAATCAAATTCCAACATTTACAATGAAGCCCTCATGATCTATTTAACTCTGCAAAGGAGGGAAAAAACCCTAGATAGGGTTGGAAAATGTCAAAATCACTCATAAATGTCATTTATGCCTAAGAATTTATGCCTAAGAGACCATGCAAGGCCCAAGGCACAAAATATGTAATATTCCCAAATTTTTACCTGATATTTGGAATATTAGAGTTCTTAATTTTCTTAATGAATTCAGTATAAAAGGGTGGAGGGACCCATAATCCTCAATATGAATCAATATCCACTTTTGTGTGTGAATGTGGACTAATTAAGCCTAGATCTACATAATAAGGTTGTTGAGAAACTCCTAATGTGAATGAAATTGGAGATCATGTCTAATTAATTGAGAGAGATCATGAAGGTTGATACAGTCAACTAAGATCTTGAAGATGTCAAACAGAATATCCTAAAGAATTCATGATCAAGTGGTGGAGGAAAATTAAAGTACACATGATGGAGAGGGTGTACATTGCACCTAGACATGATGGTTGATTTGGTCAAACAACGCAATCAAACTTGGAGGATCTTGTCCACATGGACAACACAGTCTAGATGAGGGCCAAGGCATGGGAAGGCTCAAACATTATATAAAGGAGATGAAGGAAAGGGTGGAGGTATGCTGGATATTATTGATGTAAGGATCTTTTCAGATCTGGAATTGTCCTGTGAAATTCCACTTCTTTCTTGGGCTGTTTAGCAGAGATTGCAGGTGTTGTTTAGCCCAGGGTGTTCCTGATCGAGAATCCCACCTCTTTCTTAGAGTTTCCCTAGAAAGAGTATTTTACTTCATTCTACATTAGGAATTAGTGCCACATCTCTTTTATACTTTCTGTAGAACATTCATATTCAGAAATTTTAGATTTCTGAAGATCAGTTTGGAAGGTGGAAGTTGTGTTCAGTACTTCAGCTAAAGAACTGGTGAGGGCTTATTCCCATCACCTTGGGCTTATAGATCAACATTCCCAGAGCTTAATTGTAGATCTGGAATCAGGTCAAAATTTATTGACCTCCTAGCAAGAATATTTCCTTCAGGAATTACGTTGTCTATCTTGCAGATCAAAAAGGAGGAAGGAAGTTGCTAGTATTTCAGCTAGCAATCCTGTGAGGGATCATTCCCTCACATTTCCATCAGTCTTACCATCAGCCTGTAGTTTGTTGCAACACTTTTTAGCAGGCATAAGGCCTCTCTTTTCCTCACTGTGCAATTTTCAGTGGAAGTTGTGTTGCAGCAACTGTAATCATTATTGGAGGATTGCGAAGCTAGATCTAAAGCTTCCAGCTTGTAGATCTGAAAAAGGGATCAGCCCTTCAAGCTTAGATATGATCTTGCAACATATTTCAACCATCTATTTGACAGATCTAGCTTCAGATCTGTATTTCCCAGCAGATCAAGGATCAACTCCTAGGAGGGTGATTTTCCAAAGTTGTAGATATGGAAAATCCTTTCTGGGATATCTTGGGAATCCATCACATTAGCCAGATCTTGAATCTTGGCATCATCTGAGCTCCAGATTTGAGTTGATATGCATTTTCCTTTTCAGCCTAAAGTTATATGTTTATATTCTACTAAAGGGATCGTACAGTATTTGCTTCAGTAGCTCTTCAGTTACGATGTACCTATTGTGGCATGTTTTCTGGGTGATTCTATGCCATCTCTTTGGCTAGATCTCCTTACATTTTGTACATGGTGTAACTGAATCTTTTCCAATATAATAAAATGGCTCAGATTATCTATAAATTCTAATGTTGTCTTAAGATTTATTGTTTACTTAGTTGCAGTCCTTATATCATGTTTAAGTATTATTGCATTCTCCCTTTTTTGGATATTACAGTGGTATCAGAGCGTGATATTTGGCTCAGCTTGTGGACACTTCATATTTTAAATCAAAATAAGAAGCAAATAGATGAGATCTATCATGGATGATGAAAATTTTGCCACTCCTTTCTTTAGATCCATGCAATACCTCTCCAAGGAGGTCAATCCAATGAAGAAGGAAGGATAGAAAGAAGATCCAAGAAGAAGATTTGAAGAGGAAGGTCCAAGAACTTCCTATCAGCAAAGAAGAAAACTAGAATATCATAGTTCTCCTCATAGATTTACTATATCCACTTTTTCTGAAGAAGGTGAGAGGTATAGAAAGGAAGAAAGGAATGAACCTGAGACTCATGAAACTCTCAGTCTATATCTTGAAGAGTGTTTGGTCTCAATCTAGTCTCCTAAACTGAGCTCATTTAATTGTCAACCAGGGTTGGTAAACTGCTAAAGTGAAGTGTACTGTATGTACCTAGGTGCTTGTTTCCTAATGCGTTGTGTGTAGTGTTTTGTGATGTTTTTGGTCTTTTGTGATGATTTATGATGTTTTTGGTCTTTTGGTGGTTTTATGTTCACAAGGAAAATGCCTAGAAAGCTAATGGAAAGGAGATGGTGATTAAAAACAGAGTTAAGCCTAATTGGTTGATGTCAAATGGTAAATGCAATTTGAAACACTGAAGCAGAATCAAATCTAAACTATGACTAAGTAAAAGCAAAGCTTGATAATGAATTTTAAGCAAATGATTCAAAACACAAACTAAACTTGAGAAATGATCACTAAGTATGCAAATCCTCTAACTAAACAGTTAAACAACTAATCTTACAATGATGCAACATTTTGTCCTTGAGTAGAGATTTGAAACAGTTTTAGAGGAAAAACATTGTTATCATCATAAGATCTTCTATTCTAGAACTAGTTCCTATCTCTATTCTGCAATTTAGTTGAATGTCACAAGACCTTACTCAAGAGTTATTGATTTCTTTTCAAAGTAGTCTTTTGAGGGAGGGTTCTGTTTATGAAATGATAAGGAAATTGCAGATGTTCTTCAGGCCTTAAAATGATGTTTGTCTTCTGTTCATATGGTTATAGATCAATTGTAGATTTTAGAACAAGAAGATGTTTGTAAATAATGAAGGTTGTTTTGTTAATCTTAACAACTGAAGTAATCTATTGTGCAGTGAATGACAACTGACTATGGAATGCAAATGCAGTGAGTTGAACTAAAGCTAAACTTAAAAGTGTCACTAATCTAAAACAATGTTGAACTACAAGTCATCATCAAACTCAAAACAAAGTAACTGAATATGAGTTAAGTGCAATTAAACTCCGGAGCATCCTAACTATACTATCATGCATTATTCTATGAAATTATACAGTCTGTTTGTCCATCATTGTTGATATTTTGGGAGAGTTCCTTCTTTTGGAAGAGTTAGAAAAATTCTGACTGTGTAATTGAGTGCAAATGCAAACATAAAGGACGGAAAGCAATGAAAAACTAAGATATCATATCCATATCCTACTCGTCATTATGATGTTTTGGACAAGCGTTTAAGAGCAAGAACAGAGATGGTACTTAGTGCAAACACACAACTAAATCATTCATTATCACGGTCATGTCTTGAACATCTTAATAGTTTCTTGGAAGAGTTTATTCTTGTGGAAGAGTGATTAGAACAAGTGTAACTGTGATAGTGAACAACAAAAACTACAACTAAATCCTACAATACTATAGCCTTTTCCCATTCATCATTATAATCTTTTGGAAGAGCTTCTTCTTGTGGAAGAGTTAGAATGAGTATAACTACAATAGCTAATTAAAAACAACTATGAATTCAACTTCAAATCCTACAATACTATAGCTATTTCCCATTCATCATTATAATATTTTGGAAGAGCTTCTTCTTGTGGAAGAGTTAGAATGAGTACAACTACAGTAGCTAATTAAAACAACTACTAATTCAAATTCAAAAACGTAAAGGCAACTAGAATACTTATCTAATTTACGCAAATAAATCCGTGCAAGAGGCAGGGGCCCTCTACCACCTGACGGAATTCAACTCCAAATTAAATCAACGCTTTCAAAACAACATTGTCTGCTTCATTAAAGATGAAATAACTTGAACATAGCACTCTGCGTCTTCAGAAATGTAACACAGAATCTAAGTAAAATCTAGCATCAAATCTAACATAAAATCTAACATAGCTCTCGGTTTCCCAAGTGTTTATATAGCAAATGCACATAACAAGACTTGCAACAATTTCAGGAACACTGTCTTTCCTTATCGGAATCACATTAGGACTCTTGAAGTGGCTACGTGAAGAGGAAAAAGACATCTGGACTGAGACAGTCCTAATAGAAGTCTGCTTTCCTAAATGTGTTCCCACGTTCCAAAACCGTACCCAGAATTCGTTTCTTCCTCCATGATGAGCAACGAACCATGTAGACATGACGTGGATTATGCCCATATGCGGTTTTTCTTGAGAGGCCACCTAGAACATACCCAAACGTGAAGACAGCTGCAGAATCGCCGGTTAGCTACGGAATGTCTGCATTCTGCAGCTAGTTCCGGTCAAAATGCTTTACAATGGCAAAAATCACAAAACTTAGCAAGTCAGTCATGTAAATCATTCTAGAAGTAATTTTAACTATATTCATTGATCAATTGGTTCTAGGATAGCAATGGACAAAGGAAAATGAGGTAAAATGGAATGAAAGAAAGCACAATTTTGAGGCTCAACAAAGAGTACAAAGCACAGTCTAGAGCATTCAAGGAGAAGCTAACTCTCCAACAATTCTTCAAAATCAAAGAAGAAAGAGGATCCTATAGCAGAAATAGAAGAAAGAGGTATAATAGATTCTATTTTCCTACGTTTTATGGATCTTCCTCAAGCACTGTTAAGTCTTGGAGGAGGGAGTTAGATGCATTTTTCAGGCTACATCCAGTAGCTGAAGGAGAGGCTGTTCAAATTGTAGAACTTCATCTTTTAGATGAAGCCAATGATTGGTGGTTTAGTCAAATGGAGAACGCAAAGGTGACTCAATATTCAGATTTATTTCACAAGTTGAGGAAGAAGTTTGATGTGAAGAAGACATAGATGAGCCACAAAGAGACATTTCCTAAGGAAACAAAGGAGAATGTCATTCTTGTCACTCTGGACAAGAAGTCACTACATTCAAAACTAGTTGTAGAAGTACTTATATCTAGAGAAAAGATGCTTGCATCTTTGCAAGACAG
Source organism: Pinus albicaulis (assembly GCA_034641835.2). NCBI lineage: Eukaryota > Viridiplantae > Streptophyta > Pinopsida > Pinales > Pinaceae > Pinus > Pinus albicaulis. The sequence continues at coordinate 1,602,330,387 of CM076581.1, forward strand.
TCTTGAGCTCTTGACAGATGGAGTCCCATGCATGATTCAGGAGATGCATGAGGAATAGGAGGAAGATTCTAGTGCTGGTACATTGGAGGAAGAGCAATTATCTCTCTTACTAGCAGTTGGAGACATTATTGTCCCAGTTGGAGGAACTCTTGTGTTCTGTCAATGGGTTCCCACATATCAGTTGATCCAAGGCATGCATACACATTCATCACCTATTGTTTTAGTAGATCTTATTGAAACTTATGGGAACATGCCATTAGGGCCAATGCATGACCAAGGGATAGATCCAAATGTTGATTTGAAGTAGCAAACTATCACAGCGAAGAGGACCCTTGATCTAGTCAAGGAGGATATGAAAAGCTATCCCAGTTTGTCATGGATGGACTACATTCAACCTCTTGAGTTGAAATGTAGAGTTTCAGAAGAAGGGATGAGCATGATCCTATGTGCAAAGGCTAGTTATGAGATCAATATTGTACATTTCTTTGAGACAGTGCATGTATTACCTTGCAGATCTACAATGTTGTCACTTAGTAGCAGTGATAATTATGAGGCCCCATTATTCTTGGAGAATTGTGAAGATAGATTCACTCATGAAGCAATGGAGGACAAGATGATGAATGGTAGACATCTAGATATGAGAAATATTTTCTCCTTTCTTGATGACACTTTCTCAATGAGCATCTCACAGCTCAAAGAGAGACTTCTACCTACATTAGATCCAGAGCCTCATTGGTTTTGGAAGGCCATGGATAAGAAGAAGGTCCCATTAGGAGATCTCATTGGAGGTGCACTTCAACATTTCATGAAGTGCAAATTTCTTCATTAGTTTGGGGAAGATGGTATTCTACAAAGGGAGGATACCATGATTATGCAGCACATCACTCATCTTCCTTATTGGGGTAAGTGGGTGAGGATGATAAGCAAGGGGTTTTATGACCACTTGCAGATTTATGACATGGGCCAGTAAGCTTGGTTATACTGGTTACCCTTGGGAGATTCTTGTCATAGCCCAAAGGTCCCTATTTATTTGATCCATGCCTTGAAAAACACTTATGAAATGAAGAAGGAGGCATGGTTGCGCTGGCTGCTCTTGGGTGAGTATGGTTACCACCCAATAGCTCATACTTTTCTGATTCATGCCTTGTATATCAATGAAAAAATGCAGCAAAATTAGGCATCTTCATTTTGGTTTCTCTTGAGAGATATTGGCCACCATATGGCATCTCCTATGTCTATGTGTTTTATATTGGGTAAAGCTTGGCATGATGCTCTCATGATGTGTATTGATTGAGTTCATTTGTATTGGGCTGATGTGACATTCCACATGTATATCAGTATGTTTTTTCTTCATGATGCACATGGGGAGGAGATAAGGCAACAAGATCTCTTGTTGCTTTGGTTTCTTTTGGGGGAGTTTGGCTTGTCCATCTTACATGGAGGAGATGGAGGATGGCAGCAAAAGGCCTTACTACAGTGGTTACTATTAGGGGAATACGGTTTGACATATTTGTCTACCCATATAGCTCCTTCCCTTCTTCTTTTGAATAATTTTGGAATGAAGCTTGGATCCAACAAGACCAACAGGGCTAAGGATGGGAGCATGACAATGCTTAATAAAATTCATAAAAAATGGGATGAAGAGATGTATGGTGAGGAGGAGCTTCTCCTTTGTAGAAAGAACCACTTTATTTTATGTATCTCTGTATTAATGATGAAGTTGGAACTCATATGGTTGTAACTTGGAACTTCATGGTGGAAGGAGGACATCTAACCATACAGTTGAAAGTCATCCTATATGTTTTTAAAAGACAACTTTGGAACCAAACATTCATAACACCTTGAAGAAAATGGAGGAAGCCTTACTTATGTGGATGCCATTTGGAGGCGAATAGATGGCCTTGCATCTATTTTTTTTGGAGTTGCTTGAGGACAAGCAACATTTTGTTGGGGAGGATTGTAATATTCCCAAATTTTCACCTAATATTTGGAATATTAGAGTTCTTAATTTTCTTAATGAATTAAGTAAATAAAAGGGTGGAGGGACCCATAATCCTCAATATGAATAAATATCCATTTTTGTTTGTGAATGTGGACTAATTAAGCCTATATCTACATAATAAGGTTGTTGAGCAACTCCTAATGTGAATGAAATTGGAGATCATGTCTCATTAATTGAGAGAGATCATGGAGGTTGATACAGTCAACTAAGACCTTGAAGATGTCAAACAGAAGATCCTAAAACATTCATGATCAAGTGGTGGAGGATAATTAAAGCACACATGATGGAGAGGGTGTACATTGCACCTATACATGATGGTTGATTTGGTCAAACAACGCAGTCAAATTTTGAGGATCTTGTCCACATGGACAACACAGTCTAGATGAGGGCCAAGGCATGGGAAGGCTCAAACATTATATAAAGGAGATGAAGGCAAGGGTGGAGGAATGCTGGATATTCTTGATGTAAGGATATTTTCAGATCTGGAATTGTCCTGTGACATTCCACTGCTTTCTTGGGCTGTTTAGTAGAGATTGCAGGTGTTGCTTAGCACAGGGTGTTCCTAATAAGGAATCCCACCTCTTTCTTAGAGTATCTCTATAAAGAGTATTGTACTTCATTCTACATCAGGAATTAGTGCCACATCTCTTTTCTACTTTCTGTAGAACATTCATATTCAGAAATTTTAGATTTTTAAAGATCAGTTTGGAAGGTGGAAGTTGTCTTCAGTACTTCAGCTGGAGAACTGGTGAGTGTTTATTCCCATCACCTTGGGCTTATAGATCAACATTCCCAGAGCTTAATTTCAGATCTAGCATCAGGCCAAAAGTTATTGACCTCCTAGCAACAATATTTCCTTCAGGAATTACACTGTCTGTCTTTCAAATAAAAAAGGAGGAAGGAAGTTGCTAGTATTTCAGCTAGCAATTGTTGGCAATATGATGTAATGTGTTGTCCTTGATGGCAACCTACTTAATGAAGTTGTCCTTGATGGAAACCTACTTGATGAGTTGCCTATGATAAGCAACCTATGTGTTAAAGACGTAATAATGATGTAGCTACGTATTAGTTCAGATGTGACAGAGAAAAGAATTCTAGTAAGTGCTAGAGAAATGATAAATATAATATGTCTCAATGTATACACTACTTTTGTGAAGGCAACCCGCATATGGATGCAATGTATATGCTACTTTTGTGAAGTCAACCCGTGTATACATTCGGACTGCTTTATATATGTAGTTTTTATGAAGAGAAGTTGCGTATACATGTGGAAACGAACCCTCCAAGTCGCATATGCCTTTTGCGCTCTAAAATTATAATACCAAGATGCATTACCATGGCATTAGCCCAAAATATTGAGCGTTGTATTATCTATTTGATTCCATTCAAGAATACCATCAACAGTTGAGTGGTTGAGTGGTATTGTCTATTTGATTCCATCCAAGAATACCATCAAGGTTGAGTTTGTATCTGCATATCTATTTTTAAATCTGGGTTATTTCTGAAGTTATGGTCACAGTGTTTTCACTGTTCTAATTGAAGTGTTGGTCAAAGTTTATGATTGTTGATAAAGGGTTGTGTTGAAACTGTTTGATCTAGTATGAAAATTGATGAAACGTGGTCTGCAGTGGGTCTGAGGGTTGAAGCCTTCAATATGGAAGTAGAAGCTTCCTTCCAGTAGAAGCTGGTGTTATGTTCAGGGGGTTGAAGCTCCCTTCCAGGAGTGGTTGGTAAACGAGATCAGGGGGTTGGAGCTCCCTTCCAGTAGCAACTGGTAAACGAGTGAAGGTTGCATCCTTCTGCAGGTAGAAGCCTGCGTACTGATATGAGTCTGCATTAGTACAATGTTCTAAACAGTTTTCCATATAATAAATATTGAAGACAGAGACGACAGCAGTGGTGGTTTTCTCCCGAATTGGGTTTCCACCTTAAATACTGGTGTTCATGTGTGTTCCACTTATGTGATTTTTTATACAGCTGTTACTGCACATATTTCCTGTTTATCTAACCTGATGCATAACTGGTAAATTTTTTTTAAAGTTTGTTTCTGAGATACCTTATAAACTAGAAATTTATATCAGTATACGCGATTTTCTTTCAGCATATCCACATGTATACGCGAGTTCAGTTCATAAAAGCCGTGTATGAAATTCTGCAAAAGAAAAATTTAAATTCAAGATATAAGCTCTAAATATTGATTCACCCCCCCCCCCCCTCTCAGTATTTTTCCAAAAAATTGGAATCAGAGCAGGTCCTTCTGAAGAAGCTTAGCCGCTAGAAGGAAGATCAGCCAAGATGAGCAATCAAGATGGGACAGCATCTATCAGGCCTCCACTCTTCAAAGAAAACAATTTAATCTTCTAGAAAACACGGAAAATATCCTATCTTCAGTCTCTTGGAGTAGATGTATGGGCTATTGTTGAAGGAGATTATCAATATCCAACCTCAGTTCCAACATATGCAACGGAAAGAAAGAACTATGAAACAAATGCAAAGGCAGTCAATGCACTATTAGGGAGTCTAACAGAAGCAGAATTTGTCAAGGTCATGCAGTTGAATATAGCAAAGGAAATATGGGACAAAATCATTCTAAGCTATGAAGGTGATACAAAGGTAAAAAGTGCTAAACTTCAAACTCTCAGAATTCAATATGAAAATCTAAGGATGCATAATGACGAGAGCATTGCCAGTTTCCTTTTATGTCTAGATGATATTGTAAATTGTATGAGAAATTTGGGTGAAACCATAACTGATACTACTCTGGTTGAAAAAGTTTTAAGATCTATAACTTCAAAATTTGAGTCAAAAGTGTTTGTTATTGAAGAGAAGAAGGATCTTCAAAGTCTTACTATTGTTCAAATTCATGGCATTCTAAACGCATGTGAAATGAGAAAACGAGGATCATCTGAAGTCAAAGAAGCCATCTTTAGAGCTTCTACAAAAGGAAAAGAATTACAAGAAACAGAAGGATCAAGGTATGTTTCAGAAGAAGATGAGGTAAATTTTTTGAAGAAGCTCCAACTTGGGTGCACTGGAAGGTTCAAAGGTAAGCTTCCTTTCAAATTTTTTGCTTGTGGAAGAGTTGGTCATTATGCTGCTAAGTGTCCTCATAAAGAAACACATGAAAAAGGAAAGGAAGTAGCAAGAAGAAGTAAGAGTTGGTTTAACACTAGAAAAAGTTATTATACTCATGAAGATAGTGATGGGTTATCAGACAGTGAGGAAGAATATAATCAAGATCTTAGACTTCTCATGGCATTTGAAAAAGAGTCTAGTGAAGAAAAGAATACCTTTATGGATGCTCTAGAAGACAATGATTTTCTTGAAGAAATCAATCAGCTCAAAATACTTTTGGAAGAGAACAAAATATCCATATAAACTCTAAAAAATTAGCTTGAAGAAAAGGAGAGAGACAATGAGAAATTAGAATGTGAACTAGTAAGTCTAAGAAAAGAAATTAAGAAAGTAAAGACTTTGAATCTTAGATTTGCTAAAGGATCTGAAACCTTAGATGAAATTATCAAGGTACAACGTTCTCCTCTTATGAAGACAGGTCTTGGATATGTCAGAGAATCTTTTCAGTCTTCAGCACCAAACTATCTAAAAGCAGCTACAGCCAGCCTACAACATTCTGCCGCTCAACAAGGAAACAAAGAAACTTTATAGGTAAAGCATGATCATCTCAATAAAAACAACACTATCAGGAATAGCCTTAGGAGAAATATAAACCAATAGGTAATCACAAATAGAAGGTTCCATGATCGCATAAATTTCTTTTTCAATGGACAGTGTTTCTCATGTCATAATTTTGGTCATAAAGTTATTCAATGTGTTGCATACAAAACCATCATGACTAGAGAGGCAATAAAGACAAGAATCGATACTGGAGTGAAGAAGAATACATATAACAACTTTTCTCCTCTTCAAAATGAAATTGAATGTGCTTATTGCAATGACTTTGGTCATGAAGAATCCGAATGCAGGAGCAAATTTCAACCAAAAGAGCATATACCCTCAACCTCCAAAGTATGGAGAAAGAAGGAATTACAAGTTGAGAACTGTGGCATAGATTTATTTGCAGAAGGAGAAGAAAATCAATGGTACATTGATAGTGGATGCTCAAAACACATGACAGGTGACAGAAATAAACTTCTTGCATACAATGCTCTAGAAAGAGAAAATAATGTTACTTTTGGAAATGATACTCCCGCTGTTATTAAGGGAAAAGGTTCTGTATTTTTAAGGAAAAAGGTGAAAGCTAACAATGTTATGTATGTGGATGGATTAAAGCATAACCTGTTAAGTGTAAGTCAAATGTGTGATCAAGGAACTGAAGTTGTTTTTAGCTCAAAAGAATGTGTGGTACATGATATTGATATAGGAAAAAAAATTATAAAAGGAAATAGAACACCAAGCCACTTGTATGTAATGAAAAGCTGTAAAGAACAATGTTACTTGGGTAAATATTCAGAAAATTGGTTATGGCATAGAATATTGGGACATTTGAGCTTCTCTCAAATCAACAAATCTAGTAGAATCAAAGTTGTTCGTGATCTTCCCAATATTACTCTGCCTGAGAGTACCATATGCAAATCTTGCCAATTTGGTAAGAAAACCAGAGTGCAATTTAATGCCAAAGAAGGATCAACAAGTAAGCCTCTTGAACTTATTCATACTGATATATGTGTACCTATGAGAAAAAGGTCACCTTGTGGAGAACAATACTATATTTTGTTTATTGATGATTTCTCTAGAATGTTTGGGTTGCTAAAACACAAAGATGAAGCATTCGAAAAATTTCAGATCTTCAAAGCACTGGTTGAAAATGAATTAGATCTGAAAATCAAGTGTCTTAGTTCTGATTGAGGAGGTGAATATATATCAGATGAATTCTTTGATTTCTATGAAAAACATGACATAAAAAGACAGTTTTCTGTAGCTGGTACCCCACAAAAAAATTGCATAGCAGAAAGAATGAATAGAACAATTCAACAGATGGTTCGGGCTATGCTTGATGATTCAGGAACACCTGACACATTTTGGGGAGAAGCAGCTCATACTGTAGTAAATATTCTTAACAAAGCACATGTTTGTGTAAACAGTGATAAAACTCCATATGGGCTCTGGTATGGTAATCTTCCCACTGTAAAGCATTTTAAAGTTTTTGGAAGCAAATGTTTTATCAAGAAAAATGATGAAAAACCTGGCAAGTTTGAACCTAGAGCAGATGAAGGAATATTTATTAGTTACTCTTCTAGAAGTAAAGCATATAAATGATACAATAAAAGACTTCGGAAGATTGTTGAATGCATTGACGTTGTAATTGATGAATCTCTCTCAATTCCAAAAGGGGAAATTCAAACAACGAATGAAGATGATGATGTATATCTTCTTGCATATAATAGAGATAATATAGAAGGTGAACCCAATGAAGTAGCAGAAGAAGATCTATCTGAAAAGGCTTCATCCAGGTATGTTCAAAAGAATCATCCAGAATCTCAAATTTCGGGAGAAAATGGATTAGGTGTCCAAACAAGAAGAACTCTTGTAGGGTCTACTAGCTATCTAGCATTTTTATCCACCATTGAACCACATAATGTCAATCAAGCTAGAAAATATGAATGTTGGATTCAAGCCATGAATGAAGAACTTGATCAAATTGAAAATAATCATACTTGCAAACTAGTTCTAAGACCTCATGATAAAAATGTTATTGGAACAAAATGGATATTCAAAAACAAGTTAAATGAAAATGGAGATGTTATTAGAAACAAAGCTAGACTTGTTTGTAAAGTGTATGCTCAACAAGAAGGTATAGACTTTGAAGAAACATTTACTCCTGTAGCTAGACATGAAGCCATCAGAATGTTTCTTGCTTTTTCAAGCTTTCAACAAATCAAAGTTTATCAAATGGATGTTAAATCTGTTTTCCTCAATGGTGATCTAGAAGAAGAAGTTTATATAGAACAAATGGAAGGATTCATTTTGGGCAATGATGAAAAAATTGTTTGTAAACTTAAAAAGGCTTTATATGGTCTCAAACAAGCTCCAAGGGCATGGTATTATCGTCTTGAGAAATATCTTCATCAACAAGGATTTTCAAAGGGTTCTGCTGATAACAAATTATACACAAAAACTGAAAATGATAAACTATTGATTGTGGTTGTATATGTTGATGATATCATTTTTGGAAGTAATGAAGAGTCCATGAGTTAGAATTTTTCTTCTGTTATGCAACAAGAATTTGAAATGTCTTTACTTAGGGAACTAACATTTTCTCTTGGCTTACAAGTGCAACAGGCAACCGATGGCATATTTTTATCTCAAGCAAAATACCTCAAGAAAATTTTGAAGACGTATGGGATGGAAGAATGAAAACCTATAAGTACACCAAAGATAACTGGGTGTAACCTAAGTTCTCATGATGATTCTCCCGCAGTGAATCAACCAGAATACAGATCCATGATTGGAAGTCTACTTTATCTAACCAGGACAAGACCATACATTATGCATGTAGTTGGGATTGTTGGATGATTCCAAGCTAATCCAAAAGAGTCTCACCTTCAGGCTGTCAAAATAATATTCAAATATATACAAGGAACTCAAGACTTTGGACTACGGTATCCAAAGAATGTTGATCTCACTTTTCATCTTTACACAGATGCAGTTTGGGCTGGAAATGTTGATGATCGGAAGAGCACTAGTGGTGGTGCATTCTATATGGGGCCTAGATTAGTATCTTGGTTTAGCAAGAAGCAAAGATCTATTGCCTTATCTACAACAGAAGCAGAATATGTGGCTGCCGCATAATGTTGCATACAACTTCTCTGGATGATGCAGACCTTACAAGACATTCAAATCACATGTTCACTTCCCATATCCATTATGTGTGATAATACAAGTGCCATCAGTATCTCAAATAATTCTGTTATGCATTCCAAGACCAAGCACATCCCTATCAAGTATCACTTCTTATGTGAAAAGGTGCTTGAAAAAAAGGTGAAATTGGAATATGTACCTGTTATAGCATCATTTTTCACCCTCAGGTGATTCATGATTGTCTTTATGGCTTTGGGCACCCATTCCTACAGACTTGAACAAATTCACTAAAAAACAGTGTTAAATTTCCCATATGCGGGTATGCCCAGACTTTTCCGCGTGTATACGCGAGCCCACATGTACTTTTCCGTGTATGACATTAAAACCATTAAAAAATATATAAATTCCCTATTTTCGGACTGGGTTGATGGTTACTCCAGTAGTTCAACCACCCCAGTACGTGGCCAACTGTTTCCAACTAACTGAAACTACTTTGAGGGAGTACAAAAGCCCCTCATGTGTATGGCCTAAGGGAGAGAGAAATTTTATAGACATTATACTCTGTTGGAATCCCATTTCAAGTCTGATTCCCCGTGCCTCCTGCACTTTCCCAGATTTATACAGGAAACCCTTGTTTCCTAGAGATGTTCATCCATTTATATGCCATCTCGAGTGCACAAGTCTTGAAAGTTTCTTAGCAAGGCAAGGGCGGGACGAATCCGGACGACGGTCTGCTCGAAGATCGTGGAAGGATTCAAGTGATCTCTCCACTCTTTATTTCTGTACATGCTATTCATAATAATGAAGAACCGTCTTGTTCCTGAACTTCTGTGTTAGTATCTATTTGTATATGTGGAAAGATTTATTATTAAGCATTTATTATCGTTTATATCATATTTCACATTGATTACACTAACGTTTAGGAGAAATATATGCTGTACAACTAGGTTTCTGTGCATGTTATTTCTTGTTTTGCAGGTTGAAGGAGGAAGAAAGGTTGTTGGGGGTTTGAACCCCACGGGATCTACATCGAACGTAGGACTATGGGTGAGTTCTGCTATCGTTGTTATCTAGTTTTTTGCATTCAATTATGGTTGTGTGTGAGTCCTTCTGAATGGCATGCCCTGCTCTGTGGAGGTTTTGACCCAACAAACCTCTAGGGTGATTTTCCCCGAAACAGTACCCTCCAAAGAACAAGTTGTTGATATATTTACTAAACCTCTTCCCAGGGAAGCCTTCGAATATCTCAGACAAAAGATGGGAATTGTCTTTGCCACTCAGAAGTTCAGATCTACTTAAATTAAGAAGATTAAATTGGATACACAGATTTCATAAAGGACAGTCGCGTATATACCTGAGTTTATATACAGAAAGCCACGTATGGGTTTTTGCTGGCATAATTTTCTGGGTCAACATTTTCAGAACAGTTGCAGTGTTGTTGGGTATCTCTGGTGATATTCTAGTTCTTACTTTTCTATTTCATTCTCTAATATATTGTTGATAAAGATGCATTGATGATTTGCTGTTGAAAGTGTTTAGGATGCACAAGCTAAGGGGGAGCACTTGTCCTGTGGGAAAGGATGCATTGTTGGCATTCTAAGTGTTTGATGTGGTTTGATCTCATGATTGAGATTCATTGGTATTTTTTATAAAAATTCATTTGATGAAAAGGTCATGTTGAGACCTATGCTGTAAAAATTTTATATTCAGTCATGTAAGGACTTCGTAAAATTTGTAAACCCACTTGGTTGGGTAGTTCAGTCAAATATGTAATTCCACTTGGTTGGATCAATGATGTAAGTATGAGTCCTTGGTGATCGGAATGGTCATACTTGGTTGAGTTATAGAGTCATGTACTTAATTGAAAAATCTGTCTAAAGATTTAGCATGAACTCAGGGGGAGCATGGTAAATTCAGTGCACTTCAGATCTACATATCTCATCTCTCTACAAGGGAAGAGAAACCTTGTTTTGGTTTTGATCCGTCTCTTACCCTTGATGTAAAAGTGGGAGAGTATCATTGTGTTTGATTAATGGTTATGATTAATGTATCTATTTGTTGCGGTGATCAAACACCATCGCGGTTGCCATCAAGTCCAAAGTGGGATATTGTTGGCAATATGATGTAATGTGTTGTCCTTGATGGAAACCTACTTGATGAAGTTGTCCTTGATGGAAACCTACTTGATGAGTTTCCTATGATAAGCAACCTATGTGTTAAAGATGTAAGAACGATGTAGCTACATACTAGTTTAGATGTGACACAGAAAATAATTCCAGTAAGTTCCAGAGAAATGTTAAATATAATATGTCTCAATGTATACGCTACTTTTGTGAAGGAAACCCACATATGGATGCAATGTATACGCTACTTTTGTGAAGGCAACCCGTGTATGGATGCAATGTATACGATAATTTTGTGAAGGAAACTCACGTATACATTTAGGGTTAGCATATACATAGTTTTTATGAAGAGAAGTTGCGTATACACGCGGAAACGAATGCTCCAAGTCACGTATGACTTTTGCGATCTAAAATTATAATACCAAGAGGAATTACCATGGTATTAGCCCACAATATTGAGCGTTGTATTTTCTATTTGATTCCATCCAAGAATACCATCAGCAGTTGAGTGGTTTTGACTCATGGTATTGGTAAAAGCTAAATCTATATAAGGATAAGAAGATCATAGTGCTAGGTGTGCATGTGTAAGGGTTGTTGATGAATAAATTTCTCTAAGGAATATCTGCATGGATGAACTCTGTTCTGAATTGATAGACCTAAATCTATGATGCACCCATGGATATAATGATGGTTCAAGATCTCTAGATATGATGATGATGAATCTCTAGAATGACCTACTGAAGGAATGATGAAGAACTGGCGCATGTCTGTTGAAGAAAATGAATAAATCTGGGTAAGTTTTATAGATCTGGTATGTTCTGGAAATTTTTTTTTTACAGATCTATATGCTATTTGGTTTCAAAAAAAGTGCGTATATACACGGTTTCACTTCATGAAAACCGTGTATGGTAGTTAGGGTTTTCTGAAGAATAAAATACACAGAAGTATACGTGGGTTGATGTGTAGGAAAGAAAATATGTACGCTGCTTTAGTGAAGCAAAGTAGCGTATGCTATTTGAATCAATGACTGTTCAGGGTTGAGTTTGTATCTACATATCTATTCTGAAGTTTGGGTTATTTCTGAAGTTATGGTCAGAGTGTTTTCACTGTTCTAATTGAAGTGTTGGGCAAAGTTTATGATTGTTGATAAAGGGTTGTGTTGAAATTGTTTGATCCAATATGAAATTTGATGAAACGTGGTCTGCAGTGGGTTTGAGGGTTGAAGCCTTCAGTATGGAAGTAGAAGCTTCTGCCAGTAGAAGCTGGTGTTATGTTCAGGGGGTTGAAGCTCCATTCTAGGAGTGGCTGGTAAACGAGATTAGGGGGTTTGAGCTCCCTTCCAGTAGCAGCTGGTAAACGAGTGAAGGTTGAAACCTTCTGCAGGTAGAAGCCCGCGTACTGATATGAGTCTGCATCAGTACAATGTTGTAAAATTTTTTCCATATAATAAATATTGAATATAGAGACGAAAATAGCGGTGGTTTTCTCCCGAATTGGGTTTCCACCTTAAATAATGTTGTTCATGTGTGTTCCACTTGTGTGATGTTTTATACTACTGTTACTGCACATATTTCCTATTTATCTAACCTGATACATAACTGGTAAATCTGTTTTAAAGTCTGTTTCTGAGATACTTTATAAACTAGAAATTTATATCAGTATACGCAAGTTTCTTTCAGCATATCCGCATGTATATGCGAGTTCAGTTCATAAAATCCACGTATGCAATTCTGCAAAAGAAAAAGTTAAAGTCAAGATATAAGCTCTAAATATTGAATCACCCCCCCCCCCCCCCCCCTCCCAGTATTTTTCCCAACAGAAATCCTATGAGGGATCATTCCCTCACATTGCCATCAGTCTTACCATCATCCTGGAGTTTATTGCAACACTTTTCAGCAGGCAGAAGGCCTCTCTTTTCCTCACAACGTAGTTTTCAATGGAAGTTGTGTTGTAGCAACTGTAATCATTATTGGAGGATTGAGAAGCTAGATCTAAAGCTTCCAGCTTGTAGATCTGAAGAAGAGATCAACCCTTCAAGATTAGATCTGATATTGCAACATATTTCAGCCATCTATTTGAGAGATCTAGCTTCAGATCTATATTTCCCAGCAGATCAAGGATAAACTCCAAGGAGGGTGATTTTCCAAAGTTGTAGATCTGGAAAATCCTTTCTGGGATATCTTGGGAATCCATCACATTGGCCAGATCTTGAATCTTAGCATCATCTGAGCTCCAGATTTTAGTAGATCTGCATTTTCCATTTCAGCCTGTAGTTATATGTTTATATTTTTTTGAAGGGACATTGTAGTATTTGCTTCAGTAGCTCTTCAGTTATGCTGTACCTATTGTGGCATGTTTTCTGGGTGATTCTAGGCCATCTCTTTGGCTAGATATCCTTACATTTTGTACATGGTGTAACTAAATGTTCTCCAATATAATAAAATGGCTCATCTTCTCTACAAATTCTGATGTTGTCTTAAGATTTATTGTTTACTTAGTTGCAGTCCTTATATCGTGTTTAAGTATTACTACATTCTCCCTTTTTGAGATATTACAAAGTATCTCATGAAATAAATGCCAAAATAACTTCTTGCACCTAATTTCAGAGTGATTTGCCTCAAAAAACACTAAAATGTGATTTTGCAATAAATGAGTGTGTTTTTTTTACTTTTGTCCAAAAACACACTAAACAGTCCATAAGCGCAGCACCACCTCAAGCAGAAAATAGGTCCTGTTGCAGCCAAGTTTTGGACCCCTTCCCGATGTCGGATTTTGTTCTGTGATGACTCATTAGAAAGCTTGATGATTCTAATTTCCAGATATACCCTTATTTTCCTAATACAAATCTTTTAACCTATTCAAAATTTCAAAATCCCAACACTGCTCTGAGCGCATCACCAAGCCTGAAATAGAGGCAGAAAGGTGAAAAATGAGGGGTTTTTTGACCTTTTGAGGGGTCAAAAATGTTCCAATTGATTTGAAATTTTGTGAGAATAGTTTACTAGTTATGAGAATCCAAAAATGTAGAGTTTTCCCTCTGAGGATTCCTAAAGGAAAAGTGTAGCGGCAGTGGTGCTGCGCTTATAGGCCTTCAATGTCACAAAAAACAAAAACTTGTCCAAATTCCTTCAAATTGGTGGATGTGTGCCTTATGGGGTTTGGGAGATTTGTTGAGAAGCTTGTGCTAAAAATCCAAGATTTTCATGACCTTTTTCTTCTTTTAGTGTTTGTATTTCAAGGAGGGCCTCTTTGAGTTTGGCACAAGAAAATTTGTTTTTCATTGCATAGTGCTTGGTCATCTTTTTCTAGAGATCAAGGCCCCTTTTTACCTTCTTAAAATATTTGTGTTAATTATTATAATACTGAATGATGTGTTGTGCCATGCCAAAATCTCTCTCCAGCTCCATAATTTGTACATATTTTCTTTGGAGTAGTATTCTAGTGGCCATATCCTCATCTTCATTATCACTGTCAAGGTCAATGAAGTATTTTTACCCCTCCTACCTCTCTTCACCTTTTGTTTTCCTTTGTCAAGCCTTTGAGTGGAGGAGGATGGCTTGGTCCCTTGCCTTTTGGAGGCAAAAAACACTAGCCTTGGCCCTCTCTGATAAGTGAATGAAAGAGGTGTGATGGTGGTCTTTGTGGTGTCCTTATCATGGCTATGACCTTTAATTTGACTATCATCCTCTACACTTTCCTTACTTTCATTTTGTTCATCACCATGACTGCTTTCATCTTTTTTTTTCTGCACTGGCACTATTCTCATTATCACTGAGGGGTTGATTTTTGTCATGATTGTCATGACTATTTTCATGACTGTCGTGACTATTTTTCTCTTTTCTATCTTGTCCCTTACTCTCTTTACCTTTGTCATTGTCCTCTTCTTCATTATCTGTATGGTCTTCCTCTTCCATATTGTCACTGTTTTTCTCACTATCATGCTCACTACCCTTTTCTTCAAATTCTGCCTCTGTCTCTTCTTGCTTGCTTGAATCACCATCATTGCTTAGACTATCTCCTTTGTCCTCTTGTTTATTTGTTTCATTGTCATCATCCTCCTCCATTTCTGTGTCTTCTTCCTCTTGCTGATATAACTCATCACCATCTTGTTCATTATCATCACTTTGCCCTATTTTCATGTCTTCTACCCCTTGTGGGCTCAATTGACCATTTCCTTCATCTTCATCTTGGGCTGACTCATTGTCACCATTACCCTCATTTCCATCACTTTGTTCATTATTGCCACTTTCATCCTATTCATTACATGCATCAAGAGAAGGGGAAGAAGGGATGTTTTATTGAGGTGAGGGCACTTGCATAGATGATGATGGTAAGTCTGGTTGATGAGGACACTGTGGGCTTGTGAAGACTTCAGGGGATATGCACACATCCGAAGGTATTCCCTTTTATTCGAATTGATGTAGAACCACCATCTTGATCAAGAAATGTTGGAACACAGTTTTCATTTGTTGGGAGTGATTCCTCCTCCGAACAACAAAAGACATCTTCTCAATGCTCCTATATAGGTAATAGGGAAAGTTGAGCATCTTGACCTTTGTGAAATGCATGAGGAGTCTAACATGGTAGGAGTAAATCCTGGAGTATTTCCCCTAACAGGTGAAGTACTTCATGATAACCATCATTAAGGGTGCAAATATTTGTTTGAGGTGTGAGAAAGGGAAAATTCCTTGCAACCTTCTCTATACCTAGTCATGATAAATGACTCAAAATAGTTCTTGTCCAACTTTTCCTTATTGAACCACTTTTCACCAACAACAGGGATACCTGTAGCATCAGAGATGGCATCTGCTGATATCTCAAAATATACCACTGCAAGGCTTGATTTTTTGTTGTGTAGGTTGAGAATGAGAAGCCTTGTAAGCTATCGGTGGCTTTTCACTTGTTTGAATCTCTCACAAAATTGGAAGCACCTTGCATTCAAGAAACATGAGAGGATCCTGGGAGATGAGGTGATATTTACTGTGCTTTAGGGTTCAAATTTGTTCACTTTTCCTCCCTTGTGGTTTTTCCTCATAGGTCCTTGATCTATTTCAATGTTGCCACTATCTTCTGCTCCTGGCATGGTGATGGGAGTTGTTTGTGGACAAACTAGGGTTTGGAGGTGAAAAATGAAAATGGTGGTGAGGGAAACTTCTATGAAGGAGTGATGTGGAGGCTAGTTTAAGGACTAAGTGCTTTGGAGCTTAAGGGGGTCTCTCTTGAATATGAATTCTAACCACACTAATTCACTCTCCCTCAAATGACACTTAATTTGTTCAAGGAGGCAAAAAACAGAGGTTTAATATGCATTTAAGACCTAGGGTTTGCACAAGTAGGGTTTAATCACTCCATAGCCACCAAAATGACTAAAACAAATATTTGAGAGGAGGAGGAATAGGGAACCTAGCAGGTTTAGCTCCTTTTCAAGCCTTTGGAGGCAAATTGGAGGAGTCCCCTTAACCCATTGGCAATTTTTTTTCAATTTGAGGGGCTTTCTACATTAGCGCAGCACCCTGCCCAAACTGTCGGGTTGGCCTGTGGGCGTAGTGCCAGCAAGTCATGCCTTTGTTTGAGTGTAGCATCAGGTACGTGAAGGCCTGCTAGGCCTCTGGGTGCAACTTCGACAAAGGTAAACAAACTTTTGTGCTCATGTGGGCACATCGCCAACATTCAGAACTGGTGTCGGGTCTTGGGTGTGTCAGGCCAGTCTCTGCATGGCGCCACCGATTCACGTAGTACCACCCTGAATTTGTGCAGTGCCGAGTTATTTTGAATGGGGAAAAACTGGATTAGCGCAGCGCCACCTGATTCGCGTAGCGCAAGGGGAATTTGCCAAGAAATAGTCAAAAAAACCCTAAAACTTCTCTTGAAGGTTTTCTCTCTTTGCAAAGTGAGAAGTGAGTTTAAAAATTATAATTGGAGTGCCTTTATACCCTTTGAGAAATAAATCAAATTTAGAAAACCCACTTTTGCTAAGTTTGTTTTTGTTACTTTATGATTTTCACTGATATGCTTTTGGCCTTCTGCAGGTGATTTTGAAAACTTTTCAAGGAAAATCTTCTTTGGTGTTGACTTGCTAGAGAGATGGAAAAGGTCCCCTTTAATCCTTTGAGGGCCTTGGTGCTATCAACACCTTTTTTTGCTATTGACAGTGATATATCTATTTTTTTCAGAGATTGTAAATCATGCCTGCTATGTTTTCCCTAGGATACTTCTGATTTCTGCAGGTGCCTATGACACAATTTTTTGGTCTACTTAGTCATTATTTGGGGTTTGACACCTTATTTACTCAACAATAAACTCATGCTCAACTTGATTTCTCATTTTGATACTTAACCTTATGCTTTCATTCCTTTTACCACTTTGAGGGCATTTGACTGCACTTGAAAGCTTGATTTCTCTCATGCTAATACTCTTTGTGTTTTCCTCTCTTTGATGTAGTGAAGCATTGTTGCCTTGGTAAACCATGGAGGTCACCTTCTGATATCATTCTTCAAACTTCTGCTTGCTACCATCATGGAGATTTATGGTCTTTATTTCACTTATTTTCCTACCTTCTCAAACTTTAGGTTTTAGGGTTGTTAGAGAAAAATAATTAGTGTTGTCTTCTAAGTTCTCTATAGCCCTTTCAAGTTCATTCATTTATGTTTAGTTCACCTCACATTTTTCCCTTTTTCATTTACAATTTATAAAAATATTTAATGTGTGCTTGGTTGTGTTTTTGTGCCTTTAGTCCTTGTGGATTTTGCATTGGTTTCTTGCTTGGAAACACTGTTTAGCCAAACAATCCTCAAAACCCTAATTCTCTTTGAACATAAGCATGTTGCCTCTCCTTTGTTGTGGATGTCCTTAGTGATGAGCTGGCCTCTTTCCTTACCTAAATTTCTACTGATAGCCATCTCAATAATTCCTACATAAATGTTTTAAGATGGGTAGTTGTACTTTTTCAAAATTTGTGCTTTGACCAAGGAGGCCTTCCTTGAGGGATTTTCTGACCCAATTTGGACAAACAGTTGCTTAACCTTCTTCCTCTTTGATTGAAGCCTCTTGGCACAGAAAAAACATAGATTTAGAACACCAAAACAATGATATGACCTATGAAACCCTAGATGACCTGGTGGGAGGTTCTTTGGACTTGGCTTTGACTGAAAACTTGACTTGGGGTTTTTAGGTGTAAAACAGATTTTTTGATAGACTTTATGCATTGCAGACCCAAAAATTCTGATTTTGATTTATCTAAAGAGCCTAGAAAGGTAGCTTGAAACCACCAATTCTTGAGGCACTTGGTGAATAGGGGAAAAGGTTAGGCTACTTGGCAATCCAAGGTGGAAGTAGAAGAGTTAAGCAAGTCAAAATAGAGTGCTAAGGTCAGAGGTGGAAAAACATAGTGAAAATGAGTGGCATGAGCCCATGATGGGTCTTTTGGGGGTGATAGACTGACCTTGACATGATAGGATGGTAAAAATAGTGAAAACTTTATCCTAAGGATAATGAAGGCAGTGAGATTTCTAGAACTCACAATATTCATGAATTTTTTTCTAGAAATATAGGATAAGAATTTAGTCATCTATGAAAAGAAAAAAATACTGATGACTGACACACCCAATGGTAGGGTAAATTTCACGTGGAACTTACCATCAAGTAAACGGTAAAAAATCCCCAGAAATTGCCTAATTAATTTCTGGCCGCCCACTCCATCCAACGGTAATTTTTTCTTTTTACCCGATTTTACTGTTCTAACGGCTAGTTTTCACACCCGAGGTGCGCTCAGCGTACCCCTGTGCTCCCAGTGCACCTCTGCACTTTGATCATACCTCCTGCACTCCCAATGCACCAGCTACAGTCTGAATCTATTCCTTCCCAATGTAATTCTACGTTGCCCTAGCCCAGCCCGCAAGATCTTTTGTGCCGTTTCCTTGCCTGCGTAGTGACCTCCTGCTATGCCTTCGTGAGTTTCTGCTAAGATAGTGTGACATTCATGCTCCATAACGTATCTGCGTAGCACTTCATTGGTGCCTATTTTATATAAATGACCTGCGTTAATGGTAAAATTCGCCGCCCAGGTAACCAACTCCTTTGGGAACTAAATGATATCAGCGAGTTGCACATTAGGCAATCCTTCCTCCAAGTTAGTGGGTTCTTCGCCTATCTCGATTCGAGACAAGTGATCCAGCCTAGCATTCAAATTCCTTAGCTTGGATATGATTTCTAAATTGTATTCCTGAATCAGAAACAACCATTTGTACATTATCCCCCCAAACACAGGCTTATTCACCAGGTACTTTAAAGCCGAATGATCCACGAACATTTTGAAGTGACCCCTGAACAGAGAATGCTGATACTTTTGTAATGCATAACCCATGGCCCAGCCTTCCCGCTCCGTGGTCACATAGTTGCGCTTCGCACCAAAGATTTTTCAACTAACAATGCAAGTATGTAATATCCGAAATTTTAGCCTCCAAGCTAAATGTAATATTAGAGATGTTTTATCACTAGGAGGATGAATAATTGGGTAGGGAGGCCCATTAACCTCTTTAGAAGGATCAATAACACCCTAATGTGAAAAGGGGTAAGAATAAGTAGCTAATTTGAGCACTTTTAGGTGTGAACAGAGATGGGAACATGTTGATTTAGTCAAATTTGACCAAGTCAACTAAGCTATCTAGATACATTGAATCTCCTTTGGACAGTGCAGTTTTGGTGGAGGACAGCTTGCATGAGCTTGATGGCACATGTGGATGGGACCCAATGAGGAGAGGTTCACTTGCTATAAATGAAGAGGATGGGGGCCTTTTTTATTCATGATTTTGTATTTTGATATCTTGATCTTGTCGGTTTAGACTTGGCTTCCCCTTGCTATTTGGCAAGGTAGCACTGGGTGTTCTCGAGTGGGAATCCCACCTCTTCCCTTGAGAGGCCTCTTGGGAGAGCTTGTCCTGTATTGCTCCACATCCAGGCTCAAGGCCAAGCATCATTATTTAGTCCCAACATTATTTCTGTAGTAGAATATTGCTGAGTCGCAGGGTGTTGCAGTGGAGGATTCTTACACCACTTCCGAGTCTGTTTCTCAGTAGAAGGTGCTTTCCTCTTCTTGAGAAATCAGCTAGGAAGATTTCTGAGCTCATTTTAGATCTTGGCAATAGGCCAAAGTGGTTCTCATCTCCTACAGCACAGTCCCTTGAAGGAACTGCGTCGTTTTATGCAGATTTGTTGTAGCAGGGTTAAGACCCTTGTTTTTGAGCTGGTTTCCTAGGGAAAGGGTCATCCCTTCTCCCGGAAAGCTAGAGGCAGGGATCCTCATAACTCTATTGTATTATTCAGCTATATTTCTATAATTTTGTAGTAAGAGTGCAGTTTCTGAGTTGAATATTCAGATCTTCTCTTTCTTGTACATGTGTTTCATGAAACCCTTACCGAGTTAGCTTATTAATGCAATAAGGAGGCCATGTCTCTGTTTTCTTGGCATATTGTTCCATAAAGTTCTATATCCATGTTATTTTACCATGTTACTATAGAAACCCTCATAAAATAACATTTTACATGCTTCAGTCTTTTTTTGCATAACTTAACTCATGGGATTTGGCTATTTTTAAGCTGTGAGGTAGCCGGGAGGTTTGTTTAACATATCAAAAGGGATTTCTTTCTGATCCCATTTTGTATGTGAGGACCTAATAGCATATTCTAAGGGAACCCAATGTTATTTCACCTAGTAAAAATGCATATCTCCAGAAATAACGTTTCCAGGGTCTAATTCTTGCATTTTCCCCACTTGGGAAGGTGTAGGCATTCTTATTTTGCTGTTGTTTCACTAATTTGAGGGCTATGTGTTTTTTAACACATAATATGAGCCTATTTTCTTATATCCGACTTTAGAATATCTTAATATATTCTTATTGTTGTAGAAAATTCCAGATTTGGAATATTACAGTGGTATCAATGCTTCAATGTTGGCTCGGCCTGTGGAACTCAGCCATGAAGCTATCTAGAGAAGAAGAGATGAACATAATTAAGAATCCATTATGTGGAGGAAAAAGGGAAGACAAGCTTACAAAGATTCTTCCAAAATCTGTGCAGTGCATCAATGAAAATCTTAAGAAGATGAGAGGAGAGATGGAATCTTCTGATGAGTTTGGATCTAGAGCCAAATCTAGATTGGTACATGATATGAGTGAGCTTGAAGATACACCATATTATGCACAGCACAGTCAAATGCCTAGGTTTTCTATGAAAGAGATGAAAGAAGAGAAAATTCCAGAGGAGGGAACTCTTAGCAATCTCCTGCAAGAGTATGAATCTCAAACTGAGAAGTTTAGAGATCATATTACTTTCAAAGAGTTATACAAGATCAATATGGAGAGGATCCATCTGCATAACATGGATAGATTTTTTATATCTACCTTTGATGGATCCCCAACTTGCTCAACCAAAGCATGAGTGGAGGAGTTGTGCACTTATTTGCAACAGCACCTAGTTTCTGAAGAAGAAGCCATCAGAGTTGTAGCACTGTAATTTGAAGGTAAGGCCTATGCTTGGTGAATGTTTCAGTCATTTTCATTGAAAAATGTTAATACTTATTCTTTTTCAAAGTTCACTAAAAGATTGGTTGAAATATTTGATGCAAAACATGAAATAATCAAACCAATGAAACTTTTGCATAAGTTGGAAGAACCTGCAAACTCAAAACCACTTCAGAAACCTATTGGAGGAGATCATATATTGTATGACACCTTGCTGAAAGCAAGATATTTATTTCATAGCCTTGGAAAAGAGGGCATGAAGGGTCCTTTTGCAAAGGAAGATCTTCTTATTGAATAGTTACCTCCTGGTCATATTGAAAATGAGAAGAAGGATGGGGGTTACAGCACTATCACATCTAGAGAATATCTAATGCCTCATGCAGAGGAAGGATGAGCACATGCTCCAACGAGAGGATTTCTTGTGTCATTACAAGAAGTTCCCCAGGATCTCACATATGGGAGAAAAGGGAAAATCGATGAGCATCATGATTGTGAGATGGTATTGATGGAAGGTAGGGAGGAAGGACATCATCACTTAATGAAGAACACACACCCCTATCTATTTCAGAGAGCTGGTGCAAGGAGGAGGGAGACTAGTTTGCACTGTGAGGGAAAGGGGAAGGTTGCCCAACCATATAGACAGTCTTCTCTTGCCATGGATGTCTCACTACATGGAGGCATTCCACCGGGGAGGCCACCAGACTTGGAGTTGGTAAGAGAAATCTTGCCATTTAGTTTTGTTAGTCATCAGTATTTTTCACCTGTTGTTGATGACAAGATTCCTAGCTGAGTTTTCTAGAAGCTGATCTCCATATGTCAATTTGTCATCTAGAAAACCCCCAAATTTTTTTTTGCTTTCCTAGCTCTTCCTGTCAGCCTATGATCAAAGAAATCTTCAGTTTTCAAAGTCATATCCAGTTTCAGTCATATAATCCTGTCCATGAGCTGTCATAAGCTAAAGTTATCTGCTGTCATTTACCCTCATCCCCAGGTCATTCATTAACCAACTGTTGATAAGAATGTCAGCCACCCTACCTCTGATCATATGCCATTTTGAGAGCTAATCCTACTCAAAGAAAATACTCAAAATCTGTCAAATATTTCCCCTAAGTTAGGTAGTGGCGCTTTAAGGAATCCCTTCCTTGATGAAAAGCATCTTGAGCAAAAATATTTTGCCAAATACCAGCCAACCCTGAATTAGCGCTTAATCTACAAAAGAAAACCTTGATATACCCCTAAGTCGCGCCACTAAGAGGTCTTGTTGTCTCAGTCTGGAAGAAAGTCTACAAGGATCTAGAAACAGAGGAATATAAACATGTGCACAGTCTAAAGAATATGATTAATATTGGGAAAAATCTCCATAAGACACTAAAGGGGCTTTCAAAGGTTCAAAGTCATATTGTTTGCATCTCTGCAGGGTGCAAATTGAATGACAAAAAAAATCCATACTAGAACAAAGAGACAAGTCCAAATAAGTCTCTCATGTTGAAGAAATCTACCATCATATAGCAAATGAAGAGCTGCAATGATAGCAAAGCAGAAGTGAATGTTTCAAAGGTCAAAAGTTGCCCTAAAAGCTGATACCATCCTTCAAAGACACACAAATACAGAGGACTGATATAAGGTTGATCTGCAGTGTTCTAATTTTTCCTTCAGAGGTAATGATGCATAAGTTTTCCCAAGGACATAATCACAGTACATAAGAAGACAAATGCTTCTTATGCTGCCTTGAGCCTGGGATAAAAACACTAGTCAAAGAAAAAATCCAATGTACCTCTGCAAACACAATCCAAAAAAGGTTAGTAAATGATGACTAGCACGCAAATACTCCACAAACTACATGTCATGTGGTTTCTAGTTTAAAAGTTCCCAAATATATTTTGAAAAAAGGATACATATCCCAGAAACATGCCTCATATAGAAAATTTTCAAGATTTCACTTTATTACCTATTCTAATATACCAAGCAGAGACGTGTGGAAAAGAAATATGACACAGTTTAGCAAATGGATGAAATGTCATGACTGTGAAGACCTCCTTCAAAGAGAAAGTGGATGAAATGTCATAACTGTGTTAACCTCCTCCAGTATAAGAGCAAATGGTTGGGAAACATGATAATGACATCCTCCAATAAATAGAAGAGGGTTAGGAACAGGATCAATAATACATCCTTCATTTAAAATCAGAGGGCCAACATGTTTTTAAATGACTTCAGAGCTGTTGTGTGCTACCTCCTCCAAAGATGAACAATGGGTGCATCAGCAGGGTTTCAAATTGTGTTTGAATAAGTTTTCTATTGAAAAGACAAGGTTGAAAATCAGAGGTGAGTGAATGAGAGTTCATAGGTTGGAAGCCTATTTCATATCACAGGCAAAAGGATGGCATGCTGGTGTTAAAGGTCTCTGTCATTATGTTTCAAAAGTTTTTCTTCAAAGGATAAATCAGAAGTCATAGTTTTTAATTTAAGAGCAGCCTCATCTGAATGATGAAATTAGTAGACTAAGCTCTGTGTCAAGTGACTTTGCAAGACTGATATGAACAAACATTCACCCAGAAGTTTTGTCTGAAAAGAGCTTTTTCCTCTTAAAACAGATCCCTTATGGTTTATAAAAATTCTCCCTCCAAAGTGATGAATGAAAGGCAAGCATCAAAGGATACTTTCAGCTCATTCAAACAGTAAAAAAGGGTGATAAAACATGTTTCATTTTCAGTTAAAGAAGACCTCCATCAGCAGATAAGGAGAAGGCCTTATGATAAGTCTAAAGGGTCATTGAAAAAGGCTACAACAGTAGTGGTTTGTATGATAATCTCCCTTGTAAACAAAATGAAGAAAAACACAGTTTTTAGTAACTTTTCATTTCATAAAACGGTATTTTTACCAATGATTTCAAAGTGATGCAATAGAATTTTTTTCATTATTTTATTTCAGATGATGGGTCTTTTATAGAGTTTCAAAGTAATATGGTGCTGAGAGGGTGAATTTTACTTTTAAATGGGCTTCACGGGAGAATTTCTGCACTAGGATTCACCATTTTGACTAGTGTTGGGAAAGTCAACTTTTGTACAACCAAATGGATACAAAATTAAAAACCTAAAGCATATTTGGAAATTATACTTCCATATCTTTCCAACGAGCCATCTCAGGCCAAATTCCGACAACAGGAAGGCATCCAAAAGTAGCCTGCAAACAACACTATGTATTTCTGCATCAGCATTCACCATTTTTTACCAGTGTTGGGACAGTCAATTTTTGAACAACCAAATGGACACCAAATGAAACAAATCAATAATTTTTGGAAATTATACTTCCATAGCTTTCCACCGAGCCATCTCAGGCCCAATTCCAACATCAGGAAGGCATCCAAAAGTGGCCTACAAACAACACTATGCATTTCTGCACCAAGATTCACCAGTTTTGACCAGTGTTGGGAAAATCAATTTTTGAACAACCAAATGGACACAAAATGAAAAAAATAAAGAATATTTTGAAATTATACTACCATATATTTCCAACGAGCCATCTCGGGCCCAATTCCAACACCGGGAAGGCCTCCAAAACGGGCTGAAAAAGTGCACAGCGCGTTTGAAAAATTGCGCGGCACACCTGTAGGTATTAACAATGTATTTTTCTAAAGAGTGCGGCGCGCCTGTGCAGAAACACATCTACTCCTTAAAAATGATCTATTCAAAGAGTAGAAGGTCCTACCGTGTCTTAAAGACCTCAATCATGAACACTTAGAAGATCAATCTGATGAGACCTCCTTAAAAGTCATCAACAAGAAGGTTGCAATATGGTTTCAAAGGCTACAAATAGAAATGTGTCATTAGGCTTTTTCATCATAAGCATAAAAACTTGAACAGTTATCATGACATAATATTTTTCCGGAGCAAGTAAAAGACCAAAATAGAATTTTAGGGACCTATTCACCTCATAAAATTAGTGGATACATGAGTGTTTATTGACAAAAAACTGTGTAGGGTTTGTTTGAAAGTTCTTCAAAATGATATAGCCTTAGTAAAAGTCTCACAGAGCTGTTTTTAGGTTACAAAGGCCTCCAAGATCATTATGGAAAATGCAGTTTGAAGAGAAATGGAATAGCCACCAACAAAAAAATTGTCCAAAGTGCCCAAAAGAAAGAAAATTTCTTTTCTAAGTTGTGAATCTATTGGTTACTTGCTAACACAATTGACAAGAGTTGTTCTAGTTTCATTTTGAACAAAAAACTTGTCCACCTATTACATAGAATTCATGATCAAAGAAAGTGTTTGCTGGTTAAGAGATTAGTTGCTTTGAGTAATAAAAGAAAACTGTGTTTTTTTCAAAAGGGAACTTCTCTTGTTCATCAAAAATCAGAGAAATAGAGTTGTATGGGGATTTTTTCTAGTCTTCTTGAAAAGCTTTTCTTTGTGTTGAGGAGAGTTAAACTACAAAAAATTGCTAGGAGAAAAGCAGAGTCTGTTTGGAGGTCTTCAAATCATCCTAAAAGGTGTCTTAAACAGTGCTTGCAAAGGATAGTTAATTTTCTTCCATATCAAAAGAAAAGAAAACAATGTTAAAGGGATAAAGCTTGGTCAGTTTAAAAGAGGTCTCTTTTATGTTGTGGGGTGGTAAAAAATTGGTGCAACATCAAGAATCAAAGAAACAGAGTTGTAAAGGTCCTCTCAATCAATTTAAAGAAACATTCTAACAGTGATTTCAAAGGAGCACTAAGTTTGCCAAATGAACAGTGAGAAACAATGATAAGAGGATGAAGCTTTGTCAAATTTGAAGGAGGTCTATTATGTTATGAAAAAGCAAAGGCTTGCAGTCTCCAAAATTTGAGAGACAATGATGAAATGGATAAGGACTTTGTCAAATTAAAAGAGGTCTCTTTTATTATGAATAGTAAAAGAGGGAAACATTGAAAGAAAGGATGATTGATGTAACATTTTGAAAATCTTGTTTGTGCTATGAATTGGCCATGATTATACACAGTCTCTAGGAGAAAAGCAGACTTAGATTGAAGGGTCCCAAGTCAGTTTAAAAATATGTCTTAACAATGTTTGCAAAGGGAAGATTGTTTGCTAAATCAAAGATCAACACAATGAAAGGGATAAAGGCTTGATCAGTTTAAACGAGGTTCTTTTGTGTTATGAGACATTGAAGAATTTGTGCAACCTCCATAATCAAAGACACAGAGTTTTTTTTTGAAAATATTTTAAATTAGTTTGAGGAGAAATTTCAATAGCAGATTCCCAAAACACACTTTGTTTGCCAAATCAAAAAGTGTTCCTGCTATGAGTTTCAAGGATTAACACAATGATTTTACAAAAGGTTGTATCAGTTTGAAAAGAGTCTTGTTTACCTTTTAAAAAACAGTGATAGATGATGAGAGCTTTGCAAGTTTGAAGGAAGGAATTTTTCTTTGAATAGAGAAGGATAATGCAGTGCCAGGGAGGAGGTTTTAGGAGCTAATTTGAAAATCTTTCCTATGCTATAGAACACACCTAGTCTCTAAGAGAAAATCAGACTTAGGTTGAGGTCTTTAAATCAGTTTGCAAGGGTGTTAAAACATTGATTTCAAAGCTTCTTTGATCATTTGAAACCACAGAGAGAGACATTGATTGGAGATAGGGCTTTTTTTCAAAATTATAGAGATCTTCTTGCTATGAGTGTTGAAAGAAAATTCTTGGCTGAAGCAAGGATAAAAATAGTGATTGAGGGAAAGAGGTTTTTGGTGCCAAAAACACAAAGATAATTCCCTTCAAAAACCACAAACATGTCTTGTTAAATACCTCTTGGCTCAAACACAATATTGAAGAGATGAATTTAGTGATGATGAGGAACAAGGAAAAGAGTCTAAACATAGCAGTGATAATGAAGAGCAAAGTGATGGGCAGTAAAGCAGTGACAAGGATAGACAAGACAACCCTCAAGAAAGCCATGATGAGGGCAAGCAAACACAAAACATAGAGCATGGAGGGAATTCTCCAAAGCATGTGCTAGCTGCCTCTCCTAGGCAAGGGGCCATGACTTCTTCACCAAAGCTAGAATGCCAAACAAAAAAGAAGAAAACCAAGAAAAGCTCAAAACTGCCCAAAGAGGGCACCCGATGAGAAAAAATGAGAAAGACACCTCTAGGCTTGGAATTTTGGCCTGAGCTTCTAGACATGTTTTTGAAAAGCCTTGAGGGACTTGCTCACCAAAATTGAGCAAATTTTTACATGTTCTTGTTTTTCGACATTTTTGGGCCTAATTGCATAAAATCATGGGTGCCACCATTTTGGTTTGAAGCATCCTCAACTCTTGCGAGTGGTACCATTGGATGCATTAAATTCAGGGGCATCTACTTAGAAATGTTTAGAGAATTTGAAGTTGTTTTGTTTCCCCAAAGATGCAAAAAACACTCACTTTTTCGACACTCTGCCCACATATCAGCAAGGCCTATTTTTTGGGTTTTTTCACTCAGTTTAGTATTTGATAGAATTTTAGGCATCATATTGGGAAAATTAAAGTTTTTCTAGAAATTAGACGTTCAGATCTTTCCAACGAGCCATCACGGGCCTCATTTCGACATCAGGGAGGCATCTAAAAACTGCCCGCAAGACAGAGGACTTTCTGTTGATATATTTCTTAAGTATTTTTGTGAAAAATACACTTTTCTGAAGTGGCTTTTCCTAATGTGTGTTTAGCTATTTTTGGGCATAGGTAGTTACGAAAAGTCAATATATTTTCCTTTTTTAGCATTTTTGAGATGTTTTATTAGATATTTTGTGCCTTGGGTTTTGCAAAGCCTCAAGGACAAAATCAAATATTTTTGATGGGCCAGTGAGATTGCAAGTTGCACTAGGAGGTTTTCCCTCATCTTGGCCTATATATTCCAAAGGCTTTCATTGTAAATAAGGCTGAACTTGATGAATAGAAGCAATATATGGTTATAAAAGCTTTGGAAGAAACACTTGTCTCATGTATTTGGAGAGTTTCTTGAGTGCTTTTGGATGATGAAAGAGGATTGTTGTTGGATTCCATGACTTGGTAGAATGGTATAGTGTCTCTCTCTCTGTTTTGTTTCTTAGTTTTCATTCATAATTCCATGTTCCTGCTTGTTATAAGACAGTAGAGAATAGACTTGAGACATGCCCTTGGAGGCACCTCAAGTTTCCTATTTCTTTATAGCTTCTATGTTTTCTGCATTCTTAGTCATATCAAAGAATCCTTGATTGCTCTTTGATAACTGAATAATATTGTTTGCTTGTTTCATTTATGGTTTTATGCATGCTAAGTATGATTCATGGTATGCCTGCTTACTCATGGCTAGCCATATCTCCACCTATGAAACCTCTCTTTGATTGATTAGGTTTTCATTTGTCGAACCAAGGAGGTCTTGTACTGAACTTGCCCTTTGCCTAAAACTATGCAATCTTGTTTTCAAAGTGCCCAATAGCTTGAAATACTATGTTTAGGCATTCCTTCATAGTGATTTGAGTTGTTTGTTTGTCTTAAATGTATTTCCCCAAAGTCTGATAGCCATTTCCTAAAGTTAGAGAGTCATATATCTCTATGCATGGCTTGAATGTTTATTTCTATGCATTGATCAGTTTACAGTTGCATTTCTCATGATTAATGGTTTTCCCTACCATGTTTATGTCAGCTATTAAAATATTTATGTTTGAAATCCTTTTTTCTTCACAAGTTTAATATCCATCTCACTCCATTTTACCCAAAGATCCATTTTACCTCGCTCAAATCGGCCCTTCAACAACCTTGTATCACCACCTAAAAGCTTTCTTGACCTTTTCGACCCCATAGCCCAGTTGATCTGACATCTTTTTACCTATCTTATGTCTTCTATCAGTTCATCCCTCACAACCTAAAAAACCAAAACCAAAAATATACTTCATAACTAGCCTAAAATCAAGAACACAATAAGAAAACACACAGATATCCCTTACACAAATAGAGAGAGCCCTCTCTGAGTCCAGGAAGGCTAGGTCCTTGGGCTCCAAAGACTGGTTTGATGTTACACTGTCATTTGGCTTGCCAATCAGCTAAATCATGGGACCCTAACAGGTTCACCACTCTTGGATTCCAGAGGGTGAAAAATTTGGAGGAGTCCAATGTAGCACAGAGAGTTTGGGATAAACTCAAGGAGGAGGAGGATATCCTCCCATTTTCAGCACCACCCACTCTCCCTACCTGTAATGCGCTGACAGAGGTTGTTGCAGTCATGGAGGATGGAACCTTCATGGTGCAAGGGAGTTGCTCCATGGATTTGGAGAAACAGAGGGTACTTCCTTTGAGGAAGGAATCCTCCATACATTGGAGTGGATGGAGGCCACTCATGCTTGCTATGGCCAAGATTGGGAGATTATTTGTGGAGGAGAGCTTTTCATGGGAGGCCAACTTCCAAAGGTCACTACTTCTTTTTCAACATGAGCAACTACATGATGGGCATAGCATAAATCTGGAGGATAAATTTGGCATGAGGGATGTCAAAGGAAAGGACAACAGAAAATGTAGATCTTCACATTGTAGGTCACCAGTGCTGTCTGTTAGGAGGATTGATCCTTATTGGAGGTCTCAACTCTTGGTAGAGTACTCCAAGGATCTTGGTTCTTGCATGATTCTTGATGATCCTGATGGAGATGATAGATATATGGTGGATAATGTGGTCATCTATTCTTATGGCAGAGTCTTATTGACTAGAGCTTCTAAGCTCAAGGAGAAGCTACTGCATGCAGCACATGAGGACTTTTTTTCCGTGCATTTTGATGCATATCTTGCCTTGGCAGAGGAGTTCATTTGGGAGGGCATTCAATGAGACATATTTCAGCATATGGAGGGATGCATAGCCCGGATGATGATGGAGAGGATGTCACAGCCACCTTCCTACTCATTGGGAGTAAGGGAGCATTTTCAGTTCAGCCATTTCAGCTCAAGTCTTCAAGTGCATGATGGAGAATCTATAATCTCACCTTATGTTTTGTACTTCTTGTCTTTTTATGAGCAGAATATTGTACCAAGGAGGATTATTCCTTCTTGCATATTGTATAATGATGTACTTGAAGCCATTTTTAGCATTGATATTGGCTATCTCATTGGTGGTTTGTGGGGAAGGCCACATGATTTTTGGTGTGCACCATTGACACCCTTTTGTACTTTCATGCTTATATCTTGTAAAATGATTGTGGCAGAAAACAAATGGTTGGAAAATAACTTGTTTTTGTTTGATTTGTTGTAGGCAAGGAATGCACTGCGCTGGTTCCTTGTATGGGACCTTGATCCACTTTTTGATTTTCATGTGACAACTTGTTTCTATTGGTTTCTGCTTCCATGTATTGCTGATATCTCTATGTTCAGGGGAAGCTTTGATTGGAGAGTGGGATATGAGTTAAAGATGCCCATTGGGAGGATGATTGTCCCTAATTTACATGATGCATGTTCCCGAAGGATCAATGGGAAGCCCATGATTGCCAAATTACATCTCTCTTCTTCATATGGGAGAAGCCATTTGGAGAATTTGAGTTTTTGGAGGAGGCACTTCATGGTTTATTTGTTTGATGGGGTAGCTTGGGCCACTCTTGGAGGTCATGATATTTCAGCCCAAGATCAGCAGCAGCCCCACACTTATCATAGATGGAGGGAGAAACCACTTGGTTGGGAGGATCCAATCTCTCCATGCAACCCTAATACATTGTATGAATCGGGGGTTAAGGATATTTTTGAGCTAACTAGATTGGTTCATTTCATTTCGATGATAGCATGGGTGTGGGAGTCACTCATTGGGAACAATATTCCCCATGCTCATCATTAATCCTACCTTGAGGAGGCCATTGGATAGCAGGGAGGTTTCCACTTACATCTTCCACCTTTCTATGATGTAAGCCATATGGTTTTGCATGCTTGGGAAGAGACATTAGAGGACAGATTTGTAGCATATCATGTTGAGTAGTGGTGGAGACTTTCTGATGAGGAGGCCAAAAGAAGAGGAGGGGAGGATTTTTCTCTCCTTATGCAGTTGCTTGAGGATAAGCAACATTTTGGAGGGGAGGATTGTAATATTCCAAAATTTTAGCCTTTAAGCTAAATGGAATATTAGAGTTGTTTTATCACTAGGAGGATGAATAATTGGGTAGGGAGGCTCATTAACCTCTTTAGAAAGATCAATAACACCCTAATGTGAAAAGGGGTAAGAATAAGCAGCTAATTTGAGCACCCTTAGGTGTGAACAGAGATGGGGACATGTTGATTCAGTCAACTTTGACCAAGTCAACTAAGCTGTCTAGATACATTGAATCTCCTTTGGATAGCACAGTTTTGGTGGAGGACATCTTGCATGAGCCTGATGGCACATGTGGATGGGACCCAATGAGGAGAGGTTCACTTGCTATAAAGGAAGAGTATGGGGGCCCTTTTTATTCATGATTTTTTATTTCAATCTCTTGATCTTGTTTGTTTAGACTTGGCTTCCCCTTGTTGTTTAGTAAGGTAGCACTAGGTGTTCTCGGGCGGGAATCCCACCTCTTCCCTTGAGAGGCCTCTTGGGAGAGCTTGTCTTGTATTAATCCACATCCAGGCTCAAGGCCAAGCCTCATTCTTCAGTCCCAACATTATTTCTACAGTAGAATATTGCTGAGTTGCAGGGTGTTACAGTGGAGGATTCTTACACCACTTTTGGGTTTGTTTCTCAGTAGAAGGTGCTTTACTCCTCTTGAGAAATCATCTAGGAATATTTCTGAGCTCATTTCAGATCTTGGCAATAGGAAAAAGTGGTTCTCATCTCCTACATCACATTCCATTGAAGGAACTGCGTCATTTTATGTAGAGTTTCTGCAGCAGGGTTAAGACCCTTGTTTTTGAGCTAGTTTCCTAGGGAAAAGGCCAACCCTTCTCCCAGAAAGCTAGAGAAAGGGATCCTAATCCCTATTTTGTATTATTTAGCTATATTTCTGTAATGATGCAGTAATATTTCATTTTCTGAGCCGAATATTTATATCTTTTCTTTCTTTTACATGTGTTTCATGAAACCCTTGTCGGGTTAGCTTATTAATGAAATAAGGAGGCCAGATATCTGTTTTCTTGGCATATTGTTCCATAAAGTTCTAGATCCATGTTATTTTACCATGTTACTGTAGAAACCCTCATAAAATAATGTTGTACATGCTTCATTCTTTTTCTGCATAACTTAAGTCATGGGATTTGGCTATTTTTAAGCTGTGAGGTAGCCGGGAGGTTTGTTTAACATATCAAAAGGGATTTCTTTCAGATTCCCTTTTGTATGTGAGGACCTAATAGCATATTCTAAGGTAACCTAGCGTTATTTCACCCAGTAAAAACGTAGATCTCCAGAAATAACGTTTCCAGGGTATAATTCTTGCATTTTCCCCACTTGGGAAGGTGTAGGCATTATTTTGATGCTGTTGTTTCACTCATTTGAGGGATATGTGTTTTTGAACACGTCATATGAGTCTATTTTCTGATCTCCAAATTTATAATATCTTAAGATATTCTTATTGTTGTAGAAAATTCCAGATTTGGAATATTACAAAGTGGGTGATCAAGGCCTCCCTTTCCAGGATGCGTAAGGAACGTGCTCGAGGAAATTTTGGATGCATCAACGTGAATGTGAGAGACCTTCTTCCAATCGGAAAAATTAAGGATAGGCACCAATACCATCTTCTCCCTGAGTAGCTCAAAGCTCTTCTGGCACACATCATTGCAAAAGAATGCAACATACTTCTTGAGCATCTTTTCCAGAGGTGTTGTGATCAGTGCGTATGCCTGAATGACTTGTCTATAGTAGCTTTCATGTCCAAGGATTGAACACAGCTATTTCGCCTTTGTTGGTACTCCAATTGCTACAGAGGAGCTGGATTCACCAAACACAAAAGTATCTATCTCTTGCAGATCTTCGTCAAGCGCCTCCGAACCCCCTATGAGTCCAAAGGTACCACTAAATTAATCTATCAAATTTTCCCAGTGGTGGGTGCATTGATGTAGCTCTGCATCCAAGTACCATGTAGTAGGGATTGATCCCAACACATGAATAAACAAGTGAACACACTCTTCCGTAGTTTAGTCGTACCACTTCTTCGTCCAAGCAAACAAGTGTGCATGTAGGTCCCCAGGGCCAAGGGATGTCTTGACATGTACCTCAGCCAGAGGCTCGAATCACAGGATCATCATATCCCAACATTCCTCCCAGTCCTGGAATGCCTCCTTATGTGTGTCCCACCATCTTGCAGGCCTTGCGCGCATAGCTATGTTAAGGGCCCCTAGCCTTCGTTCTCTGGGCACCTCGGCTTCAAATGTTTGTAAAAATTATTTTACACTACTGGAACCATTAAAGTAGGGTAGTTGTCTTACTTCAGAATATATGCAA
Source organism: Pinus albicaulis (assembly GCA_034641835.2). Lineage (NCBI taxonomy): Eukaryota > Viridiplantae > Streptophyta > Pinopsida > Pinales > Pinaceae > Pinus > Pinus albicaulis. The sequence goes on from CM076581.1 coordinate 1,602,364,209, forward strand.
CGGAAGTCCCTGGTAACCCGTAGGCAACGCACCACAGAGACATCATGCAGTCGGTTTCGCCAATTTTCTATTTCTTCGTTGGAGTCAGAAAAGAATTCGCTATCCTTTTCCCATCAAAGAACCCCATCGGCCGTAGGATTGATCCAGTCTTCGTCCCTCACAGTCAACTTATAGATGTGATCCACCTCTTCTTCCTCGCACACTGGCTCGGTATACCTTTCTCCTTCTGCGGGGTCTAGTGGTACGATCATCTGCATTCCTTCACTTTCAAACACCATTCTTCGTTTCTTAAAATTGATAATACCACCCATATCAATGGCCCAATCCAATCCTAGGAGTGTCGGATAGGGGTCTGCATATTATACAATATGAAAGACTTAAAATTCAGCCCGTACCTTAACTCCAATGATATCTACTACAATCTTTGATAACCTTCCCAATGGTATGATCTTTTGTTGATTAGCCATGTGTTAGTCATCAGTATTTTTCACCTATTCTTGATGACTATTTGCTAAAGTGTTTCAGGGAAAATCACCCTAGAGGTTTGTTGGGTTACAACCTCCACAGAGCAGGGCATGCAACTCAAGAAGGACTCACACAACCATGCATGTTCATGAAAAACTAAATAGAGCAGATCGAAGAACTTACCCGTAGGTCCTACGGTTGAAGCAGATCCCGCGGGGTCCAAACCCCCAGCAACCCTTCTTCCTTCTTAACCTGAAAGACAAGAAGAAAAAAGCACGCAGAACTGGTTGTACAGCATATATCTACTCTAAATGTTAGTGAAATCCATATGAAACATTAGATAAACCATAATAAATGCTTAAATAACAATATTCTCACATATGCAAGTGGACACTAACACGTATATTTCGGGAACAAGATGGTTCTTCTGTATTATAAATAGCATGTACAGAAATAACGAGTGGAGAGATCACCTGAATCCTTCCACGATCTTCGAGCAGACCGTCGTCCGGATCCGTCCCACCCTTGCCTCGCTAAGATTCCTTCCGAACTGGTGCATACGAGATGACATATAGGGAGATGAGCATCTCCAGGAAACAAGGGTTTCCTGTAATGAACTGGGAAGTGCAGGAGGCACGGGAATTCAGACTTGGATAGAGGATTCCAACAGAGTATAATATCAATAATTTCTCTCTCTCCTTAGGCCATGCACATGAGGGGATTTTATACTCCCTCAAAGTAGTTTCAACAGTTGGAAACAGTTGGCCACGTGCTGGGGTGGTTGAACTACCAGAGTAACCATCAACCCAGCTCGAAAATAGGGATTTTTTATATATTTTTTAATAATTTTAATGGCATATGCGGAAAAGTACATGTGGACTCGCGTATACACGCGGAAAAGTCTGGGCATAACCGCGTATGGGGATTTTAACACTGTTTTTTAGTGAATTTTGTCCAAGTCTGTAGGAATGGGTGACCAAAGCCATAAAAGCAATCATGAATCATATGAAGGTGAGAAATGATGCTATAACAGATGCCCCCTAATATATGAGGTCAGAAGGGGTACATGATGGCCGAAATGTATTATGCACATAGAAAGAACTTCGCAAGGACAAGAGTGGACTTCACCAGATCTCAGCCTACCAAAAAACCAATGAAAGAAAACAGAGAGTCAACTCATGCTGAGGCGGGCATACCCATGCTCAGTCAAAAATACATCATATAGAAAGTATTGAATAGATCCAACATGTATACAAGTATACCTGAACTGAAAGTACACAATGAATCATCTGAGCATGGCCCGAAAATATAAGTTTGAATCAATGTCCAAGTATCACATATAGAAAGCTGATCAAGGATGCTGCAACTGGATGTCTGATCATATAGGTAACTGAATCTCCAAGTACCAAATCATAAGAGGGTAGATCTCATGGTACAATCACGCAACTCGGGAGCCAACATATAAGATGTTGTTGTACTGAACTGCAACATATAAGGGTGGACGGCATCACTGGCAGAAACTGAATGGACTGTCAAAAGTGAACCGAGAAATGCTGATGCAACCCGAGGTCTTCACCGATCACTATGGCACAATTCTACACAATGGGAATAAATGAGTTGAAGTCGACCATGTGAGAAATTGTTGGATTACCGGTCAATGATGTATACCGTTAACCAACGCGAGACAACCCACCAATAATGAAAATGAGTGTCAAGGTGCCCCAGTACAATCTAACAAGTGCGAATGAATGAGTTGAAGTCGAACACTTGAAAGAATCTACCAATCGGGAGGCAATGATGAATCCCCACTGTCGATAGCGAAGAGTCTGCCACTGATGACTGCAAACCCTAAGGTACTGACAAAAAGACTCTAGACCTTATTCCCAGAGCAATGAGTCAGAGTCGATGGGAAAAGATCTGTTGGAAGGAAGGCATTAAGGCATCCCACATCAGTCCAGCGCGAGTGTAACCCGCAGGCCAAGATTTGGAAGGAATCGGATGAAGTAGAGTGATGGAACCAAAACCGAAGTACGTTTCCGACATGCACAAGATGAAGCTAGCACACGGAAGAAACCCTCTGAACCAACCAATAATGAAAGTTGACACAGAGGCGAGAAATCCACCGATAGGGTCAAATGGAAATCAAGGTACTGCACGAATCCCAAGTGTGATAATGTGTGCTGACGTCGAACACAGGGGAAACCACTTAGTCAAAGACCCATAATGATGATCAAATGCTGAGCACAAGGTCACCTATCAATGATGGAAATAGGGCCAGGGTGCGGCTCTAGGTTTGCTCTCAGAGCAATGTGTCATAGTCGATAAGAGACAAACCCGCCGGCAAGAAGTCAATGGGGACCTTCTCAAACCAGCACGAGCAGAAGATCAAAACATCTGATGTGATAGAACATGATACTGACAAGACCGGGAAGGCCGACTGAATAATGAGTCAAGAGACACCACAGAATGGCCGACTCAGGCTAGACTTCCCTTGAAAAAAAGCATGACTCTGTGATGACCATGGCAGTAAAAAGTGACACTGTATAAGTCTGTCTTGCAGGAGGCAAAACAAACTCTCCATATGATTGGAATAGATAACCAACCGGGGGAGAACTGACAAGTGAAACATGGTAAAGGCTGAACCTAGGTCAAAACTAGAACCATCCCAAATGAAGGAAATATATATAAGTATATGTGCTTTGTTCAAGGGCGACAAACTGACTCTGTACTGCCATCAAAACAATGAAGATACATCTCGTTCCCGCTCTTTTTGTTATATTTGATTTTTTTGTCTTTTTCATATAATAAGCCTGAAAAAGAATAAAAGAATGCTATGGTACAATGGATAGAACGAGTATCAAGAAACAGATGCACTAGTTCCTGGGATTGGAACGATCCTATGCTCAATGCAAGGTGGTGGAAACTGGTAAGCGATACTCAGAGGAATGTTCCATCCATGGGAAAACAGGGTGTCAAGTCGCGATAGCTAAGTGCATGAAATGGTTAACTTGTACAGATAGACAAGGTCAAAAGTTGGCTTAAACATTGAGTCCAAATGAAGCCGGCTAAAGGCCAGGATAAACAAGTAGCCAATATGCAATGCAGTAATACAACTCAACAACACCAGGGAGCCTCTAGGGTAATGGCCAGAAAAATGATAGTGAAGAAGAAGAAGAATGAAGCTTCAACACATAAGTCATGGCGGGACTAAAGAGGACTCCCGAGCCTACATAAAACGCAGCATGGGCAACAAGTGATAGCGAGGAACTAACTAAGAAGCCCATGTAAAGGAAGGCTCTACCATCAAGTCATGATTGAATAATCGGCGAGTGAAATGGGTGTAATAGTCATGACCTGATGGGATCGACCCTATGGAAAGTGATCAGTATGGAGGCTAGTATGCAAGATGCAACGGAAAGTGATTTCCCTAACCTATATGCCAGTGAAGATCATATACCTGCCGTGACGAGTCAGTAATCATGGATCAAAAAATCAGGAAAAATCTCAAATTCGTCAAAATTTACCTGAAAACATACCAAACTGGGCACTTCCAAGCATCTGGGTTATGCAGCTTAAGATAGATCGAAAAAATAAGCATAACAAATTTTTGCAAAAATTTTCAACTTTTTAGCCATAAATAGACAAATTACCTCATATTTGGTTCATTGTTACATTGCTGATTTGGAAAAAAGTGCTTTGGAGCAAAAACTTCTTTCGTCAAATCAGGAGCAACCGACCGTCAAATCGCACCGAATTTGTCAGGTAAGCTCATCAATCATCCTTGCAAATCATTTTTTCCATTCATAAATTAAAATTTAGTGATTTTCACCATAGAAACCCTTGCTAAAAAACACGGGTTTGCGCATACGCGGGTTGGTAACGATAAAGTCACGTATACACGCGACTGTGCATAAAGAAAGTCGCGTATGCGCAGGCCCAAATGAAAAAATGCGTAGCTAATGAAGGATTTATTGAATTTTGACAGGATGAAAATCTCATGGAGAGAGCGTGAACACATTGATCAAGAAGTCATGCAAGATCAAGCATCGCTAAATATTCTTCGGAATTGCGGATTGCTCAAATTTTTCAAAATGCCAAATATGAAAAGCAATGTCCAGTTGCTAGAAATTCTCGTGAATTATTGGGAACCGGAAGAGGAATGCTTTATGATAGATCAGATGCCAGTACGCATTGAAGTGGAAGACATATATTTTATCATTGGACTCTCCCGGAGGGGGGAACCAGTGGACTTGCACGGGAAGCCCTTGGGAGGGCTAACCGTGGAAGATTACGTCCATGTGTACTGCATAGAGGGTTCCAAGAAAGTTGGAACTCAGATTGCAATTAAATATTTAAGGGATTTGCACATGAAAATCCTCCTTTTCACCATTGGCAGAGTGGTAGGATCTGCCTCCCTACACCAGGCGTCCAGGACGCAAATGAGCATAACAATGGAATTCTTAACTCATGTATATGATTGGTGCACAGCCCTATTACTGAACATGAAGCAAAAATTGACCTCAATCCGCCAAGAAAAGACAAAACAATTTGGATACGGTACAATTTTGATGACATTCTTGTTTGAGAAGATACCAGCATTGAGACCCAGAGTAATCTCTACCATCAGCAGCCCGAGAGACCCAAGAATTGCCCGTTGGGCAGACATGATGAAGAGATTAGGGGGAAGTGAAGTTCCCCGGACCACTTGGGATGATGAGTTCTTCCTTTGGTGGGGAGAACAAATCATCACTGTGGACGACTATCCCTATGCCGGGATGGACTTTCGTGGAGATCCAGATCTTGTTCTTCCACCAGGCACAGCATGGGGCACAGTCAGTAAGTTTGCAAAATTTTTTTGACTTATATAATTTTTTGGATTTTTTTCAAATATGTATGAAAAAATGAAAAACAAACATGTTTTTGATTGAATTCATAATGACTTACAATGTAAACATGATCATGATACAGATATTGGACCAGTTCGACCTGAGGGTTTCCTGCGCCACAAGCGTCGCAGGGGCGAAGCAGATACAGTGGATTCAGATAGGACCCTCCAGGCTGTACAGAGGAACTTGGAGGGGTTAACCCGCCAAATACCTATGGTTGTCGTGGAAGATTTGCTGGAAGCCATCCAGAGACGGGTGGTAGGAGTGCCTCGAGACTGGGTACGGTTATTCCACCGAGTTGCCACCGCGATCATGTTCTATAGGAACACGAATTCTGGGCAGGGACCTCAGGAGTAGATAGATATTATGTATTAGATGACTGTATATATATATATATTTTTTGAGACTGAACATGATCGGGCATAAGCCCAAATTTTGTATGACCTTATGGATCCAAATTTTGTAAAGTTTTTGAACACTCTGATGATATATATACAACGATGTTTGATGTGATGTGATAAATGTATCAAAATATATGATGTCTTCAATGATTAAATTTTATTGTATGGAATGATTAATATGCCAATCCAGTGCCTGATTAGCTAATGAGTCAGCCAACCAATTGTCAGCTCGAGGAATATGAATGAAAGTTAAAAATTGAAATGATCTTTGTAACAAATGTACCCTCAAGAACAACCGTAGTAAAAATGGATCTCGAACCCGATAAGTATTGTTCAACTATGACACCACCAGCTGAGAGTCCAAGAAAACTACCAATGAATCAACACCCAAAGATATTGCCTCCGAGAGTAGATAAACAACTGCAGTATATTCTGCTATATTATTGGAAGCAGGACCAATGCAGACCCCTCTTGATACTAACAGCTGACCGGAAGGATAATGAAGCACCCAAGCCGCGGAAGCTAAGTTCCGGGTGTGTCTACTAGCACCATCGGTGAAACCAAAATGACTCATGACATCCGACACAACCTGCCAAAGCAGATCAAAAACATCACCAACTCATCAAAGATCAAAAATCAACCAGATATGTACAAAGAAAAAAACTACTATATACAAAAGCAACATGCCAGGTCGAAGCCTAGGCATAATACTTCTTCAAATAGAGCCCATTTCGGGGCTCCGACAACTCGTTCCCTTCGAAATCAACCAAGGTATACGCTCCTTTCTTAAGGAATTTTTTAACGATGAAGGGGCCATACCACATAGACTTAAACTTTCCTGCCCCCAGGGCATATTTTTCTTGGGCATAGACCAAAACAAGGTCACCTTCCGAAAAAACCCTGGGTTTGACCGCCTTATCGTACTGAACGTTAACTCGGTTTTTATGCGCTTCATTCATCGTGGCTGCATCCCGACACTGCTCATTGAGATGTTCCAGATGAAGAAGCCGTTCTGCCAGACTAGAAGTGTCAGGAAGAAGTTCAAAAGCTAACTTAAGAGAAGGAATCTCGCATTCAATAGGAAATACGGATTCCACCCCGTGCACTAGCTGAAACGGAGTAAAGCCAGTTGCAGTTTTCACTGACGTCCTGTATGCCCAAAGTGCAGGATATAGCATAATATGCCAGTTGGATCTAGCTTTATCAATTTTTCTTTGAAGAATTGTCTTCAAGGATTTATTCACGGCTTCCACTTGCCCATTGGCTTGAGGATAATACGGAGATGAATGCTCCTGCCGGAAACCCAATTTGAGAGCCAACTCAGCCATCATACTATTCTGAAAATGACTTCCATGATCAGTGACAATCTCTCTAGGAATACCAAAACAAGCAATAACCTGGTTGAAAATAAAAAGAGCTGCAGTCTCACCATCATTCCCAAAAGTAGGCATAGCCTCGACCCACTTTGTAAAGTAGTCTACTGCTACAATAATGTACTTGTGACCTTTAGTCGAAGGCGGGTTACAAGTAGTATAATCAATACCCCACTTTGTAAAGGGACCGACATTAATGACTGGAAAAAACGGAGTTGGATGAGCACGCATTTTTCGAGTATAAACTTGACATGGATGACACTTTTTGACCGACTCCATACAATCTTTGAAAATCGAAGGCCAAAAGTACCCAGCACGCAAGATCTTTTGGGCTGTAGCAAGCCCAGATAAATGACCACCACAAGCTCCACTGTGGCAATCATTCAGCACAGCCTCAGCTTCTTTGAGAGTTAAGCAACGTCTCAGGATTGAATCAACCCCTCGACGGTATAAAGCATCACCAATAATCAAGTAATTCTTAGCCAAGTGACGCAACTTACGATGCTCATCTTTCGAAAAAGTAGAGGGAAACTTCGCAGTCTGAAGATACACAATGATATCTCCATACCAAGGATCCTGTGAAGAGATAAGAAATAAATGTTCATCCGGAAAGGATTCATCATAGATCATCTCTTCCCCACAGGGCAACTCGGAGATCAATTCCACAAAAACCAATGATTTCTTGGACTTGGCAGACATAAACTCAAGATCAAATTCCTGTAAAATCACAATCCATCTATTGTATTTGCCCCCAATCACTCGCCTACTGAGGACAAACTGAAATGGATTGGCTGCTGCCAAAACATAAGTTTTTCGAAGAATAATGTAATGCCGGAGTCGCTGCACAGCATGAACTGCTGCTAAAGCTAACTTTTCTATCGGAGTGTACCGGAGTTCAGGTCCTACCAAGCCTCAACTAAGGTAGTATATAACATGCTCTGCAAAAGCATCATCCTCCTGAACCAGAACCATACCAATAGTAGATTCTGCTGCTGCCAGATACAAAAGGAAATCCCTGCTATAATCAGGTGGACTCAATAAAGGAGCAGAGGTCAATGCTTTTTTCAAAGCATCGAACGAGCGTTGAGCGAAGTCATCCCAAAGAAATGGAACTCCTTTCTTCAACAATCTCATAAATCCCTTGGTAACTTCAGCATAATTTACGATAAATCTCTGAAGAAAATTAGACTTTCCTTGTAGACTTTGAAGCTGACGGATAGAAGACAGGGGAGGCAACCGAAGTATTGCCTCAACCTTGAAGGGATCTACCCTAATCCCTTCCCTAGACACAATGAATCCCAATAACCGGCCGGATGTAACCGCGAAAACGCTCTTGTTTGGATTCAATCTAATCTTATAGAAACGACATCGTTCAAATATTTGCCGGAGGTGAGCAGGATGATCCATCCTCTTTCGAGAATGAGCAGCTAAATCATCCAAATATGCCTCAATAATCTTTTTGATGTCGTGGAAGGAATATGACATGGCCCGCTGAAAGGTAGCCCCAGCATTTTTAAGACCAAAAGGCATCTTCTTGTATGCAAATGTACCCCAGGGACAAATAAAAGCAGTCTTATGCTGATCTTCAGGATAGATAGTAATTTGATTATATCCAGAGAAACCATCCATGAAGGAGAAAATCTCATTACCGGCACACTCGTCAATGATTTGATTGATAAATGGTGTGGGGTAATTATCTTTAGGACATGATTTATTTAGGTCTCTGAAATCGATGCAAACTCGAATCGTTCCTTGCTTTTTATCTACGGGAACGGGATTTGAAACCCATTCAGTCAAAGGAACAGGGAAAATGAACCCCGCCTTAAGCAGCTTTTCAACCTCAGCTTTGATAGCTGCTGCCTTCCTAGGATTGACCGGACGAAGTTTTTGCCTCACCAGCTTAGCGTTTTCATAAGTCTTGATCTCATGCTAGACAATAGATGGATCTATACCAGGAATTTCCTCATAAGACCAAGCGAATACATCCCTATACTCTTTAAAGAGCTCGGTGTAAATTTGAACCTCTTCACGGGAACATTCAGCTCCGATGAAGACATTCTCAATAATATTGGGATCCCTGGAAATGTTCACCAGGATAGTAGGAGAAATCACAGCCATGTTCCCTTCAGCATAAACCTGTGTTGGTGCTAAAGGGTTCAGGACTGGGCGAACAGGACCAGGAGACGGAGGACTTGGAAAACTCGTTTCAACTTCGCTCAAATCAGGTAAAAAGTAAGACCGATGATGCAAATCATCCCACGGTCTATCTATACCAGTCATAGCTTCCAGGATGGCCTCTTCGGATGGAAGAGTGGTATCAAGGCAATCTTGGGTAGAAGAAGAACTAAGCGTCCAAGCTGGAGCCACATATCCATCCAACTCTTCTGGTGAAAGAGGAGCTGGGATGGATTCTGCAGAGTCAACAATAGACTGATAAGAAATCTCAGCTGCAGACATTGGAAATGCCATTCCACCCACTTGACCTTCCGCTAATGTGGCGGTAGGGGAAGGTAAGGTCCAAGGGTCCGAAAAATAATGAGTTCTAAAGAACTCTCTTCGAAGAGGAGCCTTGGAGGATGAAATTGCATTTATATGAACCGTAGGAGGAGGAATATCGAAGGTACCCATCAAGGAAGAATACATTCCAACCCCTAAATTCTCAACAGGCGCCTTAGTATTATCCAACTTTGGAACAGATGAGTCAGTAGACGCATTCGGGTCTACAGGAGGACAGTCCAGTTGATCCACTGTAACGATCCTCCCTTCATGAGGGAAACAAATAATCAAAAATAATGAGGATGCGATGGCATCCATCTCATAAATCCAGTTTCTCCCCAACAGAAGGTTGTAGTCCAAGCTTGCATCCACTACCTCAACCTCTATATTGACAGTTTTTCCCCCAACACAGATGGGCAAAGCTGGGACAATACCATGGGGTCTATGAGAATGACCATCGAACGCAGTCAGAAGAGTGGTAGATGGAACAGCTTTGGGAGATCCAATTGTCTTCCAACATGTGAGAGACATCACGCATGTGGAAGCACCCTCATCAACAACTGTTCGAAAGATATTACACTTCCGGTACGATGATTTAATATGAAAAGCCATGTGATGGGGGAGTCTCTTCTTAAAATTAGTCATATCAAAAGTAATCAGAAGAGAATTTTTGGATCAATAGCCCCAATGGCAGTGAGCAAAGCACTGCGCTGAGCCGGACAAGACTGGAGTACCTCTAAAGCTGACATAGCACAAGGACTCTGCGTCAGATCTTCTACAATCGAGTAGTTCTGGGCAGCCCTCGCATTTGGATTAATCGTTGATCGCTTAGAAGATGCTTTGGGCATCCGAGGCATAGACTCAACAGTAGGCTTGGTAATGTGAAGCAGCTCAGTAGCATCAGGAATATCCTTAGCTTTCGAAGACTCTTCTCCGCCATAATCATGGGATCTCGTAGCGATATCCGCGTGAGCACTCATCATGAAAATGTTCGATGGAATTTCCCCTTCTTGGGTGCCCCCAGAGGAAGCCCCAGGATTTTGGTTCGCGCCAACAACTAATTGTTGCCCTTGGGGAAAAGGGTTTGTTAACACAGCCTGGGAACTAGAAGAACCCTGCTGGGCTAACAAGCGCTGCGCATCCTGAATTTTAGGGCAAAGGTGCGTAAGATGGTCTCCAGCACATAGCTTGCATGGAAACTTCACTTTCCTTTTCTCCTTTGGACCCTCACCAACATGCTCATTGGTTTTATTCGCATTACCCTTCCCGTTCTTGCCCTTTTTCTTATTATTTCGTCCCTTCTTCTTCCCTTCGGATTGTTGATTTCCTTTGGGATCAGAAGCTTGGACAACATTTATGGACAAAGACTGGGAAGGTGATGACTCAGCAGGCACAGCCTGACCAGAATGAGAAGATTGCAAAGACAACTGCTGCAATTGAGTAAGCAGGCTGGCTGCACCACTATTGATCGATCCAATCAGTCCGTCACCATGAGGACCGGGCTTAGTTTTAGATAAATCTAATTTGGAGCGAGGAGCATTGGGCAGATACTTGTGAAGGACCCCAGACTGAGAATATATCAACTCTAGCTGCTGGGCCCTAAAAATGGCCTGCTCCTCAGAAAATACCCCAGAAAGGGATACATCTTTCGAAATATCTGACTGCAGGGATTTCAGAAACCATTCCAAAAGGAATTCACCTGGAATATGAGCTTTAATAAGCCTCTTCCTTCTCCTCCATTCCTGAATGTGATCAGAAATGTGGGTTGCATTGTCCTGCTTAAAATTAGCTAGGAGTTCAGTCCCAACATCATATCGGATAGGCAACTGGAAATGGTTTAGGAATGTAACAGCCAGTTCTCCAAATGTAGCAAAACTGCCCCCAGTTAGCTCAATATACCATTTGGTAGCGTTTCCAGTTAGGGTGCGTTGAAATAATCTCAACCTAATCGAATCATCGATTAGGGAGTTCGAAGAACACCATAAATGGAAAGTAGTGATGTGGTCAGCCGGATATTCTCCATTCTTTCCTTCAAACTTTGGAATGTCTGAAGGAAGTTTGGTGGGAACCGGAGGCCACCCCGGACTATAACGAATCGGATCATTAGTCAACTTCGACAGATCTGGCAAGTTTAACGTTGCCAGAAAAGGTAAGCTAGGCAGAGCCTGAGGATTCCATCCTTGATGGGATGGATTCCCAACATTCTGAAAAGAATACCCTGGATTTGATGAGGCATTAGGTTTCCAAAAAGGACTCGTAGAAAAAGGAGAAGAACCTCCCCCCAACATAGAGTTACCAAAGCCCAGACCAGTTCCCCCCGCTGAAGTATGAAATGAAGAGGAAAGCCCCTGATAGGGATTCCAGGCATTAGAAAGAGGAGAAAAGGTTTGATAAGCACTCGACGAAGGGAAAGAAGTATTCCCTTGGTGACCAGCATAAAACTGATTCCCTACCCCCACTGTAGTGAATACAGGGTTCCATCCTGTAAAAGTGGTCGAATTCTGACCTCCAGACCAAGGATTGAAACTCTGGGTCTGAGAAGTAAACGGAAAGGACCCTAAAGAAGGATTGGAACTAGGAATATGCCCAGTTCCAAAGGGGAACCCCTGAAAAGAAGCTGATCCACTAGCCATGGAAGACATGGGTGTAGATCCAGGTGCAACAACGGAAAAGGAAAAAGAAGGAATCCCACTAGTGGGCATTCCGAAACAGAAGGGACCAGAATGAGAAGCATGTGCTTGGGTGAAACCAGAGCCAAACACAGCAGCACTAGAAGCAATCGAAGATAAAGCAATAGTGCCCCCTCCTTCAACAGAAGTAGGAGTCTGAATGCCTGCAGCACTCACAGCAGAAGCCGCGTTCCCAGTCATGGCCATCGAAAGGTATGAATAATACGGAGGATCTTCCGGTCTCTATGACTCAGGTCCGATGTATTGAACAATGAACGGATAATCAGGAGGAAGAGGAGATGGACCTGACACAGGAGGTTCAGGTACTTCCTCAATTTGAAAAAATTCTTCCTGAGGAAATAAAACTCGCGAGGTGAGCGGAACGCTCCTCTCAGAACCGACACCAGAATCAGCTATGAAACCTTCAGACCCTTGTGGAGGATCTCTCTCCACTGTGTCAGATGTCACAGGGTGATAACCACCTGCTAAATCACTCCTACGCCTTCTCGAAGAAGGCTGCGGTCTTGGGGGGGGGAAAAAAATGTAAATGCAAGTATAAAAAAAATCACGGAGGATGCAATCAAACAATACGCTCGGGTGATGAGAATTCGGACACCAAAATACAGGAAAGCGAAATATAGGACCTCCCGAAAGTAGTCTGGGATAATTACGGCCCAGGCCTACTAGCGAAGGTATCAGAAATAGTTACGCCAACCTCCTAACGACAGCCTTTGCCGGCTCAAGCACCCAAGCTTCGTAAGGGCACCCCCCAGAAGTACTGCTGAAAGTGATGCGACGTCTGCCTTAGGTACCACGGGTATTCCCCCCCGCAGTCACCTGTGTGGAACCTAGGAGTGGCAACTATGGGCACCAATCCGTGTCAGAAGCCGGGCGGAACGGTCTTGAGGTCAGATTCAGCTAATTAGAGAGGGGGTATCCCTCTTCTCAGCCTTCACTTCCCCTCGCGCTTGACTCTCTGGAGGAGAGCTTTCCTGGTCCACCTAACGGAGTTGGATTTCGCTCAATTAATCAACTTCTATGTTTGTTTGAGCGGCCTTGGAGAGTTAACTCTCCACTCACCTAATCCAAGGCCCTACAACCTAGCTAGTTGGTGTATGACACTTAGAAAACTTGCTAGTTGATTTTAAATTAAATCGCTTATTTTAATTGGCTATTATGTTAAGTCAAAGGGATGCGGAAATGAAACGTATGGTGTTTTGACGTAGAAAGAAATTAATAAAAACCAAACTACATGTAAATGCAGTTATTGTCTTTCGATGAAAAGCAACTTCTACACAGGTTCTATGAGATTAAAAATTGTATTTTTCTTTTCAGATAACAAACTCACACTCACGGACAATGACGCAAAGTAATTCAACATATTGGTAAGATCGGGGAAAACGCGATGGCATCTAGGGTTTATCTCATTTCTAGCTTCCATGCCGCCGACCTGTTCTCACTCTACGCGGATCGATCAAGCAGCTTTGGACTGCGGGTTTCTTCCATCAATGCTGAATCGCCTGCATTCCATGCCGCTCTAGACAACAACGTGGACAGAACTCGGCCCCCTGCTATGGTATTTAGCTTCAGCCGCCCCCTTCAGATAAAAGAGGCAAGGCCTAAGGACGGAACGGCTGAGATTAATACATCTTCTCCTCAGGCTGCGGCTCTTGGGGAGAAAGATTATGCTCTGAAAAGCGGCACTATCCCTTTCAATCAGCTTCAGCCTTCCCCGAACCACCGACTTTCTGTCCTTCAATTTCAGAATTCCTGGAGATACTTGGATCTGCCTGGAGCACGCCCATGGGAGCTCTTTTGGGCGGAAAAGGCGGATCACCAGAGTACCTGCTGCCTCTCGTCTCAGATTTGCAGAGGAAAGCAGAAGTCTGATCACTCTGCCTCGTTTCAGATCCAGATCTTACTCCTTTCTGGCAAAACTCTGCTACAATGGGTGAGCTCTTCGGATCTAGTGCAGGACCTCAAGCAAATCCTGCAATACAAGCTGGGGATTCCCTATGCATCTCAGCGACTCCTCCACGAAGGTAAACAACTTGAAGATCTTTACCCCCTTTCTTTTTACGGCATTAAGAGAAATGCTTCCATTATTTTTACCCTTCGTTTGCGAGGGGGAGCTGTTGGATAGTCATCTACAGGTGCGGCTTTTTCATACAAAGATGCTGTCCACGCTCAGATACCTAAGAAAACAGATCCCCCAGCTCAGGCTCCAAAACCATTTTTGGTGGACAAACTGGAGGAAACCCCCACCGTTGAAATAAATCATCCAACGCTGGATGAGAAAATACAAAAGTTTGCAGAGCATGCCATTATTTGCAGGTTTAATGGGCTATGGCCACGCACAGCAGACCTCTACCAATGGATTCACTCTAACTGGACAAACAATTGCAAGGTTCTACTATGCTCAAAGGGTTTCTTCATTGTAGTGTTTGCTTTCAGTAAGGACTACCAAAAAGCATTAACTGATGGCACAAGGTGTTGGGGCTCAGGAGGGTTATTCCTCACCCCCTGGTTCCCAGATTTCGACCCCTCTACAACAGTCATCACCAAGCTCCCCATCTGGGTCAGACTTCCTAATCTCCCAGCGCATCTATGGCACTTTGCTGTATTCCAAGGGATCGGCAATACTCTAGGCCACTTTCTGGCTACAGACCCCTCTAGAGGGGAAAAGGGCATTTACACCTTCGCTAGAATCTGTGCAGAAATAGACATGAGCAAAGGTCTACCTGATCAGATTAACCTCAAAATTGGAGACTTCCATTGGACTCAGACCCTGGATTACGAGAACACAGCCTTCCGATGCCGGAATTGCCATAACACAGGGCACCTTCAGAGCTCTTGTCCCTCGATGCCTGCCCAAAAGAAGAAAGCCAATCTTAAGCCGAAATCCAAAAGCTGGAAACCTCATGATCCTCCCCCCATGGATGATTTTGATTTCAGCTCAGATGAAGAGGAAGGGGATGCGGAAGGTATGGACGCAAAGCCGGCACAGGATCCGCCTTCAGCTTGTACTGAGGATTCCAATGCCCCACCAATCTCACATAAAAGAGCTCACGAGTCCTCTCCATCGGATTCAGACAAGGAGACCTCTCCGTCAGCCCCGCTCAGTTTGCAAATCATGCCAGCCCAGCAGAATCAGCTTGGCTGGGTCAAAGTTGGTAAAAATAAAGGAAAAAAATGTCGGATAGTTGATTCTACCCACGTTGGGTAGACTCCCCTGTTCAGCTCTTGTTTCTCTATTTTTGTTACTTCTTGCCTAGCACTGCTCTCTTTTTGTTCTCACTTAGGGGCCGAGGTGGATAGTTCATCCTTTGCGGCTGCCCTTTCTCTTGCTTCTCTTGGATGTAATTTCATATTGTACCATACGTTCTCTTAATATATTTATTTTTACGGGAAAAAAAAAAAAAAAAAAAAAATCACACTCACAAAAACTATGAAAATGACTAAATGCTTAAGTGCACCTGATGCAAATCACTACAAGCATGCAAATTCTAAGATGCAAAATCGCCTAAAGCAGAGTGAAATTTCCCAGAGATCCTTCAGTTTTATCTCTTTTTGGTTGTCCAGAAAGCTAGTTCCCAAAATCGAGAACTCTTAGTATGAAGACACCAAAAACGCTTAAAAACAAGAGGAAGAAATCAATGACAACTCCTTTCCAAAATCAAGCCAAAATCCAAAGGCAAGAAACCTAAACAAAGCTTCAAAATATATAAAGAAACGAAAACAAAAATGCAAAAACAAAAGCAAACAACAAAGAAAAATGTTTTTTGAGCTTTTGAGTTTTATAAAAGAAGAGTTCGAAAAGACCAAGCAAAACTATAAACCCCCAAGCCAAACAACACTGAATTTCAAGCAAAAACTTCAAAAATGCTCCAAATCTTATAGGCCTAACTAGTAGCAAGATCAATATGAGCAAAAGAAGACAAGAAAACTCAGCCACTCAGCCTAGAAGAATAGTACAACCTTGCCACAGACAAAAACTTCAAAGAACCAAAAAAGACTCTTCAAAAGTTGCAACAAGACCTAGCCGACTGAACTCAAGAAAACCAACCAAGAAATGGGCAAAAATCGAAGTGCAAAGCAAGACACAAAGGTAGGAATGAGTAAATGAGCAGAAGCTCTCTATTCTGATGAAGTAGAACAGCCAAGAATCCCCAGAAAGAGATCTTGGTACTCGAACCAGAAATGCCAGCACAAGAAACAATATTTTGCCAACAAGACTAGTTTTCAATCAAACAAGAGAGAGAAAATACCAAAGACCACTTTCTTCACAATCCAGAGGACACAAAGACACTGCAGGAACAGGTCTCTACAGACAGAAAGGACTAAAAAGCCAAGAAATCCAAAATTTCAAAATCTACATAGGTATACGCAACTTTACAGTTTAGCAACAAGCATGCATACGCGACTGTGCTAAAGGAAACCTGCGTATACGCGACTCCCTTTAACAGAAAATGCATGTATACGTGATTGTGTGCAGACAAACCCGCGTATATAAAGGTAAAAAATGAAAAACAAAAAGGATCAAGCCTGGATAAGAAACCGGGACTTCAGTCTGACTGAGAAAGAGTAAAATGGACTGGAAATAGAAGTTAAAACTGTTGGAAACCTATCAAACAGCTGAAACCACCCAACAGGGGAATCACAAGAATGTGATCCCCAGCGGAGTCGCCAGTTCTGTTTCGGGGAAAATCACCCTAGAGGTTTGTTGGGTTACAACCTCCACAGAGTAGGGCATGCTACTCAAGAAGGACTCACACAACCATACATGTTCATGAAAAACTAAATAGAGCAGATCGAGGAACTTACCCGTAGGTCCTACGGTTGAAGCAGATCCCGCGGGGTCCAAACCCCCATCAACCCTTCTTCCTTCTTAACCTGAAAGACAAGAAGAAACAAGCACGCAGAACTGGTTGTACATCATATATCTACTCTAAATGTTAGTGAAATCCATATGAAACATTAGATAAACCATAATAAATTCTTAAATAACAATATTCGCACATATGCAAGCGAACACTAACACGTATATTTCGGGAACAAGATGGTTCTTCTGTATTATAAATAGCATGTACAAAAATAACGAGTGGAGAGATCACCTCAATCCTTCCACGATCTTCGAGCAGACCATCATCCGGATCCGTCCCGCCCTTGCCTCACTAAGATTCCTTCCGAACTGGTGCATACGAGATGACATATAGGGAGATGAGCATCTCCAGGAAACAAGGGTTTCCTGTAATGAACTGGGAAGTGTAGGAGGCACAGGAATTCAGACTTGGATAGAGGATTCCAATAGAGTATAATATCAATAATTTCTCTCTCCCTTAGGCCATGCACATGAGGGGCTTTTATACTCCCTCAAAGTAGTTTCAATAGTTGGAAACAGTTGGCCACGTGCTGGGGTGGTTGAACTACCAGAGTAACCATCAACCTAGCTCGAAAATAGGGATTTTTTATATATTTTTTAATAATTTTAATGGCATACGCGAAAAAGTACATGTGGACTCGCGTATACACGCGGAAAAGTCTGGGCATAACCGCGTATGGGGATTTTAACACTGTTTTTTAGTGAATTTTGTCCAAGTTTGTAGGAATGGGTGCTCAAAGCCATAAAAGCAATCATGAATCATATGAAGGTGAGAAATGATGTTATAACATAAAGCCAATTTTTCTAGTAGTTGATCTCAAAATTTGTCAAATTTTCCAGCTGGAAAACACCCATAAAAATTTTAGCCCTCCTAACCTTTTCAATCAGACCATGACGAGATAAAACCTCATTGTCAAAGCCCTATCTAGCCTCAACCATACTAGCTTGTCCATTAGATCCAAAGAGAATAATCCAAATCTATCCAAGAAGTCTCCCCTAAGTTAGGTAGTGGCGCTTTAGGCATTTCTCCCTTGGAAAACTATCCTAAAGCCAAAGAACCTCTATCTATTATCAACCAGTCCTAACAGACCTTTCTATTCTGCAAATAAAGTTTGGTTACACCCTTAAGTCACGCCACTAACAAGCCTTGAAGTCTCAGCAATACATATGCCATAGGTCAAGCTGATATTAGGTAAATGTATGGTGTTTCAATGTCATTTTCAAAGAGCAGAAGTATACTATTGTTCTAGAAGACAGTATTAAACTCAACATGAGAAGACAACTGCTTCTCATGTGGTTTTGAGCCTGGGATGCAAATATTGGACAGAGAGTTATCTCATTAAGCTCCTGCAATCACAATCAAAGGTCAATGACTTATGAATAACAAGAAATGCTCTGCAGATACTGGCCAGGCTTCCTCTGTCTGTCTAAAGATGCATAAATTATTTTAACAGCAGGATTATATGTCTCAAAGAGATGCCCTTCATGGCCTATTGTCTTTTTGTCATTTTCATCTGCTTAAGCATGAAATAGGAAGTAAAAGGAAAGATAACATTGTTTGAATGTTGATGAGATGGCACCACTGAGAAAACCTCCTCCATAGATGAGCAGAGGGTTGAAAGACTGAGAAAACCTCCCCCATAGATGAGCAGAGGGTTGAAAGATTAATAAAACCTCCTTCATTTTAAAAGCAGAGGGTTTGGCAATGTGATAAAGGCCTCCTTCACCTAATAAGCAGAGGGCCAGGAAACAGGAGCAGGGTTTTAAGTACAATGGGAAAACAACTGAAGGCTCATGGATAGAAAAATGGTGTTAAAAAATAGAGGGAAAGCAGTGGTACCATAATAATCCAAGAGGCTGATTTGCCTCCTATCAGAGATCTCCTTCAAAAATATTCTGGAGCCAAAATGAACAAACCTTGCTGATATCTTTTTCAAAAACTCATCAAAACTGACAAGAAGATAACCTAAGCCATGTTTTCTCAAGGGGACTTTGTAAATGAACAACACAGAGACAGTAGGTGTGAAAAAGGATATGGCAAGTGCTTTAAAATCATAGACAACACTCAAAACAGATAAAACATGCCACTAGCATAGTCAAAAGCCTCTTTATAGACATGTGAAAATGACCTTGCTATTGCATATGAGTCCCAAAGGGTCTTTAAAGGCCTTTTTCCTTGATAAGAAGGTATGGGTAAGATATGAGGAGTACAAATGAGGTTCTTCACCCACAGTAAAAAAGAAAGGCTCAAAGAACACCTGACAGTTCAATGAACCTCACAGTGGGCATGATCATTTTCAAAACATCAGGAGAAGAGACTGTCAAAATAAGTTTCAAAGTGGTGATTTATCTCCTTGCAAGAATGGCAAATAATGCCTCACATATCGTTGATATGTCTTTCAGTAGAGTTTTTCCCTTTAAAGGGACAGAAATAGGCAAACAATGAAAAGGGTATTGCCTTAATGAGGAAAACACTGAGAGAGATTTTGGCTTTCAAAATCGCTTTTTCACTTTGAAAGGGGGCATATATATGAAAAACTTCAAAAAAATATCATCCACAACACCTTTTTAGAGTTTTGGTCAAATAATGGCTTTGTGATGGTTTGAAGATTATAAATGATAAAGTCGTGCTTCATTTTTGTTTTACAACCAATACCTCTTTCAAAAAATCTTCAAAACCCTCATAAAGTAGTTTCAAAGCTAATTTGCCTTTTCTCCTTCAAAAGGAATAAGAGATCGTTGCAAGCCCATTTGCAAGTTTCAAAAACGCAAACAAACATTCAAAATCGCTCCCCTAGCCATCCACTGAAGAAACAAGAGAAGCTCGAGCAGTTTGCAGAGTTTTTGAAGGTTTAAAGACTGCGCGGCACGCCTGGAAAAGTGCGCAGCGTGTTCAGGCGAAGAATTACATGGGCCTTACACTACTGCGCGGCGTGCGGCGCGCCTGTAGCAGCCCGCCGCGCGCCTGTAGCGCCGGTCACCACCGCCTGAAGGCCGACCCGACTGCCTTGTGTTGTGAGGCATTCTTTCTAAAAAATGTGTCGTGCCTCCTAGCATCTTCAAAGGAGCTCCAAAAGCTCCCCAAACGATCAATCAAGGCCCATGAAGGATCTTTGAGGTATTTTTCATCACCTCATGATAAATTTCGAAATCTAAAGGGGTGATTGATGCCATGTTTTTTAAAGACTAAAACAGGGATCGAATAGTGAAGTTCTTGGTAGAAAAGCAAGGTGGTTTGTTATTGTGTTGCCAAAGACTGTTACAATAGAAGGCCAGGGTGTGTTTACATTAGTTTCAAAAGGCCTAAAACTGCCTTCAAGCACAGTTATAAACCATAACCCTAATTACAAGGAAAAAGCACAATGTTAGAGGTTTTCAAATTGTTGAAGGTGTCCTAATAGTGATAAGACAAAACTAACCTCTGTCAGCAAAGTATAAGGTGAAAATAATGTTATAAGGTGGAAGCAGTCTTTGTAAGGAAAACACAGTGTTTGTAAGGTGAAAACAATAAGCCTATTTTGAAAATAGTGGTCTTAGTCCGAATGCCTTGTCACTTCACAAAGTGTCCCTTTGAATGGTAAAAGAGAAAACTCTGTCCAGCCACCAGATTTACATAAAACAAAGTATGCTATGAAAATCCTTTGAATCAATTTGAGGGTGCTTTTGTCTACCTATGTATAAGAACTAGTGAACAGCAGAAGAAGCACTGTTGAGGGAGGTTGTTTTTTTTCTTTGTCTAAATACAAGGCTGTCTTGTTTCTACCAAGACACAAAGGATCCTTATGACCTTACCCAAACACAGTAACAATTTGACTATGTTCTTTCTATTTGACAAAAGATTTGTTGTTTGGCATAAAATAGGACAAATTAGTGATTTAAAAAGAGCAGAAAGTTGGTGTTGGAAGACTATTCCACAAAGCAATTGAAGCAATTTGTCTTGGTCAAACAGTGACTGATAAGCAAGACAGAGGTGTGTTTGAGAAAAACATCCCAAAGGCATTTTGAGACAACTTGGTGTTGCAAAGAACATTTAAAACAAGATGCCTCCCAGGCAAGATAGTAGGAGCGGCCTTCACAAGAGGTTTGAGCCTGTTTCCACCGAAGAAGTGAATGCTCATCCATCAATCCTTTTTAACTTCCATGAGGTTGGGTGTCTAGAATTTTGCCAAAGAGTGCAAGAGGTGAAGAGCTATTCCCCTTTGACACATTTTTGTGCTTTGAGGTTTCAGGAGAAGCATTTTCAGCTGGCAGGCCTAGATTTCAAATTCTCTCCAAGGTCCATCTCCAAGGCCACTAAAATCCCTTATGTCAGGGAGAAGTGGTTTAAACAAATCCACCTAGACTCAGAAGAATACAAGCCTTTTTTGAAGCCTGAGCATAGAGATTCATGTCCATCTATTTTTCCCTTCTCATATCTATTGACTAGTTACGCCCCCCTCATGAATATCATCATGAAATACTTCACTTGCGAGGGAAGATTATCCCGAGTCTATGCCTATCATATCCGATTGCTCATGCATTTCACGAGGGCCAAATTGCTAAATCTCCCTTTCTTCCTACATATAAGTATTGAGAAAATGGCCTCCACTGTTCAGAAAAAGCCTCCTTCTCAACAGACAGCCTGCCTCTTCCATCACTCCCTCATCAAAGTCATCATTCTTCATCAACTTGAGAAGAGGGAGGTCTCTTGAGATACTTTCATCACACATCCGTATTTCGCCACTGTCCCTTCATTTCACACATCTTCTTCACCTTCTACTTACCATCCTTTGCCTTATTCTAGAAAACCTATTCCCAAGAAGCTCAAGTTTACCATAGAACAAGCAAAAGAGCATGATGAGGAAGAAGAGCATGAGCAAGGGCATGATGAGGAAGATGATGATGAGCACCAGCATGATGAAATAGGGCAGCAAGGGGATGAAGAGGAAAGTGATGATGAGCAGTAGCATGATGAAACAGGGCAGCAAGGGGATGATGAGGAGCAGCATCATAGTGAAATAGGGCAGCAAGGGGGAGAAGAAAATAGTGAGGCAGAACAGCAAGGGGAAGAAGGTCATGATGAAAAAGGACATGATGATGAGTAGCATAACAGTGAGGCATAACAACAGAATCCTGAGCATGATGAGAAAGGACATGATGATGAACAGCAACATGATGAACAGAGGGAGCCACAACATGATGAACAAAGGCAGCCTCATGAAAAAGAACAACAGCCTCATGAAGAAGAAGGGCAGCATGATGAACAACTGCAACACGGTGAGGAGGATAGCCCTCAAAAATAAATGCACAAGGACAGTCAAGGCATCCATGAAGAAATCCAAGACAGTGGCAAGAATGATGAGAAAAGTGACAAGGGAAAGGGGCCATGCTCGCTTCTCCGAAAGTGGCCAAGCCCCGGACATCAAGGAAAAGGGTGCCTAGAGTTGTAACTCCAAATGTGACTAGGGCCCTCTGAAGTAAGGGAAAATTTCCCAAGAAGCCCATTATCAAATTGCCCAAGAGGAGGAAGACTAAAAGAGCCACCCAAAGCAAAGGAAAGGAGGAAGAAGAAAGTAGTCATGAAAAGGAAAGGGAATTTGACATCATCCAAATCCAAAGCGATGATAGTGACAATGAAGCCCGGATCCTAGAAAATCTCTTGATTAATAGAGAAAACCAAATTGATGCTTTGAGGACTGATCTTGAGAGGGCTAGAAATTTCGATCACTTTTTGCAAGTTCAAAACAAGCAGATGAGTGTCCATACGGTGGTATATGAGACACGGGCCATCAAATACAAAAATGAGGCCTCCAAAGCACAAGTGAGATTGGAAGAACTCATGGGTGAGTTCGATGAGAGTGAATATGAAGATCAGCCTAGGCGAAAGAGGCCAAGAACCATGGGGCTCAAAAAGGCCCTTGAGAAACAAAAGGAAGAAGAAGATGCCCTTCTCCAATCTACCCCTCTCAATACATTGTTTGAACAAGAGATAGAGAACAATCGAGAAGCATGGCTTGAGAGAGTTAATGATCACTTGGAGAAGAAATTGGAGAAGGCAAATAGAGACTTGGACCTTCAATGGAGGATGATCCGACATTATAAAAAGCTCAATCAGTTTGCTCGGCGGAAGTTGAAGGCCTCTCAGGAAAAACTTAAGGAGGCTAAAGGGAAGCGCCCGGCACCAAAATTGAGGAAAGACACCTCAAAGCTCCAAAATTTGGCCTCAGCTTCACAACATGTTTCTGAAAACCCTTGAGGTTTATGCTCACCAATTTTTGGGCAGAATTCGACAAATTTTGGTTTTTTGTCATTTTTTGGTTTTTGGCTAAAACTCATGGGCATCGCCATTTCAGTTTGGGGCATCCTCAAAGGATGAAAATGATATCATTGGATGCCATAATTTTAGGGGCACATACTCAACGATTTTAAGATCAAATGAAGATCATTTGCTGCCCCAAAATGGCGAAAAACACTCGCTTTTTCTACACTCTGCCCTGTTTATCAGCAAGGCCTATTTTTTTGTTTTTTTACACATAGGTCTGTTTTTGGAGTACTTCTAGTGGTCAGTTGGAAGAAAAATAACAATTTTCAGAAATTAGACACTCAGATCTTTCCAATGAGCCATCATGGGCCTCGTTTCAACATCGGGAAGGCCTCCAAAAGTTGCCGGCAAGTCAAGGGACCTTTTGCTGATATATTTCTTGAGTATTTTTGTAAAAATTGAACCTTTCAAAAGTGACTTTTCTTCATGTGCGTTTAGCTATTTTTGTACATGATAAGTTATGAAAAGTCAATATATTTCCCTTTTTTAGCATTTTTGAGATATTTTATTAGATATTTTGTGCCTTGGGCTTTGCAAAGCCTCAAGGACAAAATCAAATATTTTGGATAGGCCAATGAGATTGCAAGTTGAACTAAGAGGTTTTCCTCACTTTGGCCTATATATTCCAAAGGCTTTCATTGTAAACAAGGCTAAAATTGATGAATAGAAGCAATATATGGTCATATAAGCTTTGGAAGAAACACTTGTCTCATGATTTTGGATATTCTCTTGGATGTTCTTGGATGATGAAAGAGGATTGTTGTTGGATTCCATGACTTGGTAGAATGGTATAGTGTCTCTCTCTATGTTTTGTCTCCTAGTTTTCATTCATAATTCCATGTTCTTTCTTGCTATAAGATAGTAGAGAATAGATTTGAGACATGCCCTTGGAGGCACCTCAAATTTCCTGTTTCTTTATAGCTTCCATGTTTTCTTCATTCTTAGCCATATTAAAGAATCCTTGATTACTCTTTAATAACTAAAGAATATTGTTTGCTTGTTTCATTTATGGTTTTATGAATTCTAAGTATGATTCACGGTATGCCCTGCTTACTCATGGCTAGCCATAGCTCCACCTATGAAACCTCTCTTTGATTGATTATATTGTCATTTGTTGAACCAAGGAGGTCTTGTACTGATCTTGTCCTTTGCCTAAAACTATGCAATCTTGTTTTCAAAGTGCCCAATAGCTTGAAGTACTATGTTTAGGCATTCCTACATAGTGATCTGAGTTGTTTGTCTATCTTAAATTTATTTCCCCAAAGTCTGATAGCCATTCCCTAAAGTTAGAGAGTCATATATTTCTATGCATGGCTTGAATGTTCATTTCTATGCATCGATCAACTTATAGTTACATTTCTCATGATTAATGGTTAGCTCTACCATGTTTATGTTAGCTATTAAACTATTTATGCTTGAAATCCTTTGTTATTCACAAATTTAATGTCCATCTCACTCCATTTTTCCCAAAGATCCATTTTACCTTGAATCAAATCGGCACTTCAACAACTTTGTGTCACCACCTGAAAGCTTTCTTGACCTTTTCGACCCCATAGCCCA
This sequence comes from Pinus albicaulis, assembly GCA_034641835.2. Lineage (NCBI taxonomy): Eukaryota > Viridiplantae > Streptophyta > Pinopsida > Pinales > Pinaceae > Pinus > Pinus albicaulis. Next base: position 1,602,389,242 of record CM076581.1, read on the forward strand.
GTTGATATGACATCTTTTTTACCTATTTTATGTCTTTGATCAGTTCATCACTCACAACCTAAAAAGCCAAAACTAAAAACCTACTTCATAACTAGCCTAAAATAAGAACACAATAAGCAAACACACAGATATCCCTTACACAAATAGAGAGAGCCCTCTCTGAGTCCAGGAAGGCTAGATCCTTGGGCTCCAAAGATTGGTTTGATGTTACACTGTCATTTGGCTTGCCAATCAGCCAAATCACGGGACCCTAACATAATGGAAATCACGGTGGGACTAACTGAGTACATAACAGTCTAGCAAACTCTTGTAGATTCATTAGTCTTTAAAAATTTAAACAGGCAAGCAAAACATAGAACCATTTCGAGTAAACTCTTTTTGTTTCACCACCCTAGCAAAGTGATGAATCAGTTTTAGAATACTCTAATAAACCATAGGTTGCACGTAAAAACTCAAAAAACCCCAAAAACATCCCCAGATTGGATTTTCCTAGTTATTGGTGGTGGACCATAGCTACATCTCTATAAAAACAACTAAGTTCCACCTGGCAACTCCACTAGCCTCCAGTAGGCCCAAAAATCCATAAAAAACCAAAAATTTCATAAACCATACCTTTCTGTTTACTCATCCTTTCCAAAACTTAAAATTCATGGTGAAAATTCTTTGATCAGTGACAAACTAAGTATAACTTAGCGATTCAGAAACCTTCACCTAAACATAGGAGATAAACAGAAATAAGCTTGCAAATAGAACCATTAGCTTGTCCAAACATCTTGGCAAGCTGTTGAAACCATGTGATAACTCTTCCTTGCAAGTCTTCAACTCAAAGTTTGCTAGAAAACGTTTTCCTGAAAGAATCTTTGATAGTATTGGTGGTGGACCATAGATCTCAAACAAATCCACCTGGCGACTCCAGAACTCTCAATATACCTAAAGAATCCACTGGAGGAAGAACCTAAAACATTAACAATCATCCTAGAAATAAAAAGCACTCAGGCCTTAGTTGGATTCAAGAAATTATTGTCTTTATCTATAACTATGTGCTATCCTACTTTGAGCCTGATCAAGAATACACCGATGAGATCTACATTGATCATTGGAAAGATCTCAAACCTCGAAAATCTAAGCCTCAAATTTTAGACCATGAGCAGACTTATACACCTGTGCTTACCCCGGATTCACCTATGGAAAACCTAGCAAAACATGAGCCTCATTCTACCTTTCCAACTCTGGATGAAACCTCAAACAGTCATAAATATCTTTTTACACTACCTATATCCACAAAGGTCCCAGAAAGATACAAGCCTCTGGTTTTACCTCCCATCTTCCCAGCCCTCCCTGCAAATATTCAAAATAGATTACCCAGATTTGATGGAGAAAGCTCCAAAGTCACCGCTGAAGAGCACATCCAAAATCTTGAGGATTTACTTGACCTTTATGAAATAGAAGAATACAATGTGCGTATTAGAATGTTTTCCTTATCATTACGAGGAAAAATTAAGAGTTGGTTTAAAGAACTTCCAGCTGCAAGCATTACCAATTTTCATCAGTTCACTCAAATATTCCTAGATAGGTGGGTGGTCATGGGTAATAAAGTTCTCATCATAAAGGAATACAATCAGTTAAAAAGACAACCAGTGGAGACAATACAAAACTTTTCAGCCAGGGTCAATAAAGTATACCATGCAATGCCTGCTAACATAAAGCCACCCCTAGGATCTGCACTCTTGCACTACCCATATTATTTTGACCCACAGATGGTTTTTCAAATAAGAAATAAAGATCCTTTGACCCTAGAAGAAATGCAAAGGATAGCAGTTGATGTATAATTCAACATACTATATAGGGAGGCACAACTAAGAATAATAGAGAAAGACAAAGCAAATCAAGAGAGAATAATATCTTCAGAGGAAAAGTTGGAAAAATTGGTATATGATTTCACCAAAATAGAGCATCTACTTGACAAGAAAAGAGAAAGACACAAATTTAAGGTTGACACTGCTTATTCAAACCAACCTACAGTTCTTCCTCAGGATGAACACAGTCAAATATTACAAGACAAGAGTTATAAACAAAATGTGCCTAATGAGAAAGTTGCAAATAAAAACATAGAGGAATGCTCTAAAGAAGCTATCAACCATTTTGAAATCACAAAGTCTGAAATGGAAGAGGAATCAAAACCTTTAGGTTCTCTACCCTTATGCTTTAAATCATTCCAGACTTTAAAAGAAAATTTGCATCCTAAAGATCTCTTAACAGTTTTTTAGGAAGCCCCTGCTCAAGTTAACTCTCACCTAAATCAAGGAAAGTTGATTGAAGAGGAATTCAAATCTGAGATAGAAGATAAATCAAAACCTGTAGGATCTCTACCTTTATGCTGGGAGTCATTTGAGTTCATAAAAGAAAATTGTCCTCCTAAGAATCCATCAGAGGAAACTCATGAATCCCATGTTTATTATCCCAAGCATCAAGAAGAGTTGAGTGAGGATGAATTCAGATCAGAAAGAGAAGATAAATCAAAAACTGTAGGATCTCTACCTTTATGCTGGGAGTCATTTGAGTTCATAAAAGAAAATTGGCCACCTAAGAATCCATCCGAGGAAACTCATGAATCCCATGCTAACTATCCTCAACATCACAAAGAATTGGTTGAATATGAAAACAAACAGCAAATGAAAGAGAACCCATAGGATCTCTCTAAAGGCATAAGTGATGATTCATCATCTCTCATAGGTGAAGCCCAAAAAGACATTCATCCTTCAAATCAGATTTCCCAAGAGAAAGAGGATTATTGTAGTTATATCCGAAGAGAAATGAAAATGCCTCCCTTTTTAACTAAAGAGGAAATAGATCAACTTATAAACATGCAGACAACATCTGAAACTTCATATAACCAAAAATTTTCTGATCTTTCTCCTGTTAATATTGCATATCATAAGTCAAAAAATAGATTTGTAAATCAATTTGAAGAAAAACAATCTGATAGTCCAATATGCATGGTTGGTGACATTAATTATAATGATGATTTTCCAAGGTTTGATCAATATGTTGATAATGATGATGATTTCCAAACAGAAGCTAACTTTGTAGAATACTCAGTTTTTTATTTTTGGGAGGAAGCTCAGTTTCATAAACTTGAGGAAAGTAACCAAACAAAACATAGCAGCTATGACATTGATGAGGAAAGCTCAAAAAATTTGGAAGCAAATGAAGGCTTGAAAATTGATGATCACACGAAAGTTTCTTCTCTTCTTTCTCAAAAAGATTTGTTGCCAAAGAGTATCCCTTCCCATCAAAGTGATGACCTTCGCACAATTTTCAGCCTGCTCTATCAAAACACATCAGCTTGGAAAGAAAACTACACTGCAATATATGATGAGTCTGACAGTTCAAGTGATCATGAGCAAGGGGAAGAGTTGCTTTACCAGGAGAGTCCCAAATATAGCCAAGTGGAAGAAATAATAGTCCTAAATGAAGCCTATATATCAAATCCTCTAGATCAGGTATTATTCCAAGATCCATTTGTTGTTTTCCTTGAGAAATATGAAGGAGTAGTGGGTTCTATCATGAACAATTTGCTACTAAGAATGAGAAAAAACTTAAGCACTACTGTCCAAAAATAAGCCAAATGGAAGTGGCCTTTTCATTACTTCAGCATCATGAAAGAACTAAATCAGAGTCACCCATGTAATCATCTACTTGATTGGTTACATTGGAAAAGAGAGTTCACCAAATAAATTTCTATTATGTATAGATTAGATTAGGATAGATAGACAGCAGTGGAAAATAAGCTCAGCCTTGTGAGCATTTTTTCAGTTCTAGATTGTTTGAAGAAAAAGTGAAAAAGTAGAAAATACAAAAATAGTAAAAAGTAGAAAAAGAGGGAAGTTTCTAAAAGCAATGGTACAACCCCATACCCAAAAATAGTCATGCTGAAAGCGAGCAAGTCTAAATGCCGCTACTAGTGCTCAAAGATGTCTTGTTCAGTTATCTAGCCTAATCATAACTGACCATGTTTTGAATTTATTTGCTGATAAGTTAGTGAGAGGAAAAGATAGTAAACATTGTGTAAGCTTGACTTATCAAAGAGAGTAGATTAGGAAAAGATACTGGTTCCACATGCTCAAAACAGATTCAAAGAGGAAAGCAGGGATGAAAAACAAATTGTGTATCCTAGCCTTGTTTTTCTAGATTTCATTTTATGCAAAATAATATTTTTGTGCAGCTTGTATTTCATGCCACAAGTACATGACAAATCAGACTGTCTAATCCTGATTTGGTCATTTTTCAATTTCATGTTTTAGATTAGAGAATAAAATCCTGTCAAATAGCTTAAACTTGACAATTGATCCAGTATAGGTAGAGAAACAAAGGAGTTCATCAGCTTAATCTGAACTCCTGGTGGATATCCAGTGTAGAAACTAGATAGTGTCATTTTTCAAAAATATTATGTCAAAGGGTTGCTAGTCCAAATTCACCCAAAAGAAGAAAAAATATTAGGAAATATAGTGGGGTAGGTAGAAAATCATTGATTCTAATCATGCTGTAAATTTTAAGAAATAGCATCAAGGAGGAAAGAAATTTGCGCCAATGGATAAAGGCACTGGTATTCAAAAAACTGAGATCTGAAATTCTGAACACCTCCTGAAAAGGAGCTGCCCTCCCCAAATGGATCCACTGTTAGTCATCAATATTTTTCACCTGTTTGATGATGACTATTTGTTAGATTTTTTCCAAAGAGTGCAAGAGGTGAAGAGCTATTCCCCTTTGACACATCTTTGTGCTTTGAGGTTTCAAGAGAAGCATTTTCAGCTGGCAGGCCTAGATTTCAAATTCTCTCCAAGGTCCATCTCCAAGGCCACTAAAATCCCTTATGTCGGGGAGAAGTGGTTTAAAAAAATCCACCTGGACTCAGAATAATACAAGCCTTTTCTGAAGCCTGAGCATAGAGATTCATGTCCATCCATTTTTCCCTTCTCATATATATTGACTAGTTACGCCCCCATCATGAATATCATCATGAAATATTTCACTTGCGAGGGAATATTCTCCTGAGTCTATGCCTATCATATCCGATTGCTCATGCATTTCACGAGGGCCAAATTGCCAAATCTCCCTTTCTTCCTACATAGAATTATTGAGAAAATGGCCTCCACTGTTCAGAAAAAGCCTCCTTCTCAGCAGACATCCTGCCTCTTCCATCACTCCCTCATCAAAGTCATCATTCTTCTTCATCTTGAGAAGAGGGAGGTCTCTTGGGATACTTTTATCACACATTTGGATTTCGCCACTGTCCCTTCATTTCACACATCTCCTTCGCCTTCTACTCACCATCCTTCGCCTTCTTCTAGCAAACCTATTCCCAAGAAGCTCAAGTTTACCATAGAACAAGCAAAAGAGCATGATGAGGAAGAAGAGCATGAGCAAGGGGATGATGAGGAAGATGATGATGAGCAGCAGCATGATGAAACAGGGCAGCAAGGGGATGAAGAGGAAAGTGATGATGAGCAGCAGCATGATGAGATAGGGAAGCAAGGGGATGATGAGGAAGATGATGATGAGCAGCATCATAGTGAAACAGGGCAACAAGGGGGATAAGAAAACAATGAGGTAGAACAACAAGGGGAAGAAGGGCATGATGAAAAAGGACATGATGATGAGCAGCATAACAGTGAGGCAGAACAACAGACTCCTGAGCATGATGAAAAAGGACATGATGATGAACAACAGCATGATGAATAGAGGGAGCCACAACATGATGAATAAAGGTAGCCTCATGAAAAAGAACAACAACCTCATGAAGAATAACGACAGCATTACGAACAACTGCAACATAGTGAGGAGGACAACCCTCAAAAAGAAATGCACAAGGACAGTCAAGGCATTCATGAAGAAATCCAAGACAATGGCAAGAATGATGAGAAAAGTGACAGGGGCAAGGGGCCATGCTTGCTTCTCCGAAAGTGGCCAAGCCCCAGACATCAAGGAAAAGGGTGCCTAGAGTTGTAACTCCAAATGTGACTAGGGCCCTCTGAAGCAAGGGAAAATTTCCCAAGAAGCCCATTGTCGAATTTCCCAAGAGGAGGAAGACTAAAAGAGCCACCCAAAGAAAAGGAAAGGAGGAAGAAGAAAGAAGTCATGAAAAGGAAAGGGAATTCGACATCATCCAAATCCAAAGCGATGATAGTGAAAATTAAGCCCGGATCCTAGAAAATCTCTTGATCAATAGAGAAAACCAAATTGATGCTTTGAGGACTAATCTTGAGAGGGCTAGAAACTTCGATCAGTTTTTTCAAGTTCAAAACAAGCAGAGGAGTGTCCATATGGTAGTATATGAGACACGGGCCATCAAATAAAAAAAGGAGGCCTCCAAAGCACAAGTGATATTGGAAGAACTCATGGGTGAGTTCGATGAGAGCGAAGATGAAGATCAGCCTAGGCGAGAGAGGCCAAGAACCATGGGGCATCCTCAAAGGATCAAAATGTTATCATTGGATGCCATAATTTTAGGGGCACATACTCAGTTATTTTTAGATCAAATGAATATCATTTGCTCCCCCAAAATGGCAAAAAACACTCGCTTTTTCTACACTCTGCCCCGTTTATCAGCAATGCCTATTTTTTGGGTTTTTACACATAGGTCTGTTTTTTGAGGACTTATATTGGTCAGTTAGAAGAAAAATAAACATTTTCAGAAATTATACACTCAGAGATTTCCAACGAGCCATCATGGGCCTCATTTCGACATCGGGAAGGCCTCCAAAAGTTGTCGGCAAGTCAGGGGACCTTTTGCTAATGCATTTCTTGAGTATTTTTGTAAAAATTGAACCTTTCAAAAGTGACTTTTCTTCATGTGAGTTTAGCTATTTTTGTACATGATAAATTATGAAAAGTTAATATATTTCCCTTTTTAGTATTTTTGAGATATTTTATTAGATATTTTGTGCCTTGAGTTTTGCAAAGCCTCAAGGACAAAATCAGATATTTTGGATAGGCCAATGAGATCGCAAGTTGAACTAAGAGGTTTTCCTCACTTTGGCCTATATATTCCAAAGTCTTTCATTGTAAACAAGGCTTAACTTGATGAATAGAAGCAATATATGGTCATAAAAGCTTTGGAAGAAACACTTGTCTCATGCTTTTGGATATTCTCTTGGATGTTCTTGGATGATGAAAGAGGATTGTTGTTGGATTCCATGACTTGGTAGAATGGTATAGTGTCTCTCTCTCTGTTTTGTCTCCTAGTTTTCATACATAATTCCATGTTCTTGCTTGCTATAAGATAGTAGAGAATATATTTGAGACATGCCCTTGGAGGCACCTCAAATTTCCTGTTTCTTTATAGCTTCCATGTTTTCTTCATTCTTAGTTAATCATATTAAAGAATCCTTGATTTCTCTTTAATAACTGAAGAATATTGTTTGCTTGTTTCATTTATGGTTTTATGCATGCTAAGTATGATTCATGGTATTCCATTCTTACTCATGGCTAGCCATATCTCCACCTATGAAACCTCTCTTTGATTGATTAGATTGTCATTTGTTGAACCAAGGAGGTCTTGCACTGATCTTGCCCTTTGCCTAAAACTATGCAATCTTATTTTCAAAGTGCCCAATAGCTTGAAGTACTATGTTTAGGTGTTCCTACATAGTGATCTGAGTTTTTTTTCTATCTTAAATGTATTTCCCCAAAGTTTGATAGCCATTCCCTAAAGTTAGAGAGTCATATATCTCTATGCATGGCTTGAATGTTCATTTCTATGCATCGATCAGCTTATAGTTACATTTCTCATGATTAATGGTTAGCCCTACCATGTTTATGTCAGATATTAGACAATTTATGCTTGAAATCCTTTGTTATTGAAAAATTTAATGTCCATCTCACTCCATTTTGGCCAAAGATCCATTTTACCTTGAATCAAATCGGCCCTTCAACAACCTTGTATCACCACCTAAAATCTTTCTTGACCTTTTCAACCCCATATCCTAGTTGATCTGACATATTTTTTACCTATTTTATGTCTTTGATCATTTCATCCCTCACAACCTAAAAAACCAAAACTAAAAACCTACTTCATAACTAGCCTAAAATCAGAACACAATAAGCAAACACATAGATATCCCTTACACAAATAGAGAGAGCCCTCTCTAAGTCCAGGAAGGCTAGATCCTTGGGCTCCAAATATTGGTTTGATGTTACACTATCATTTGGCTTGCCAATCAGCCAAATCACATGACCCTAACACCATGCGCAGCTGGATAGTGGACCATTCCAACTTAGGTTTTCCCATTCGCTGCCAAGTCTGTTTAGGTAGTACATTCACATCCAATCCTAGGTCTAGAATAACTTGATCCATTTCATAGTCACCAATATTCATGGTTAATTACATCTCCCTACCAGTGCGTCTCTTTTGCTTATATAGTTTGTGCACATCCTTAACTTTCATGACTGGGTCTGCTTTTCCTGCGCAGCTGTCGATTAGGGCTTGGAGGTTTTCCACGGCCCACGGATTACACAATATCTTCATGCATGCCTGCAAGAATGGTGTGATCTCATCTTCAACTCTATTGTCAGTGGGGTTCTAAGGAGTAGATGTTTCATCCTAAGAAAAGTCTTGCCAAGTTGCAACAAAGGTATCCTTCTCCCTTTGTAAGTCTACACCTTCCTGTTTAGCGGTTGCTTTACGGATAAGAGGCTCTACCTCAACTTTTTCCCTAGATCCTCTGGTGGTCAATTTGTTGTGCATTATCAGATTAATGCTTGGCCCTTCCTCTCGAGATTTTTCCTTAACCCTTTGTATATTCTCTGTAGGTGTCTGATGTTTTTCCTACACCTTGGATATCAGAATCAAGCAGTCCTCGATCACATGGTCCAACTATCTACAATATCTACAGGATTTCCGTGTTGGGTTTGTGCAGTCCCTCGCAAAGTGACCTACCTCCCCTCAGTTATAGCAGATCAGTTGGCCTCTACCCCTGCCTGCTCTTCCACCTCATACCCATCCCCTGCCCCTAGCTAGGGAGCCTCCTATACCCGTGGGGGATCTAGGTGATGCGGGATCCGACTGTAACCTATATAGGTTTCCTCGGTCTATCATCAGATCATAAGTTCAACAGTTTTTTTTCAGCATGTCCTATAGACCTGCAAAACCTACACCATTGTTTCTTTACTTATGGGATATATGTGGCAAGGCAGGGGCAGTGGTTGGTATCATGCAGCCCAGAAACGTGACAATCATCGTACCATAGCGCCCACCCACTTGGTCCTGCAGCTTCCCTAGGGTGCAGTGGGCTAGGTCTGCCAGTCTGCATGTAGTCTGCGAGCAGCGGACAGTTATCCTTGGCGTGGCCATTCACCCTGCATCGTATGCACCATATTTTAGGGATAGCCTCTGTTCTTCATTCCTTTCGCAGATTCTAAATCTCTATTTGCATTGCTTCTAAATGGCCCTATATCTGTTGTACCCCTAACTGGGTATCATCTTTTGGCACGGCCTCCAGCTTCATGGAAACCTCCAAGGCCTTCTCCTGTGATTCAATAGCTTGATGACCCATCGGCATGCATAGGTGGGGCAACAACATAGCAATGAACCATTCCGTGTATTGCCTGTCATCATACTAGAATCCTCCTTCTCTGATTACTTTCTTTAATCATTGATCAGCTTCCCATATGGGCTCAGTTGGTCCTTGCTTGAAATATTTCAGGTCGTTTACTATCTGAGAGTAGGACTTAGGATTTTTGAACTGTTGTTTAAAGGAATTCTTGATTTCCTCAATAGTTGCATTCACATGTTGGTCAATATATCCCATGTACCAGTCCAAGGCTCTTCCTTCAAAGGCAAGGGATAGTTGTTCCCTTTTCACCGCATTTCTAGCCACGTTCTGCGTAGTCCATACCGACCTTGCGACAAACCATAACTTATCCATGTCTTCATTCCCCACGCCCTTGAAGGTAGACCATAGCTTCATGTGCAAGGCCATATCATCTTCTGGTGGTGGTGGAGGTGAGTTCTTACCCCTATAAGGGTTCGAAGGTGGCCTAGATGGAGAGCTATGCGCAAAAAAATTTCCTACTGGACTGTAGACAGATCGATCCCCCTTCTGATTAGTTGTGTAGTACTTACCACTGTGCGTTGTACCCTCGCTTTGATCGGAGCTCATTCACTCTGTATTTCTACGCAGAATAATTTTTTCGCACAACAAGATCTTAATCATTAATGGAAAAGTTTTGAGAAACTTACCCCATAAACCCTTGAAGAACCTTCACTCTGCTTCTGAGTAGGACACAAATTGGTCGGCAACAAATTCTGTCACAAATCCTTCTAAAACACTGTCCACCCAGTGATCTACCATGTGAGTGATGGTATTATCAGTATTTTCTAACTGTTGGATTCGCTCTGGGGTCCACTGCGAGACCCATTCATCTTTCCAACATTCTGAAAATCGACAAGCCTTGTCAGCCACTCCTGGAACTCAATCGCAATCATCACAAAGAAAATCTCATAGATCTCTGTGAAAATGTACATATTCTTCCACTCCTCTGCGGTCAACTTCGCACTGCGATTTTCTTTTACTACGAATTCTTGAAATTTCTTTTCAAATGACTCGTTAATTTATTTCTTCTCAGGTTTCCAATACAGCCTTGGAATTACCCAATCTCTCTTAAAATGCTCCCGATCCCGGCAATAGAACCATTTGTTGGCTCGAGGGGTCCTGCCCCAGGTTCGGAGGTTAAGGTTTTCCAACAAACCCCTATATTATTGGCCCTTTCATCAGTGACCTGCTTGCGCAGGCCAAAGTCTCACCTAAAGCAGTATGGGAGGGTGTTGGAGCCATGTTTCCACACCCTGAGAGAGAGCAGGTAAGTCAAGAAGATCTGCAATTTGCTGGTCTACACAACAAGAGGCTTTTCGTAGGGTTTTTAGTATATAAACAAAGTGAAACTTATCATATCTACTTAATAGGTTCGCATCCACGTGCGTACTATCAGCTATAGTCATAGAACAGTATAATCGCAACAATTTAACAGATTGCAGATATGTAAACTAGAAATGCAGATAGTTCGCAGCTATTAAACAGATACTTCGTACTTAATCACATAACCCAAGTTCACATCAATTATAACAGAATAGATTGAGATAACATGAGATGTCCAACAATACTTTCGCATGTATATTACTACCAAAATTCTCTTACATTCCGAGAATACCGCCTGCGCACACAGCCAGCAGGTTCTGGACATAGCAGGACAGAGGATCTCCACACACACAGCTAGCAAGAGTCCTAACCCAAACAACCCTACCATAAATCCAACAATTCACACTTAGCATCAATCTCTATCTTTCTCTACCTAAGACTCAAAAAGGTTCATCTATTTATACTGATTTAGCCTACGCATCCAATGGTCTGCAAACCATGGTTTGCGGACTCTTGGTCTGCCCTTGACCCATTTACAATGCTTTAGGGGCTTTGAACCACCCCAAAACCCTTGCGTTAGACAAAACAATACAAAAATATACAAAAATGGACAAAATTCACAGCTCTTTAGGGGACCCTACTCTAACAACACTAACACAGGATTGGTGGCTCCATTGGGGCTAGTACCACTACACCAGACACCAACACGTTAGGGGCTATTACCACTACACGAAATACAAATTTGACGATTTCAAAGATGCCTATTGAACCATTGACAAATATGGATAAGGGACCAAATAGGCGAGCAGGAAAATATTCCAAAGCGGCCCATAATTATAGCATCGTGGATGATTTTTCCCAATCTCTTGCTGCCATGTCAGCTTGGAAGTATTGCAGTCATGCCCAAAAGAATGTAAAACCTTGTTTTCTGCATTAGGCACTATCGATCCTACTGATACATGCCGAATGGCTTTTTATTTAGACAAATCCACCCCCAGGCTTCCTTCGATGGTCACCTTTCAGGTACCTGTATCAGTCCAAAATATCACCATTCATCGATGTGTCATTAAAGAGGGTGCATCCACATGCATCATGTCAAAAAAAATTTGGCAGAATTTAGGCTCTCCTGAACTAAAACCATTAGTCATCACGCTTAGAGCATACAATGGTCATCCTTCAAATCCCGTCGGCCTCTACCAAAACGTCCCAGTTTGATTAGCCGGAAAGATGGTCCTTATAGACATTGAAGTCTTGGACGCTCACTTGGACTATAATATACTCCTTGGTCGGAGTTATATGTATGCCATGTTAGCCATAGCCTCCTCTGTCTTCTGCATTATGAGATCAACCATAGTCCACCTCTCCCAAGAAGATGACACAGACTTGGAATCCATGAACACCTCGACAACCCAAGAGGATGTGATGAGAATATCCATCCTATTCTTGTCAGCTGAAAAGCAACCAATCAGGGAACCCCTAGTTACCCCCAACCGCTCTCTATAGAGAAGACCGACATGCGCATTATGAAAAATGGCTAATCATGTGGTTGCCAGTTTCCCTAATTTAGCAACGTTACGATGCTAGTACCCTGCCAGATTGCAAACTCAGCATGATTGTTTCGGGGAAAATCACCCTAGAGGTTTGTTGGGCTTAAACCTCCACAGAGCAGGGGCATGCTACTTAAGAAGGACTCACACAACCATACATGTTCATGAAAAAATAAATAGAGTAGAATGAGGAAGTTACTCGTAGGTCCTACGGTTAAAGCAGATCCCGCGGGATCCAAACCCCCAGCAACCCTTCTTCCTTCTTAACCTGAAAGACAAGAAGAAACAAGCACGAAGAAGTGGTTGTATAGCATATATCTACTCTAAATGTTAGTGAAATCCATATAAAACATCAGATAAACCATAATGAATGCTTAAATAACAATTTTCTCATATATGTAAGCAGACACTAACACGTATATTTCGGGAACAAGATGGTACTTCTGTATTATAAATAGCATGTACAGAAATAATGAGTGGAGAGATCACCTGAATCCTTCCACGATCTTCGAGCAGACCGTCGTCCGGATTCGTCCCACCCTTGCCTCGCTAAGATTCCTTCCGAACTGGTGCATACGAGATCACATATAAAGGAATGAGCATCTCCAAGAAACAAAGGTTTCTTGTAATGAACTGGGAAGTGTAGGAGGCACGGGGAATCAAACTTGGATAGGGAATACCAACAGAGTATAATATCAATAAATTCTCTCTCTCCCTTAGGCCATACACATGAGGGGCTTTAATACTCCCTCCAAGTAGTTTCAACAGTTGGAAACAGTTGGCCACGTGCTGGGGTGGTTGAACTACCAGAGTAACCATCAACCCAGCCCGAAAATAGGGAATTTTTATATATTTTTTAATGATTTTAATGGCATACGTGGAAAAGTGCATGTGGACTCGCGTATACACGCGGAAAAAGCTGGGCATAACCGCGTATGGGGATTTTTACACTGTTTTTAGTGAATTTGTCCAAGTCTGTAGGAATGGGTGCCCAAAGCCATAAAAGCAATCATGAATCATATGAAGGTGAGAAATGATGCTATAACAGATGCCCCCTAATATATGAGGTTAGAAGGGGTACATGATGGCCGAAATTTATTATGCACATAGAAAGAACTTCGCAAGGACAAGAGAGGACTTCACCAGATTTCAGCTTGCCAAAAACCAATGAAAGAAAACAGAGAGTCAACTCATGCTGAGGCGGGCATACCCATGCTCAGTCAAAAATACATCATATGGAAAGTACTGAATAGATCCAATATGTATACAAGTATAGCTGAACTGAAAGTACACAATGAATCATCTGAGCATGGCCCGGAAATACAAGTCTGAATCAATGTCCAAGTATCACATATAGAAAGTTGATCAAGGATGGTGCAACTGGATGTCTGATCATATAAGTAACTGAATCTCCAAGTACCGAATCATAAGAGGTGGAACAAACGGTACAATCACGCAACTCGGGAGCCAACATATAGGATGTTGCTGTACTGAACTGCAACATATAAGGGTGGACGGCATCACTGGCAGAAACTGAATGGACTGTCAAAAGTGAACCGAAAAATGCTGATGCAACCCGAGGTCTTCACCGATCACTATGGCACAATTCTACACCATGGGAATAAATGAGTTGAAGTCGACCATGTGAGAAATCGTTGGATTACTGGTCAATGATGTATACCATTAACCAACGCGAGACAACTCACCAATAATGAAAATGAGTGTCAAGGTGCCCCAGTACAATCTAACAAGTGCGAATGAATGAGTTGAAGTCGAACACTTGAGAGAATCTACCAATCAGGAGGCAATAATGAATCCCCACTGTCGATAGCGAAGAGTCTGCCACTGATGACTGCAAACCCTAAGGTACTGACAAAAAGACTCTAGATCTTGTTCCCAGAGCAATGAGTCGGAGTCGATGGGAAAAGATCTGCCGGAAGGAAGGCATTAAGGCATCCCACATCAGTCCAGCGCGAGTGTAACCCGCAGGCCAAGATTTGGAAGGAATCGGACGAAGTAGAGTGACGGAACCAAAACCGAAGTATGTTTCCGACATGCACAAGATGAAGCTAGCGCATGGAAGAAACCCTCTGAACCAACCAATAATGAAAGCTGACACAGAGGCGAGAAATCCACCGATAGGGTCAAATGGAAATCAAGGTACCGCACGAATCCCAAGTGTGATAATGTGTGCTGACGTCGAACACAGGGGAAACCACTCAGTCAAAGACCCATGATGATGATCAAATGCTGAGCACGAGGTCACCTATCAATAATGGAAATAGGCCCAAGGTGCGGCTCTAGGCTTGCTCTCAGAGCAATGTGTCGTAGTCGATAAGAGACAAACCTGCCGGCAAGAAGTCAATGGGGACCTTCTCAAACCAGCACGAGCAGAAGACCAAAACATCTGATGTGATAGAATAAGATACTGACAAGACCGGGAAGGCCGACTGAATAATGAGTCAAGAGACACTGCAGAATGGCCGACTCTGGTTAGAATTCCCTTGAACAAAAGCATGACTCGTGATGACCATGGCAGTAAAAAGTGACACTGTATAAGTCTGTTATGCAGGAGGCAGAACAAACTCTCCATATGATTGGAAGAGATAACCAACCGGGGGAGGACTGACAAGTGAAACAAGGTAAAGGCTGAACCTAGGTCAAAACTAAAACCATCCCCAAATGTAGGAAATATATATAAGTATATGTGCTTTGTTCAAGGGCGACAAACTGACTCTGTACTGCCATCAAAACAACGAAGATACATCCCGTTCCCGCTCTTTTTGTTATATTTGATTTTTTTGTCTTTTTCATATAATAAGCCTGAAAAAGAATAAAAGAATGCTATGGTACAATGGATAGAACGAGTATAAAAAATCAGATGCACTAGTTCCTGGGATTGGAACAATCCTATGCTCAATGCAAGGTGGCGAAAACTGGTAAGCGATACTCAGAGGAACGTTCCATCCATGGGTAAAAGGTGTCAAGTCGTGATAGCTAAGTGCATGCAATGGTTAACTTGTACAGAAATTCAAGGTCAAAATTTTGCTTAAACATCGAGTCCAAATGAAGCCGGCTAAAGGCCAGGATAAACAAGTAGCCAATATGCAATGCAGTAATACAACTTAACGACACCAGGGAGCCTCTAGGGTAAAAGCCAGAAAAAATGATAGTGATGAAGAAGAAGAATGAAGCTTCAACATATAAGACATGGCGAGACTAAAGAGGACTCCCGAGCCTACATAAAACGTAGCATGGGCAACAAGTGATAGCGAGGAACTAACTAGGAAGCCCATGTAAAGGAAGGCTCTACCATCAAGTCATGATTAAATAATCGGCGAGTGAAATGGGTGTAATATTCATGACCTGATGGGATCGACCCTATGGCAAGTGATCAGTATGGAGGCTAGTATGCAAGATGCAATGGAAAGTGATTTCCCTAACCTATATGCCAGTGAAGATCATATACCTGCCGTGACGAGTCGGTAATCATGGATCAAAAACCAGGAAAAATCTCAAAATCGTCAAAATGTACCTAAAAACATTTCAAACTGGGCACTTCCAAGCATCCGAGTTATGCAGCTTAAGATAGATCGAAAAAATAAGCATAACAAATTTTTGTGAAAATTTTCAACTTTTTAGCCATAAATAGACAAATTACCTCATATTTGGTTCATTATTGCATTGCTGATTTGGAAAAAAGTGCCCTGGAGCAAAAAAATTATTTCGTCAAATCAGGAACAACCGACCGTCGAAACGCACCGAATTTTCAGGTAGGCTCCTCAATCATCCTTGCAAATCATTTTGTCCGTTTAGAAATTAAAATTTAGTGAATGTTACCATTAAAACCCTTGCTAAAAAAATGCAGACTTGCGCATACACGGGTTCATAATAGGAAAGTCGCGTATACGCGTGACTGTGCAAAGAAAAAGTTGTGTATGCGCAGGTCCGAATCAAAAAATGCGTGGCTAATGCATGATTTAATGAATTTTGACAGGATGAAAATCTCATGGAGAGAGCGTGAACACAACGCAATTGATCAAGAGGTCATGCAAGATCGAGCAGCGCAAAATATCCTTCGGAATTGCGGATTGTTCAAATTCTTCAAAATGCCAAATATGAAAAGCAATGTTCGGTTGCTAGAAATGCTCGTGAATTACTGGGAACCAGACCAAGATTGCTTCATTATAGATCAGATGCCAGTACGCATTGAAGTGGAAGACATATACTTTATTACTGGACTCTCCTGGAGGGGAGAACCAGTAGACTTGCATGGGAAGCCCCTGGGAGGGCTAACCGTGGAAGATTATGTCCACGTGTATTGTGTAGAGGGTTCCAAAAAGGTTGGAACTCAGATTGCAATTAAAGATTTACGGGATTTGCACATGAAAATCCTCCTTTTCACCATCGGTAGAGTGGCAGGATCTGCCTCCCTACATCAGGCGTCCAGGACGCAAATGAGCATAGCAGTAGAATGCTTGACTCATGTGTATGATTGGTGCACAGCCCTATTACTGAACATGAAGCAACAGTTGACCTCAATCCACCAAGCAAAGACCAAACACTTTGGATACGGTACAATTTTGACAACATTCTTTTTTGAGAAGATACCAGCATTGAGACCCAGAGTTATCTCTACCATCAGTAGCCCGCGGGACCCAAGAATTGCCCGTTGGGCGGACATGATGAAGAGATTGGGGGGTAGTGAGGTACCCCGGACCACATGGGACGATGAGTTATTCCTGTGGTGGGGAGAACAAATCATCGCGGTGGACGACTATCCCTATGCCGGGATGGACTTTCGTGGAGATCCAGATCTAGTTCTTCCACCAGGCACAGCATGGGGCACAGTCGGTAAGCTTGCAAAAAATTTTGACTTATATAATTTTTTTTGGATTTTTTCAAATATATATGAAAAAATGAAAAACAAACATGTTTTTGATTGGATTCATAATGACTGACAATTCAAAATGATCATGATTCAGATGTTGGACCAGTTCGACCTGAGGGTCTCCCGTGCCACAAGCATCGCAGGGGCGAAGCAGATACAGTGGATTCAGACAGGACTCTCCAGGTTGTGCAGAGCAATTTGGAGGGGTTAACCCGCCAAATACCTATGGCTGCCGTGGAAGACCTGCCGGAAGCCATCCAGAGACGGGTGGTAGGAGTACCCCGAGACTGGGTACGATTATTCCGCCGAGTTTCCACTGCGGTCACGTTCTATAGGAACACGACTTCTGGGCAGGGACCTCAGGAGTAGACAGATATTATGTATTAGATGAATGTATATTCTTTTTTGAGACTGAACATGATCGGGCATAAGCCCAAGTTTTGTATGACCTTATGGATCCAAATTTTGTAAAGTTTTTGAACACTCTGATGATATATATACATCGATATTTGATGTGATGTGATAAATGTATCAAAATGTATGATGTTTTTTGATGATTAAAATTTTATTGTATGGAATGATTAATATGCCAATCCAATGCTTGATTAGCTAATGAGTCAGCAAACCAATTGTCAGCTCGAGGAATATGAATGAAAGTTAAAAATTGAAATGACCTTTGTAACAAACGTACCCTCAAGAACAATCGTAATAAAAATGGATCTAGTACCCGATAAGTATTGTTCAACTGCGACACCACCAGCTGAGAGTCCAAGAAAACTACCAACGAATCAACACCCAAAGATATTGCCTCCGAGAGTAGATGAACAACTGCAGTGTATTCTGCTATATTATTGGAAGCAGGACCAATGCAGACCCCTCTTGATACTAACAGCTGACCGGATGGATGATGAAGCACCCAAGCCGCGGAAGCTAAGTTCCGGGTGTGTCTACTAGCACCATTGGCGAAACCAAAATGAATCATGACATCCAACACAACCTGCCAAAGTAGATCAAAAACATCACCAACTCATCAAAGATCGAAAATCAACCAGATATGTACAAAGCAAAAACTACTATATACAAAAGCAACATGCCAGGCCGAAGCCTAGGCATAATACTTCTTCAAATAGAGCCCATTTCGGGGCTTCGACAACTCGTTCCCTTCGAAATCAACCAAGGTATATGCTCCTTTCTTAAGGAATTTTTTAACGATATAGGGGCCATACCACATAGACTTAAACTTTCCTGCCCCCAGGGCATCCTTTTCTTGGGCATAGACCAAAACAAGGTCACCTTCCGAAAAGACCCTAGGCTTGACCGCCTTATCGTACTGAACTTTAACTCGGTTTTTATGCGCTTCATTCATCGTGGCAGCATCTCGACTCTGCTCATCGAGATGTTCCAGATGAAGAAGCCATTCTGCCAGACTAGAAGTGTCAGGAAGAAGTTCAACAGCTAATTTAAGAGAAGGAATCTCGCATTCAATAGGAAATATGGATTCCACCCCATGCACTAACTGAAACGGAGTAAAGCCAGTTGCAGTTTTCACTGACGTCCTGTATGCCCAAAGTGCAGGATATAGCATAATATGCCAGTTGGATCTAGCTTTATCAATTGTCCTTTGAAGAATTGTCTTCAAGGATTTATTCATGGCTTCCACTTGCCCATTAGCTTGAGGATAATATGGAGATGAATGCTCCTGCCGGAAACCCAATTTGAGAGCCAACTCAGCCATCATACTATTCTGAAAATGACTGCCATGATCAGTGACAATATCTCTAGGAATACCAAAACGAGCGATAACCTGGTTGAAAAGGAAAAGAGCTGCAGTCTCACCATCATTCCCAAAAGTAGGCATAGCCTCAACCCTCTTCGTAAAGTAGTCTATTGCTACAATAATGTACTTGTGACCTTTAGCCGAAGGCGGGTTACAAGTAGTATAATCAATACCCCACTTTGTAAAGGGACCGACAGTAACGAATGGAAAAAGCAGAGCTGGATGAGCGCGCATTTTTCGAGTATAAACCTGACACGGATGACACTTTTTGACCGATTCAATACAGTCTTTGAAAATCGAGGGCCAAAAGTATCCAGCATGCAAAATATTTTGGGCTGTAGCAAGCCTAGATAAATGACCCCCACAAGCTCCACTATGAGAATCATTGAGCACAACCTCAGCTTCTTCGAGAGTTAAGCAACATCTTAGGATTGAACCAACCCCTCGATGGTATAAAGCATCACCAATAATCAAATAATTCTTAGCCAAGTGACGCAGCTTACGACGCTCATCTTTCGAAAAAGTAGAGGGAAACTTCGCAGTATGGAGATACACAATGATATCCCCGTACCAAGGATCCTGTGAAGAGATAAGAAACAAGTGTTCGTCCGAAAAGGACTCATCATAGATCATCTCTTCCCCAGAGGGCAACTCGGAGATCAATTCCGCGAAAACTAATGATTTCTTGGATTTGGCAGACATAAACTCAAGATCAAATTCCTTTAAAATCACAATCCATCGATTGTATTTGCCCCCAATCACTCGCCTATTGAGGACAAACTGAAATGGATTGGCTACTGCCAAAACATAAGTTTTGCGAAGAGTAATGTAATGCCAGAGTCGCTGCACAGCATGGACTGCTGCTAAGGCTAACTTTTCTATCGGAGTGTACCGAAGTTCAGGTCCTACCAAGCCTCGACTAAGGTAGTAAATAACATGCTCTGCAAGAGCATCATCCTCCTAAACCAGAACCATACCAGTGGTAGATTCTGCTGCTGCCAGATACAAAAGGAAATCCCTACTATAATCTGGTGGACTCAATAAAGGAGCAGAGGTCAATGCTTTTTTCAAAGCATCGAACGAGCGTTGAGCGTAGTCGTCCCAAAGAAAAGGAACTCCTTTCTTCAACAATCTCATAAATCTCTTTATAACTTTAGCATAATTTATGATAAATCTCCGAAGAAAATTAGACTTCCCTTGAAGACTTTGAAGCTGACGAATTGAGGACGGGGGAGGCAACCGAAGTATTGCCTCAACCTTGAAGGGATCTACCCTTATCCCTTCCCTAGACAGAATGAATCCCAATAGCCGACCGGATGTAACCGCGAAAACGCACTTGTTCGGATTCAATCTAATCTTATAGAACCAACATCGTTCAAATATTTGCCGGAGGTGACCAGGATGATCCATCCTCTTTCGAGAATGAGTAGCTAAATCATATAAGTACGCCTTGATAATATTTTTGATGTCGTGAAAGGCATATGACATGGCCCGCTGAAAGGTAGCCCCAGCATTTTTAAGACCAAAAGGAATCTTCTTGTATGCAAATGTACCCCAGGGACAAATAAAGGCAGTCTTATGTTGATCTTCAGGACGGATAGTAATTTTATTATATCCGGAGAAACCGTCCATGAAGGAGAAAATCTCATTACCGGCACACTCATCAATGATCTGATCGATAAATGGTGTGGGGTAATTATATTTAGGACATGCTTTATTTAGGTCTTTGAAATCAATGCACAGTCGAATCGTTCCTTGATTTTTATCTACGGGAACGGGATTTGAAACCCATTCAGTCAAAGGAATAGGGAAAATGAATCCCGCCTTAAGCAGCTTTTCAACTTCAGCTTTGATAGCTGCTGCCTTTCTAGGATTGACCAGACGAAGTTTCTGCCTCACCGGCTTAGCGTTTTCATATGTCTTGATCTCATGCTGGACAATAGATGGGTCTATTCCAGGCATTTCCTCATAAGACCAAGAAAATACATCCCTATACTCTTTAAAGAGCTCGGTGTAAATTTGAACCTCTTCACGGGAACATTCAGCTCCGATGAAGACATTCTCGATAATATTGGGATCCCTGGAAATGTTCACCGGGATAGTAGGAGAGATCACATCCATGTTCCCTTTAGCATAAACCTGTGTTGGTGCTAAAGGGTTCAAGACTGGGTGAACAGGACCAGGAGACGGAGGACTTGGAAAACTAGTTTCAACTTCGCTCAAATCAGGTAAGAAGTAAGACCGATGATGCAAATCATCCCACGGTCTATCTATACCAGTCATGGCTTCCAGGATGGCCTCTTCAGATGGAAGAGTGGTATCAAGACAATCCCGGGCAGAAGAAGAACTAAGTGTCCAAGCCGGAGCCACATCACCATCTAACTCTTCTGGTGAAAGAGGAGCTGGGATGGTTTCTGCAGAGTCAACAATAGACTAATAGGCAATCTCAGCTGCAGAAATCGAAAATGCCATTCCACCCACTTGACCTTCCGCTAATGTGGCAGTAGGGGAAGGTAAGGTCCAAGGGTCCGAAAAATAATGAATTCTGAAGAACTCTCTTCGAAGAGGAGCCTTGGAGGATGAAATAGCATTAATATGAACCGTAGGAGGAGGAATATCAAAAGTACCCATCAAGGAAGAATACATTCCAACTCCTAAATTCTCAACATGCGCCTTAGTATTATCCAACTTAGGAATAGATGAGTCAGTAGACGCATTCGGGTCTACAGGAGGACAGTCCAGTTGATCCACTGTAACAATCCTCCCTTCGTGGGGGAAACATATAATTCGAAATAATGAGGATGCAATGGCATCCATCTCATAAATCCAATTTCTCCCCAACAAAAGGTTGTAGTCCAAGCTTGCATCCACTACCTCAACCTCTATATTGACGGTTTTGCCCCCAACACAGATGCGCAAAGCTGGGACAATACCATGGGGTCTGTGAGAATGACCATCGAACACAGTAAGAATAGTGCTATATGGAATAGCTTTGGGAGATCCAAGTGTCTTCCAGCATGCGAGAGACATCACGCATGTGGAAGCACCCTCATCAACAACCGTTCGAAAGATATTGCACTTCTGATACGACGATTTAATATGAAAAGCCATGTGATGAGGAAGTCTCTTCTTAAAATTAGTCATATCAAAAGTAATCAGAAGAGAATTTTTTGGATCAATAGCCCCAATGGCAATGAGCAAAGCACTGCGCTGAGCCGGACAAGACTGGAGTACCTCTAAAGCTGACATAGCACAAGGACTCTGCGCCAGATCTTCCACAATCGAGTAGTTCTGGGCAGCCCTAGCATTTGGATTAATCATTGATCGCTTAGAAGATGCTTTGGGCATCCGAGGCATAGACTCAACAGTAGGCTTCATAATGTGAAGCGGCTCAGTAGCATCAGGAACTTCCTTAGCTTTCGAAGACTCTTCTCCGCCATAATAACGGGATCTCGTAGCGATATCCGCGTGAGCACTCATCATGAAAATGTTCGATGGAATTTCCCCTTCCTGGGTGCCCCCAGAGGAAGCCCCAGGATTTTGGTTCGCGCCAACAACTAATTGATGCCCTTGGGGAAAAGGGTTTGTTAACACAGCCTGGGAACTAGAAGAACCCTACTGCACTAACAAGCGCTACGCATCCTGAATTTTAGGGCAAAGGTGTGCGAGATGCTCTCCAGTACACAACTTGCATGGAAAATTCACTTTATTTTTCTCCTTTGGACCCTCACCAACACACTCGTTGGTTTTATTTGCATTACCCTTCCCGTTCTTGCCCTTCTTCTTGTTATTTCGTCCCTTCTTCTTCCCATCAGATTGTTGATTTCCTTTGGGATCAGAAGCTTGGACAACATTTATGGACAAAGCCTGGGAAGGCGATGACTCAGCAGGCACAGCCTGACTATAAGGAGCAGATTGCAAAGACAACTGCTGCAGTTGAGTAAGCAGGCTGGCTACACCACTATTGATCGATCCGAGAAGCCCATCACCATGAGGACCGGGCTTAGTTTTCGATAAATCTAATTTGGAGCGAGGATCATTGGGAAAATATTTATAAAGGACCCCAGACTGAGAATAGATCAGTTCCATCTGCTGGGCCCTAAAAATGGCCTACTCCTCGGAAAATACCCCAGATAGGGATACATCTTTTGAAATGTCTGACTGCAGAGATTTCAGAAACCATTCGAGAAGGAATTCTCCTGGAATATGAGCTTTAATAAGCCTCTTCCTTCTCCTCCATTCCTAAATGTGATCAGAAATGTGGGTTGCTTCGTCCTGCTTAAAATTAGCCAGGAGTTCCATCCCAGCTTCATATCGGACAGGCAACTGAAAATGGTTTAGAAATGTGACAGCGAGTTCTCCAAATGTAGCAAAACTGCCCCCAGTTAACTCGATATACCATTTGGCAGTGTTTCCAGTTAGGGTACGTTGAAACAATCTCAACCTAATCGAATAATCGATCAGGGAGTTCGAAGAACACCATAAGTGGAAAGTGGTGATGTGGTCAGCCGGATCCTCTCAATTCTTACCTTCAAACTTTGGAATATCTGAAGGAAGTTTGGTCGGGACCGGAGGCCACCCCGGACTATAACGAATCGGATCATTAGTCAACTTCGACAGATCTGGCAAGTTTAACGTTGCCAGAAAAGGTAAGCGAGGCGGAGCCTGAGGATTCCATCCTTGATGGGATGGATTCCCAACATTCTGAAAAGAATACCTTGGATTTGATGAGGCACCAGGTTGCCAAAAAGGACTCGTAGAAAAAGGAGAAGAACCTCCTCCCCACGCCGAGTTACCAAAGCCCAGACCAGTTCCCCCCGCTGAAGTATTAAATGAAGAGGAAAGCCCCTGGTAGGGGTTCCAGGCATTAGACAGAGGAGAAAAAGTCTGACAAGCACTCGACGAAGGGAAAGAAGCATTCCCTTGATGACCTGCGTAAAACTGATTCCCTGCCCCCGCTGTAGTGAACACAGGGTTCCATCCTATAAAAGTAGTCGAACTTTGCCCCCCAGACCAAGGGTTGAAACTCTGGGTCTGAGAAGTAAATGGAAAGGACCCTAAAGAAGGATTCGAACTAGGAATGTGTCCAGTACCGAAGGGGAACCCTTGGAAAGAAGCTGATCCACTAGCCATGGAAGACATGGGTGTAGATCCAGCTGCAGCAGCGGAAAAGGAAAAAGAGGGATTACCACTAGAGGGCATCCCTGAATAGAAGGGACCAGAATGAGAAGCATGTGCTTGGGTGAAACCAGAGCCAAACACAGCAGCACTAGAAGCAATCGAAGATAAAGCAATAGTGCCCCCTCCTTCAACAGAAGCAGGAGTCTGAATGCCTGCAGCACTCACGGCAGAAGCCGCGTTCCCAGTCGTGGCCATCGAAAGGTATGAATGATACGGAAGATCTTCCGGTCTCTCAGACTCAGGTCCGATGTACTGAACAACGAACGGATAATTAGGAGGAAGAGGAGATGGACCTGACGAAGGAGGTTTAGGTACTTCTTCAATTTGAAAATCTTCTTCCTGAGGAAATAAAACTCGCGAGGTGAGCGGAACGCTCCTCTCGGAACCGACACCAGAATCAGCTATGAAACCTTCAGACCCTTGTGGAGGATCTCTCTCCACTGCGTTAGACGTCACAGGGTGGTAACCACCTGCTAAATCACTCCTACGCCTTCTCGAAGAAGGCTCTGGACTCTCGGGAGATAACCCCCAGATTCTCCTCGATCGACGAGGCGCTTGATCAGCCACTTTTATAGATTTTAAATTAGACTCAAAAAAGTGAAAAGCTAGGCAAGCTAGGAGCAAAGAGCACTCACTAAAATAAAAATCCCTGAGATACAGTCAAGCAAACAGCCTCCAAGTATTTCTGTTCCGGGTGATGAGGACCGGACACCAAAATACAGGAAAGCGAAATATAGGACCTCCCGAAAGCAGTCTGGGATGATTAGGGCCCAGAACAACTAGTGAAGGTATCAGAAACAGTTACGCCGACCTCCTAACGACAGCCTTTGCCGGCTCAAGCACCCAAGCTTCGCAAGGGCACCCCCCAGAAGTACTGCTGAAAGTGATGCGACATCTGCCTCAGGTACCACGGGTATTCCCCCCCGTAGTCACCTGTGTGGAACCTAGGAGTGGAAACTATGGGCACCAATCCGTGTCAGAAGCCGGGTGAAACGGTCTTAAGGTCAGATTCAGCTAATCGGAGAGGGGGTATCCCTCTTCTTAGCCTTCACTTCCCCTCGCGCTTGACTCTCTGGAGGAGAGCTTTCCCGATCCACCTAACAGAGTTGGATTTCACTCAATTAATCAACTTCTATGTTTTTTTTGAGCAGCCTTGGAGAGTTAACTCTCCACTCACCTAATCCAAGGCCCTACAACCTAGCTAGTTGGTGTATGACACTTAGAAAACTTGCTAGTTGATTTTAAATTATATCGCTTATTTTAATGGGCTATTATGTTAAGTCAAAGGGATGCGGAAATGAAACTTATGATGTTTTGACGCAAAAAGAAATTAATAAAAACCAAACTACATGCAAATGCAGTTATTGTCTTTCGATGAAAAGCAACTTCTACACGGGTTCTACGAGATTAAAAATTGTATTTTTTCTTTTCAGATAGCAGACTCACACTCACAAAAACTATCAAAGTGACTAAATGATTAAATGCATCTAATGCAAATCACTACAAGCATGCAAATCCTAAGATGCAAAATCTCCTAAATCAGAGTGAAATTTCCCAAAAGTCCTTCAGCTTTAACTTTCCTTGGTTGTCCGGAAAGCTAGTTCCCGAAATCAAGAACTCTTAATATGAAGACAGCAAAGAATGCTTAAAAACAAGAGGAAGAAATGAATGACAACTCCTTTCCAAAATCAAGCCAAAATCCGAAGGTAAGAAACTTCAACCAAGCTTCAAAAGACACAAAAAAACGAAAACAAAAATGCAAAAACAAAAGAAAACAACAAAGCAAAATGTTTTTTGAGCTTTTGTGTTTTATAAAAGAGTTCGAAAAGACCAAGTAAAACTATAAAATTTCAAGCCAAACAATACTGAATTTCAAGCAAAAAACTTCCAAAATGCTCCAAATCTTATAGGGCTAACTAGTAGCAAGATCAATACGAGCAAAAGAAGACAAGAAAACTCAGCCACTCAGCCTAAAATAATAGTGCAACCTTGCCGCAAACAAAATCTCCAAAGAACCAAAAAAGACTCTTCGAAAAATGCAACAAGACCTAGCCAAATGAACTCAAGAAAACCAATCAAGAAACGGGCAAAAATCGTAGTGCTAAGCAAAACATAAAGACAGGAAAGAGTAAATGAGCAGGAGCTCTCTGTCTTGATGAAGCAGAATAGCCAAGAATGCCCAGAAAGCTATCTTGGTACTCAAACCAGAAGTGCCAGCACCAGAAACAACACTTTGCCGAAAAGACTAGTTTTCAATCAAACAAAAGAGAGAAAAGACAAAAGACCACCTTCTTCACAATCCAGAGAGTACAAAGACACTGTAGGAACAGGTCTCCACAGCCAGAAAGGACTAAAAAGTCAAGAAATCCAAAAATTCAAAATCTGCCTAGGTATATGCTACTTCACAGTTTAGCAACAAGCGTGCATACGCGACTGTGCTAAAGGAAACACGGGTATATGCGACTTCCTTTAGACAAACTTGCGTGTATACGCGACTGCGTGCAGAAAAAAGCGCGTATACAAAGGTAAATAATGAAAAAAAAAAAGGACAAGCCTGGATAAGAAACCAAGACTTCAGACTGACTGAGAAAAAGTAAACTGGACTGCAAATGAAAGTTAAAATTGTCGGCAACCTATCAAACAGCTGAAACCACCCAACAGGGGAGTCACAAGAATGTGATCCCCAGTGGAGTCACCAGTTCTGTTTCGGGGAAAATCACCCTAGAGGTTTGTTGGGCTTAAACCTCCACAGAGCAGGGGCATGCTACTTAAGAAGGACTCACACAACCATACATGTTCATGAAAAACTAAATAGAGTAGAATGAGGAAGTTACCCGTAGGTCCTACGGTTGAAGCAGATCCCGCGGGGTCCAAACCCCCAACAACCCTTCTTCCTTCTTAACCTGAAAGACAAGAAGAAACAAGCACGAAGAAGTGGTTGTACAACATATATCTACTCTAAATGTTAGTGAAATCCATATAAAACATCAGATAAACCATAATGAATGCTTAAATAACAATTTTCTCATATATGTAAGCAGACACTAACACGTATATTTCAGGAACAAGATGGTACTTCTGTATTATAAATAGCATGTACAGAAATAACGAGTGGAGAGATCACCTGAATCCTTCCACAATCTTCGAGCAAACCGTCGTCCGGATCCGTCCCACCCTTGCCTCGCTAAGACTCCTTCCAAACTGGTGCATACGAGATGACATATAGGGAGATGAGCATCTCAAGGAAACAAGGGTTTCCTATAATGAACTGGGAAAGTGCAGGAGGCACGGGGAATCAAACTTGGATAGGGAATACCAACAGAGTATAATATCAATAAATTCTCTCTCTTCCTTAGGCCATACACATGAGGGGTTTTTATACTCCCTCCAAGTAGTTTCAACAGTTGGAAACAGTTGGCCACGTGTTGGGGTGGTTGAACTACCTGAGTAACCATCAACCCAGCCCGAAAATAGGGAATTTTTATATATTTTTTCATGATTTTAATGGCATACGCGGAAAAGTGCATGTGGACTCGCGTATACACGCGGAAAAAGCTGGGCATAACCGCGTATGGGGATTTTTACACTGTTTTTAAGTGAATTTGTCCAAGTCTGTAGGAATGGGTGCCCAAAGCCATAAAAGCAATCATGAATCATATGAAGGTGAGAAATGATGCTATAACAACGATGGGACCCCCATATGTAGGCTATTTTTCCCCGTATGTCAGGGAAATCACTGTGGATAGCGCTATACCTATATCCCGTGAGTTCTTCCCCTCATTGATATGATTCATATAATAAAGTATAAACGAGACGATGAACTCAAGTGATTTAGAAACTAAATCACCCCTAGACCAGTAACCCCACACCCACATCAACATGATAGAAAAGTTGGGAAAGCACACCAACTAAGCATGACCCAGTCCCAAACTAGGATAAAATGCAGACTATGTGACCTGAATGACCACCGGGTCAATCAGTGTCGAGAATCGAAGCCCCTCGCAAGCAGTTTTCGCATAGTCTCTTCACTCCCTAAGAGACTTATCTATAACCAAGAGAAGATCACGCGTACCTATTGCTAGATTTGTTCACACTTTTACCATACGATTAAATGTGAGCATCTCCCCAAGCTAATAGTGGCAAGTGCATTGTTAATTCTATGCTCCCCCATAGAGCTAGACGCACCTAAACCAACGACATGGAAATGGAAGCAGAAGACCTCATCTTCTACAACAGATCCTTTCCAAGTGTCTACATCGGGGATGACAAGTATTGTTGGTTGCCACACAATCTACTCTATTGGCACAGTGGTACCATGCACCATTTTCACTAGCCAAAACTACGAACCAGAGGCATGCCCACTAATGGAAGCATTCAGGCACCTCTGCAACAAGTACAATTCCCACCCACAGGAAATTGACTATCCTAGCGGGGAACCTAATATTACGCTTACGCAGACTCCCATCACAAAGATTCTCCCCCCACCAAACGCTGACGACACAATACACCACATACAATTTGTATCATCATATATCGGGAATAGGATTGCAGCCACCCCCATATCCCTTAATTCCCATATTATTCTGATCGTAAAAGATCAGGGTGCCTTACGCTTTTGCTTTAATTTCTACGAGATCCCGAATTTTCATGCCGCTATCGAACTCCTTGATGATACTCAGCCTCTAGAACAATGCTTAGTACAACTAGAGCTCGTTGACGAAAGCCGACGACAGTCGCTGCAACACAACGAGGCCCATAATAAATGGGTAAAAGAATCATTCAACTGCTACATCAACCCTCGCTCATTCACCAAGGGAGAACTAGTCCTTCGCTATGATGTCGAAAAAGAAGCCCTAGGTCCAAAAAAGTTTGAAAACTTTTGGAAAGGACCCTACATCGTAAAACATTTCCTTTGCCAGGGGGCATACATATTGACGGAACCGAACAGAGCATGCCTCAGCAACCCCTTCAGCGACCTTTACCTCAAGAAGTTCTACCCATGAGGGCCAAGTAGGCCCTGACCTAGAGTTAATGTACACAAACCCAACCACTTTAAGTTTTTGACCAAAAGACTTATCACAAAACGTGCTTGAGTGCCGCAATGGGTTACCAACCCGAACCTTACTTCGGATTTTCTAATGGAGCATCAAGATGGTCTCAAAGTTTAGCAGTAGTTGCCTGGTTCATCTATCACCCTAACCAATCAAAAATCTACACCAACAGTGTGTGTATCAGTTCAGCAACAAATAATCAGGAAGAATATGACACCATCATTGGACTTATGCGTGACGTCGTCCATCAAGGCATACACCATATGCATGTCTACCTCTATTCCTAGTTAGTAGTGTCGCAGTTAAACCAAACATTTGAGACAAGAGATTCACATATATTTAGAAAATATTTGCGTGCAAAAAGATTAAGCATACAATTTGACTACATTACATTTACACATGTACTGAGGAGTCAAAAACAAACAGTTGATCGCATAGCTAACAATATTTTAAATTGTAATGCATCTCGAATAAACCATCATACATAAAAAACCTAAAACATAGATATCCATTAGTATAAAATCATCCATAAACAGAAACAGGAGTCACAACATGGAGAGCTACAAAAAAAACCTCTCATATATATATATATATATATATATCATGGTGTATATGTCTGAGTACAAAAAATAGTGTCTGTGACCCATCGACCAGCCCAAAGATACACAAAAATTCGTGAAAAATAGGGGAAGCATCCTCATAATGGGTGCTTTCCCTGTGTACAAGTAAACTATAGGGCGGTGCTACCCCTAGGCAGGGCACTTGGACCCACAACTGCTCCCGGTACCACTACTGGAGTTGTCGTCAAAACTAGGACTGCCACCCGACATAAAATAGGTCGATAGTCCCTCCCCCGGGCCATCAACATCTCTAGCCAGACCTCCTCGAGACCATCCATAAAGCCTCTAGAAGGCATTCCCTGGGTCAAGCAGTCTACTCGACCCTAGGCATCCTCCAGAACTGACACCCATGTAGTCAGCTCAGCAATGTGAGCCTCCGCCGCATCAGCACGCGCCACCTCTACATCGACACAAGCTCGCTTGGTCATAGCCTCGGCAGCAGCAAAGTTGCTGCCCTCTATTGAATGGCTAGCACCACCACCAGGTCCACCACCCTGAACCTATGCAACATCTCCTCCCACGCCCCCACGGCTACCCCGAGGTCTCCAAAGAGTATCGTGGCCAACCAATCGAGCCACAGGGCGATGTACCTCGCCAACATCTACAAGAGTAACCAAAACTATCTCAATGTCACCATCAGAACACAAAAAAACATATATACTCAAATAAATGCAGAAAACATAAAAACATACTCGCTGGCCCCCAAGAATAACTAGGAGGGAGACCCATCTTTGGATCCCCCCGTAAGTCCATCCCTCCATATGGGAATGGCAGAAACATCTGGGGGTTGACCTCAAACCAAGCCTCTGTCGTGGCATTCCCATAACGCCCCCCCATGCCCCCACCCCCTCGCGGCATCACAGGAGCCCACCGCCTCATGTGAGGCTCCCTTCACCCCCCAGGAGGAACTTCCACCGCCGGTCTCTGCAACACCACCCTCTCTTACATGATGCTACATAGAATAATGGAATACAAAAATAAATTTGATCCATTCCGGACCTTGTTAAGCTGCGTCACCATCCCGTCATAGCAGAAGCAAGAAAAATCGAAAACATTTCGGGCCCTTAGCCGATGCAAGACTTCACCCTGTGGGCCCGATGCCCGATGTGGAACCGACAACCCTGCGAGTCATACAATAACTTCCAAAGCACACTACTTGTCCAAGTCTATCACTAAGGAAATGCCGATGCACCCCTCCATAGGAGGTGCCCCGCCACAATGACGTGCCCGCAATCTCTCCAAATCCACCCTCTTAGAAGGAAGTGGATACCGCAATGCCTCACCATGAGGCCTAGTCACAAAGTAGACATCCATCTCAGGACAGACAACAAGGTTAGTCCCACGCAACACAAACATGTTGCGCCTCTTGTGCAATTGCTGAATCAAGTAATGCAGCAGTCGGTCCTATGACCGAAGAATCTCATTCTCCATGAACTTCAGGAGCCCCCATTGTGCCAATTGTTGGCATGCCTGAAAATTGATGACTAATTTAGTGTGGAGCTTGGGTCAATCCCACTCCCTCCACAACAACTTTTCATCCAAAAAGGAACCCATCAGCAACAGAAAAAACATCAAAAAGCAGGAAAAAGATCCAAAAAATTTGCCTCGGCCTTTTGTGCATCTGTCCCTCAGTCATAAGCACTGAAGTTGTGCTTATATTTCTCACAGGCATGCATAGGGCATGCCAAAAGAGGGGAACACAGTGCTTAAAGCGCACAAAACCCCAGAAAACGCGCTCAGAGGGCGCGCTCTTACCCTGATCGCTTGCACAATCTAGGGAAAAAAATTACCCAGAATCTGTACAAACCAATTTTGTACGGATCCTGACATCCTCAAACTAAAAAAATTAAAGTGCAGGACTTCATGGAGGTTACCTGGGCATGATATTGGTAATCCCTGGTGCTCAGGCTGACCGAAACAGCAAGAACTGCTCCACAGAAGCCTCTGACCTCTTAAAAACTCAACAAGTACAAATTAATTGAATTAGGGCCATATTCACCTATATATCGCCCTTTTAAAAAAAAATTTAAAGACCATGATGAGAGATCAGAAGGTCCGTTCTCCGAATCGAAAGAAACACTGTGACTAGCACTCCATAATGAAAAGATGTGACGCCACACATTTGCACTCTCGAAAAAATATTTTTTTAGCGCCGACAGGTATGCCCTCTCTCATCTTTTTTTTAAAGCTCATGGCTTTCAATAATTTTTGATAAATAATATGCTTTCACTTGAGGCAGTTGTTTTTGCAGGAAAGCTCGAAACCATCCACAACTCCATCCACCGAAAGTTCTAGAGCAGGTATCATTCTACCCCCAACATGATAGAGTCCCAGAAAACTCTGCATATCCAGACGTAATTTCTCTATCAGAAATCAACCATAGGTTCCACATATCCAACCATGTTTATCATCACCTTACCTTGCACATGATAAACATCCTTGTTGGTCGATAGTGCCTTCCCTCCATGGTGCTCGTCACCGATAGTAGACCATATATCACAACAAAAGTGATGCCATGGCTATACCACTTTAGTTTTGGAAGCACCTTATGCCTATCCATCCACCATGAATAAAGGTCAAATTTTATGATATGAGATGAAAACCCTTTCCCGGACGATCAGGTTGTACAAGCAGATAAAAAGCGCACTATCGCACCTTGCATTTGGCCTACCATACCTCCATCAACGTACTCCCATTTTTGATACTTTTTCATCCACTTCATCAACCTCACACATGAGATAAACCAATGGGGCCCCCACCCTCATCAAAATACCTTCCTCACGTCATTAGTGAGCGAAGACTTTCATGTTTTGGGGCACCCATCTCTGTGTTTTGTAAAAACTAAACCCCATTATTTTATTATTTTGGTATGTGTACAAAGACTGCAGACGGTGCACTACATCCTCCACCCACTCATTCCTTTTCTCTCCCATGGTATATGTCCCTGAACACACTTGGTCGGAGTATCACACCCTCATGCAAAATCCACCATGACATTCATAACCAGTTTATACCCACCCTGGAAGTCCACCGACTTCAGGGATTTCCCTATCATAAAAAGTTATGCCTACCGCCAAGCTGCATATTATACTCTGACCTCGGGCCACTGAATCCCCATCATCAGTTTTTAGTCACCCCTTGTTACGTTCCCGTGATTTGATAGATTCGCAGACCAAATGCACAGGGTAAAATCAGACCAATCTTTGGAGTCCTAGGAGCTAGCCTTCCTGGACTCAGAGAGGGCTCTCTCTATTGTATGCAAAGGATGTGAACTTGTTTGCTTTTAGGGTTTGATTTTAGGCTAGTTGTTAGGTGTAGGGTTTGTTTGATTGTTTTGGTTGGGTAAGATGGTCAAGTAAAATTAATGCAGTGAGGAAATCTTCAAGTCATTGGGATATGAAGTCTATAAAAGTCATGAAAAACTCAACAACGAATTAGGGTGCATCACAGGGAAAATCTAGCATGGTCAATGGATTCTCAAGGTTTGTGTGAAATGAGATGACATCAAATTTGTGAATAAAGTAGGGAAAAGGGAAATAAAGAATCCTTTGTCAAATACTTTAACAATAAGGGACTTCAACACTACAAGCATAAAGAAGCAATCATAAGACTGGGAAAACCAGTAACTCTTTGATTCTACTCAAGCAAATAAGCATTTCAGACAAACAATCCAGTGAACTATAGAAGGTAAGAAACTCATTTAACTTCTAGTGATTTCACCTTCAAGGTTAGAAAACATTTAAGATAAAACATATAAATCTAATCAAGAAAGAGGGAACTCCTAAACATCATTGATCATATCCATAAATATCTTCAAAACAATTATTCAAGAATGGAAAAAGGGTATGATCGAAACATAGCCTCTTTGGAAAACCTAAACAATGGTACTTCAAAGAGAGACCTCAAACAATGTTTTAGTTATATCAAACAAGCAAGGCTAACCTCAAAACATCTATGATATCTACTGTATTGAACCATTCATGAGATAAACAAGCTTGGGTGGGTCTAGAGAGAAATTAAGTGTTCTCTAAACTGACCTAGCAAAGGAAAACATAAAGGCAGTGAAGAAAAAATAGAGCTAAGGTGCCTTTGAAGAACATTTCTTAGTCTAAATCCTTTGTCCTACTGCAACATAGAAGGATGAAACACAAGGATACACAAGAAAACAATAAATAAATACAAACACTTCACCATTAACCAAGCTCAGGGATCCTGCAAGCAAGCCTTAATCTTCATCAACAAGCAAAACAAGCCATTCACAAGCTCTACAACACCAATTTCCTCTTCAAGCTCCAAAAAACCATATATTGCTCTCAAGGGTCATTAAATGCCTACCTCTACAATGAGGCCTCAATGCTATATTTAATCAACAAATGAGGAGGTGAAGCTAATTTAGGGCTTGTGTGTCATTTATTACAGAGTTTAATGAGTTTTTTACCTTTGAGACCATGCAAGGCCCAAGGCAAAAATATCTGAAGGTGCTTATCTAAAACAATAACTCCTATCTTAACTTCTGAGTTGATATATGTGAAATGTTTGACTTTAAGGCTTTTTAATAACTTTACAATAACTGTTGGTAGATGGAAAATATCTCTGACTGAGTGTAATAACTGTTTGATGCTTTATTAAATGAAACAGTTGTAGGTGGAAAATAATATTTAAAGAAGTAACTGCTTTTGTGGATTTGATCCTTCGAATATGTTCCTGTGTATAATTTGCCTCTGTTTATCATTAAACTTTGTTTAGGCCTAAAAACTTTGGATCTGCCTCTTAACTCTCTGTTTTACCATCCTTTCTCTTTTTTCTTCCTTTATCTATGCTTTATGACTTAATCTCTTTGATTAACCTTTTGATATTCTGTCTTTATCCTTTTAATCCTTTAACATTTATCTACCTATCTTCACTTTCTTTAAACTCTGCTTTGCTGGCTAATCCTTTGGTTTTATCTTTTAATCAGTGATTAACCTCTCTAACCTTATATTTTGTTTGTCTACAGTCTTTTGACTATCTTTCCTTCTCTTGTGCTTACTGTCTGTCTGTCTTTCTGGTGCAGGGATGCGCTCTTCCATGCTGGAGGGTTTAAATCATACTCCTGATCATGATTCAAGGGGTTCAATCTTTTATCCTTTGCCTCTAGTTCCCTTTATGAATGAAATGAAGCTCTGGATCGTCACCCAGACCTTTATTAAACCATTTTGGACCATGATAATGCTTGGTGGGTATTTCTGCCAGTTATCACTCAGTAAATTCTCCAGGTTCAAGAGAAATAGTCCGAGGTAACCACAAACCTACTTCAAACTCTAGGATCTAGCCTTCCTAGGGTTCAGAGAGGGCTCTCTCTTTAAGATTTATCTTTGTTTAATTTACCAATGTTAGGCTAGTTACAAATGGGTAGTTTTGGTTTTGGTTTTAAATGATTTGGTGGGAAAAAATCACTTGGAGGTAAGATAGATAGAAATCTACATGTTCATTGGGCTATGGGGTCTAAATCAAGCTAGCAGCACTAGAAATCAAGGCCAAAAAGGTACAAATATATTCAGGACAAGATAGATAAACCTCAGAGATTTGGGAAAGTGGTTTTTTGTGAGTTGGTATGATCAGGCTAAAGGGCACTTAAGGATCCTTTGATCTAGAAAATGGATGTAGAAAGCAGAGGTCAAACGGAAGAAGGAGAAATTAAGGGTTCCTTGCATCGGAAATCAGAAGAAAACATTAAAATGGAAACTATTTAAAGATAGGGAGCACTTGAATAATCTTGTAGTAATACTCCTAGTTACACATTTAGATAGAACAAACATAAAATGAATGCATGAAACTTAGAAAATGAAACAGTGACAAGTAGGAAGTACTTCACTCATCAGCTTATCACAGGGATCTTGAATTATGATGCCAGTTAGCTTATCCAGTCTGCTACTTCGAATTAAAACACACAATAGCCTCCAATGTTCAACAAAAATGTCTATAGTAAGTCAAGAAATTTTATTCCACCCAAAATACTTCAAAGAGTGAAGTATTTATACAAATCCTAAACTAGAATATCTTGAAAAAATATCAAGTTTGGTTTACAAATATCTCCAACTATTTTACATAAATAGAACTTAAGTAAAGGACACTCAAAACTAATGCATCTATTTGGCACTATTTTTTATGGATAGGTGATGAAAAATAGGATAATTCAAATTTTATCTCAACTCTTAGTTGATGATGAGGCATCCAAGT
The DNA here is from genome assembly GCA_034641835.2 of Pinus albicaulis. Lineage (NCBI taxonomy): Eukaryota > Viridiplantae > Streptophyta > Pinopsida > Pinales > Pinaceae > Pinus > Pinus albicaulis. The sequence goes on from CM076581.1 coordinate 1,602,425,444, forward strand.
CACTAATTGTCTCCTTTCTTTGTGCATTCTGCTCCAGCAATTCTCCAAACTTTGGGTTCAATGATACCTTTGTATTTCTCAATCCGAAATATATATGTAAAAATTGAAAGAGGTTATTGTAGATATATATGTTTTTGAGAGAAATGTCTCTCGGTTCCCTACAATTCTGCTCAAGATGGTCACAATAGGCTCTGATAAAATATGTGTAAAATAGAGTTTTGCAGAGTCTGAAACATAGGCTATAAAGATGTGCATGTATCTCTCATTATGTAATAAATGTGAAAAAATTTAGATAGTTTTTTGTAGATGGGTAACTTAGGAACAAAAACCTCCTTCAGTTTTGTAAAATGTATTTTTGATTGGCCATAATCACCTTTGCAAACTGATGACTTAACAGGAATTTTCTGTAAAAGGAGATTTCAAATTTTGTGTAATATTTCCAAATCCATAATGGATGTTAGAAAAGTGAGAGAGGTTTTTGTAGTTGGAAACTTTAAGAACATAAACCACCTTTAGTTTTTCAAAATTCATCTTGTATTGGTCACAATATTTTCTGCAAAACAATGACTTAAATAGGAAATTTCTGCAAAAATGTCCCTTCTTGCTCTGTTTTCATCTTTTAACTTTTTTGTTCTTTTAACTTTTTTTACTTTCACTTTGGATAAAATTCATTGTTTTTGAAAGTATTTTCATCTTTATTTACCATTTACTGCCTCTATTTTTACTTTTACTATTTTACCTTGACTACTCTGTAACTTTGTTTTAACATTCACTTTGACTTTTACCTAATACACTTTAACTTTGATGCTCTTTGACTGTTCTGTTTTCACTGTCATTGTGAATTCTGATTTCAATTTTCCTATTCACTGTGCAAATTTCATCATTCTAATCTCTCTCTTACTTCATTTTATTCTTTCTTTGTATACAAATTGTTTGTTGAATGAAGCTTTTGAATTAAAATCTGAGAATTTGGAGCAAACAATTTTGTCAACTAGTATTGAAACTGTTGGTCCAATTTCATATTCTGATAATAACCTACAAAAATCAAAAAATTTGTTAATGAAACAGAGGTTTGCAAGGAGGTGATTGAAGGCTTTTGACTGGTATTAAATAAGAAACAAGGGTTTCCTGAGTCTCTTACTGAGAAATTGGGCTGAAAGTCTTTTGAAATGGGTCACAAAGGGTTAGGATACCTGCAGAGGTTTTCTAGCTTGTTTCAAAGTTTGAAATAAATAATTATACTATGAAAACTCACAATTTCTTCTCAAAATAGCATGCAACAGAAAAAAATAGGGTTTTTGGAAAAATTTGACAGGGTCTGGCCTGTTTTTTGGGCTTTTTGGCAGTTTCTTTCAATTGATTTTGAACTCTAACCGGATTTGTTTTTTTATTGAGGGTCTTTCAAATCAATAATAGCATCAATTTTTCGAGAAATACCTATTATAAATAGGTAAAAGTATTTAGAAATGGCTCTGAGGATTTATCACAGGTTCTGTGGTATCTTTTCTCGTTTCTGGAGCAATTCAGGGCTTCTCGGTGATCTTCAACGGTAAATATAGTCTTTACATTGGTTCTGGGCATAAAAATCATTTACAAGCTTCTTTTCTCTGAGTCAGAATATCAAATACAGTTAATTGAATAACAGTGCATTCTCATGGTTTATGGGGCGACTTAGGTTACATTTACTTGCAATTAATGACTGTCAAATCGGGCGGGAGGCGGTTTCGGGATTCAAATGAAAACCAGACAGTGGTTATCGCATAGGATTTTGGCAGTAAGCGGGTTTGTTCCGAATGAACGCGATCCAACAGATTTTTGACACGTCACAGAGGGAAAAATGGCCAATAGCACCCATTTCGCGTCTGATTTGAGATTTGGCAAATGATTACATTTTTCACGCGATATTTCTTTTGGCTCATTGGATCTGGGAATCGAGTGCGAAGGGTCAAGATTGGCTTGGAAGGTGTGGCCAAAGGAAATGGTGGGACTGGGAAAATTATGTATGCAGAGGGTTAAAATAGGCTTTAAACCTTTGTATTTTTCAATGGGTAAAGGTTTTAAAGCATATATAAGTGAGGTTATATATATAGGCAGCATGGTGCATATATAAAACAAAAGGTTTATATAAAGGCGGGCATAGGCGGATATGGATAAGGGGCGCAGTTAAGTTTTATTAAAAATAAACCTTAATCTATCTTAATAAAAATTTGGGTTATAAAACTATAAGGGGGAGTAATATGTTTTTATTCAAAACATTTGTGATATGACCGAATAAAACACATTTGGTGCAGTTTGTAATCTATTATATATTTTTAAACCTTTTGAATGATTTAATAACCATAGGGGCAGGATATTTGTTTAGCCATAGTTTTAGACCAAAGGGGGTTTTATTTGGGTTTTAGTTTAACACATGGGTAATAACTTTGGTCTAAAATATTTATAATAGTGGGTTTTTGGGGGTATTTAGATATAGGAAGTTAAATAAGTAGGATAAGGTATTATTTAGGGATAAAATAGGTTAAAAGTTAATATGAAAGGGGAATGGAGTGTACACAAAAATACATAAATCACTAAGTAAAGTGTAAAAGTAAAGCAAAGCTCATATTTTTATCATGTCACCAATACTTAGGATAAAGTAGTTTTGAGGATTTTTGTATGTTTCTGAATGAAGGAAGTTAATTAGATGGGTTTTTATGCTTCATTACGTAAGAATGAGTCGTTACTTATGAAAAGGAGTTATAATGTATGAATGAGGGATGGAATAATGATAAATGGGGATTTAACTTAAGAACTCAATATTTTCAACTAACCAGTCATCGAGCCTTGGGTCCGGTCCCAACAAAAGTTAGAGAAATGCTCTGAGCCTGTTTGATTGATAGCCTAGAATATTGAATTCTTATAGGGAGGGGAAATTAGTGATTTTTCCCAATGATCAATATTACATGCTTTCTCCACTTCTTTCTACCTACAGAGCCTTATTCTAACATTTTCTCTTCATTTTGCAGGTGCATTTAGGCTTGCAACCTTGGAACATTTATTCTTTTAAAGCATAACCTATCTAAATCTCTCTTATTTCATCCGAGGGCTTAGATTAAATTGTTGAGCTCCTCATTAATCTCTACCTATCTACTGATTTGTCAGGATTAAATTGTATGTCAAATATTTATTCACTATCTAAAACTTGAAATTGAAAACATGACGAGTCAAGATTAAGTAGTTTAACTCACCATGGATTATGGAATTTATTGACACTCTGCCATAATCATTTATTCTTGTAGTAAAGTAAAGTAGTGGCATTTGGACTTGCTCACTTTCGGGTCTTATTTTCATCTTTTTCTTTTGGGGTCTATATTTTCTAAGTACTTTAATATTTCTTTTAGGACTTTTTACCCTCTTTTTGGTTTTTATTATTTTTTCATTTTTTTCAAAACATGGGAAAAAAACTTGCAGAAAGCAAGGTATGTACATATTTACAAGACTATCAAAGTCAATTCAAACTTATGAATCCTATATTAATAGGACCCTAACAGCGACTTCACATGGGGATGACATCTCCTTTTGAGATGTCAAGAACACCGTTGACTAGTAGCCTGATCCTTTGAGCCAATCCCAAACATGCATTTGCTTTGCTATAAAATATCTATGACTAAAAACTCTTGGACTGAATTTACACCCTTTTATGCAAACTAAAAACTGATCCGAGACTAAAAAGGTGCTGCAACCTTCAAACCAAACTACTAAATCATCAATATCTTAGGGCCTTTTCCTTGGCTGAAAACTGAAAACTGAAATAAGCTGAAATTCTACCTACTTACTCTAATTAGTTGTCCAACTGTTGGTTAGGTAAAATGAAATAGCCAATGCAACCATTCAAGCATTATGTACTTTGATAGATTTTGTTGCATGTGCTTGTAGATTGTCAAAACTGAAATTCTACAACCTATTAGAAACTTGTCAACAAATGAGAGAATAAGGAAATACTTGATTTCCTTTGTTGACTCTAGAAACTTTTCAAAAGGATCTTCCAAGGTATATACACCAATGTTTAACTGATCTAAATAACTGTACATCTGTCCTGGATGACTTCCATGCCATGAAACTGAAATGTTATTTTCAGATAAACTTTGTGATGATATTCCTACTGATAAAAATGTTTGTTTGAGGAACTTTTTATCATCTTGATCTTGAAGCTCATAGTCAATAAATGAAGAAAGGCTTTGAATGCATTTATTATCCAACATATCTGCTATTGGATCATGAAAAAATTTGAAATATTTTTGCAATATATATATGGGTTTTAATGGAACTTCATAGATTTCTAAGGGTTTTTCATCTTTTAAAAACTGCAAATTTTTAGAGAATAATAGTATAGAACTTTCTTTCAAAATTTCTGAACTTTCTTCTTCACTCCCATATTTGATGTGTATAGTCTAATCACTGTATTTGAGCTGCTAAAACTGAACTTCCTCATCCCACAAACTAGCTATTGATTTCTCTATGAATTTAGCTTGAATTTGGAGAACATAATTATCATCATACTGATCATACTTAGGCAAATCTTCAGAAGAAGGAATGTCATCAATTATACACATTAGATCAGCAGATTTATTTTCTAGTAATGCTGATATATCTTGATAAGATTGGTTGAATTCTATTTGAAGGTCATCATTTTGTTAAATAGGAGTACTATCAGGCAATGGGCCTTTTTGGGAAGGTAGAATAGCATGAGCATCAACCTGTTCTTCTGTCTCTTCATGGATAAAATTTTAGTACATACATCAACATTAGAATAAGTAGAAACAATTTCTTCATTATGTAAACATTTTGAGGATGGTTGCATGTTTAGAAGCAAATTTATTTCTTCTTCGATGAGGGGGGGGGGGGGTGGGAATATTTGAATTTTTAGCTTTGAATAAAAAAAAATTTCTCTCTTATGTGAAAAATGACCACGAGGTTGAATATTTTCTTTAACTTCATTCAAAACATTATATGAAACATCATTTGTTACTACAGAGGGGCTTTGTGGATCTTGATTCATATCTTGATCTATTTGATATTTGATTAACTCCTCTTGATTATCATGACACTTAACTTGAGAATGAAAGTTATGTACTTCTTCTAATAAATCTTCAGGATGCCAATTTCCAAAATCTTCATCAATATTGTTAAGGTAATGTATGAGATATTTAGCCTGATCACAACAATTTTCAGCTAATGATAAATATGGAAAATCTTCTTTGTAATGCTCATAAAATACCTTATGAAAATCCTTTCAAGAAAATAAACTAGTAGGTTTGAGAGCTTCATACCATTCCCTTGCTTGTCCTTCTAAGGTTTCCATGAATATCTTCATGAGGAAATCCTCATGCCAATTACCCTTAAATCTCCATGAGTGTATATGAAATTTAATGAGATGTAATAAAGGATCATCAGTATTCTCATTTTGAAATATAGGAAGATTTTTATCCCAATTTACCTTTAGTAGTTTCTGTGGAAATCCAGGTATGTGATCTCTTCTCATGGGAGCATACCTACGTTTTATTCTTGGGTCATCTTGTAAATTAGTCATAAAGAAGGGCCACTATATCTATACAACCAAGTTAGATCCTTCTTTAAAATACAATATATATTGAAAAAAATTCTTAATGAGAAAGAACATAATGTCTTGGATTAATATCCAAGTTAAAAACCTAATCTTTCCATATTTTTCTTTCAGGTTCATTCCTCCAGTGGAGTCTTGATTGTGAAATGAGTCGCCAGGTGGATGATTTTAACCTTTGTGTGTCTGATCACTGTCCACCATCATAGATCAGATCTGAAACTATAAAATATTTCTAAAGAAAATGTTAGTCTTCCCCATTATGGTCGCCATTATGTTATCACTCAGTAATTTCTCCAAGTTCAAGAGAAATAGTTTGGGTAACCGCAAACCTACGTCAAACTCTAGGATCTAGCCTTCCCAAGGTTTAGAGAGGGCTCTCTCTTTAAGATTTATCTTTGTTTAATTTACCAATGTTAGGCTAGTTATGAATGGGTAGTTTTGGTTTTGGTTTTAAATGATTTGGTGGGAAAAAATCACTTGGAGGTAAGATAGACATAAATCTACTTTTCCATTGGGCTATGGGGTCTAACTCAAGCTACAATCACTAGAAATCAAGGCCAAAAAGGTAAAAATATATTCAGGGCAAGAAAGATAACCCTTAGAGATTTGGGAAAGTGGTTTTTTGTGAGGTGGTATGATCGGGATAAAGGGCACTTAAGGATCCTTTCATCTGGAAAATGGAAGTAGAAGGCAAAGGTCAAACGGGAGAAGGAGAAATTAAGGGTTCCTTGCACCAGAAATCAGAAGAAAACATTAAAATGGAAACTAGTTAAAGATAGGGAGAACTTGACTGATCCTATAGTGATACTCCTAGTCACACATTCAGATAGAAAAAACATAAAATGAATGCATGAAACTTAGAAAAGGAAACAGTGACAAGTAGGAAGTACTTCACTCATCAGCTTATCACATGGATCCTGAATTATGATGCCAGTTAGCTTGTCCAGTATGCTACTTCGAATTCAAACACAAAATAGCCTCCAATGTTCAACAAAAATGTCTATAGAAAGTCAAGAAATTTTATTCCACCCAAAATACTTCAAAGAGTGAAGTATTTATACAAATTCTAAACTAGAATATCTTGAAAAAATATCAAGATTGGTTTACAAATATCTCCAATTGTTTTATATAAATAGAGCTTAAGTAAAGGACACTAAAAAATAATGCATCTACTTGGCACTATTTTTTATGGATAGGTGATGAAAAAGAGGAGAATTTTAATTTGACCTCAACTCTTAGTTGATGATGACGCATCCAAGTCACTAACTGTCTCCTTTCTTTGTGCATTCTACTCCAGCAATTCTACAAAATTGGGGTCCAATTATACGTAAAATGTGAAAGAGATTATTGTATATAAATATGTTTTTGAGATAAACCTCTCTCATTGCCCTACAATTCTGCTCCATCTGGTCACAATAGGCTCTTCAAAACGATGTGTAAAACAGAGTTTTGCAGAGTCTGAAAAATAGGCTGTAAAGATGTGCATGTATCTCTCATTATGTAATAACTGTGCAAAATGTGAGATAGTTTTTTGTAGATGGGTATCTTGGGAACAAAAACCTCCTTCAGTTTTGTATGATGTATTTCTTATTGGTAATAATCTCCTTTGCAAACTAATGACTTAACAGGAATTTTCTATAAAAAGAGCTTTCAAATTTTGTTTAATATTTCCAAATCCATAATGGCTGTTAGAAAAGTGAGAGAGGTTTTTTTAGCTGGATACTTTAAGAACATAAACCGCCTTTTGTTTTTCAAAATTAATCTTGGATTGGTCACAGTAGTTTCTACAAAACAATGACTTGAACAGGAAATTTCTGTAAAAATGTCCCTTCTTGCTCTGTTTTCATCTTTTAACTTTTTGTTCTTTTAACTGGTTTTACTTTCACTTTGGATAAACTACATTGTTGTTGAAAGTATTTTCATCTTTATTTACCATTTACTGCCTATTTTTTTACTTTTGCTGTTTTATCTTGACTGCTTTGTAACTTTGTTTTAACTTTCACTCTGACTTTTACCTGATACACTTTAACTCTGATGCTCTTTGACTGTTCTGTTTTCACTGTCATTGTGAATTCTGATTACACTTTTACTATTCACCGTGCAAATTTCATCATTTTGATCTCTCTCTGACTTCATTTTATTCTTTCTTTGTATACAAACTGTTTGTTGAATGAAGCTTTTGAATTAAAATCTAAGAATTTGGAGCAAACAATTTTGTCAACTAGTATTGAAACTGTTGGTCCAATTTAATATTTTGATAATAACCTAAAAAAATAAAACAATTTTTTAATGAAATAGAGGTCTACAAGGAGGTGACTGAAGGCTTCTGATTGGTTTTAAATAAGAAACAAGGGTTTCCTGAGTCTCTTATTGAGAAATTGGGCTGAAAGTCTTTTGAAATGGGTCACAAAGGATTAAGATACCTACAGAGGTTTTCTGGATTGTTTTAGAGCTTGAAATAGATAAGTAAACTGTGAAAAATCACAATTTCTTCTCAAAATAGCGTGCAGCAGAAAAAACAAGATTTTTGGAAAAATTTGACAGGGTCTGGCCTGTTTTTTGGGCTCTTTGGTAGTTTCTTTCAATTGATTTTGAACTCTAACCAAATTTGTTTTTTTATAGAGGGTCTTTCAAATCAATAACAGGCTCAATTTTTCGAGAAATACCTATTATAAGTAGGTACAGGTCCTTAGAAATGGCTCTGAGGATTTATCACAGGTTCTGTGGTATCTTTTCTCATTTCTGGAGCAATTCAGGGCTTCTCAGTGATCTTCAACGGTAAATATAGTCTTTACACTGGTTCTGGGCATAAAAATCATGTACAGGCTTCTTTCCTCTGAGTCATAATAGTCAATACAGTCAATGTGTGCAGAATAAAGGAATAACAGTGAATTATCATGGTTTATGGGGTGACTTAGGTTACATTTACTTGCAATTTATGACTGTCAAATCGGGCAGGAGGCGGTTTCGGGATTCGAATGAAAACCAGACAGTGTTATCGCATAGGATTTTGGTAGTAAGCGGGTTTGTTCCCAATGAACGCAATCCAATAGATTTTTGACATGTCACGGAGGGAGAAATGGTCAATACCACCCATTTCGTGTCTGATTTGAGATTTGGAAAATGATTACTTTTTGCGCGCGATATTGTTTTTGGGCCATTGGATCTAGGAATCGAGTGCGAAGGGTCAAGAATGGCTTGTAAGGTGCGGCCAAAGGAAATGGTGGGACTGGGAAAATTATGTATGCAGACAGTTAAAATAGACTTTAAACCTTTTTATTTTTCAATGGGTAAAGGTTTTAAAGCATATATAAGTGAGGTTATATATATAGGCAGCATGGTGCATATATAAAACAAAAGGTTTATATAAAGGCGGGCATAGGCGGATATGGATATGGGGCGGGGTTAAGTTTTATTAAAAATAAACCTTAGTCTATCTCAATAAAAATTTGGGTTATAAAATTATAAGGGGGAATAATATGTTTTTATTCAAAACATTTGTGATATGCCCGAATAAAACACATTTGGCGCAGTTTGTAATCTATTATATAGTTTTAAACCTTTTGAATGATTTAATAACCATAGGGGCGGGATATTTGTTTAGCCATAGTTTTAGACCAAAGGGGATTTTGCTTGGGTTTTAATTTAACACATGGGTAATAACTTTGGTCTAAAATCTTTATAATAGTGGGTTTTTGGGGGTATTTAGATATAGGAAGTTAAATAAGTAGGATAAGGTATTATTTAGGGATAAAATAGGTTAAAAGTTAATATGAAAGGGGAATGGAGTGTACGCAAAAATACATAAATCACTAAGTAAAGTGTAAAAGTAAAGCAAAGCTCATCTTTTCATCATGTCACCAATACTTAGGATAAAGTATTTTTGAGGATTTTTGTATGTTTCTGAATGAAGAAAGTTAATTAGATGGGTTTTTATGCTTCATTAAGTAAGAATGAGTCTTTTTTTTTTTTTGCTAAGTAAGATTAAATTCTATTAGTGAAACATAATATACATGGAGGCTCAAGCCTCTACAGTTCAAGCCTGTATCAACGGCATAATTCGCAAAAAAACAACAAAAAAGGAGCTGCTCACACAGGGGAAACCAACCCATATATAGTTTGATTCACTGCCTCGCGTGAGGAAACCAGCATTATACAGAAAAAATTTACTGTGCCAGGCATAGATAGCAACATTTAAAATGACCATGATACTGAAAGAAATAAACCAGAAAAAACCTGGGAGACTAACTGTCATGAGGCATAGGAGGAGTCTCTTCTACGATGAGACATCTGTATTCGTTGGCGTCAGCGTCCTAGGTGGAGAGTGCTACGTGTCGAGGCTCCATGGCCTCACCATCTTTGCCCATGGCCTGTTTTCTCTACCCCTTGGTGTCCTTACTATTTCCTGAGTTTCTGCTACTGTCTGAGCATGAATTGTGCTTGCTAGAGTCATGATACCCCTTATCATCCGTAGAGGAGTTGAAGTCACTGCGTGGGAGCTTCTGCAAAATGGGCACACCATGGCTGGGAACCTCAGTGGGCTCCTCCCTGAAGGAAACTGAAATGGTGGCAACAACATGGGGATGGTCTAGGGAGCATTGGAAATGGAATTGTGCAGAGCTAGAGGTCTACGGGGTGACAGAGGGGACCAGATGAGGTAGAGGTTGTGGAAAGGGCGCTGAGGAAGAGGGCTGAGCCGAGTGACAGGGCTGACCGAACAAGCGGCCACGCCCACTTCGAGTGACGGGATACTTGCACAAGGAATGTTCCAGTGAAGAAGACGAAGAATCAGATCGAGAGGAGAGTGATGGATGAGCAGCATGACCTCTGCTGCTTCCATGCCTGCATCGCATGCGATGCCTGAGTCGAGGCATAGTGGAGCAGTAAGGGTGGAGGGCACTCTAGGCTGATGAAGAAGCAGGGCGGTGGCGCCACAGAGATGGAAGCTCAGAGGTGGTGGTGAGACCAGAGGTAGTTGAGAGTTTCAAGTGACAGAGGACACTCTGTGAGTAATGATGGCCTAGGAGGAATTCTATGCAACACCGAAGTATAAAACGTCTCCCTATTGGCATGCGGGAGCTCGACTCCGCGACTTCAGGGGGATAATAGCTTTTCACAGGAGGGGACCGGGGAGGCATAGAACCAGGAGGGCGAAGAGAATAACCAGGAGGTCAAAGACCATAACTAGGCGGGAGAGAGAGGAACGTCAATTTGAGGTGGAGGTAGCAGCCTCGCCATTTGCAATGAATTGAATGCTGCTTGGGGTGATGGCCAGAGCACTTAAATGCTCGCCGATGTAGCTTGTGGGTGGCCATGTGGCCATGCCATGCACCGACCCATAGGCCCATCACCGTATAAACCTCATAAATCACCTGCATCCGAGATTGTGTTGTCTTTGTGCACCAGATTAGTGCATTTCTGAATAAGGGTGCTATCATTGAGGATGGTGAGGGGTCCAACGTTAAGGATTTTAGGACTATCCACTCCTTTGTTAGCCAATAGGTCTGCCACCTTGTTTCCAGATATTTTGACATGTTTGAAGGATATGGCTCTATGGTGTTGCAACCATTTTTCTATGAGGTCCAATCTCGCAGTCAGTCTCCAGCTGTCAACGACTTTGGAGGCAAATGCTCCCATGTGAAGTTGATTGGCCATATTGATGAGGATTTGGGAATCACCTTCTATCTCAATAGGGAAGTAGTTGTGTTGTTGAGCTAAGCACAGCCCTTGCCATAAGCCTTCGAGTTCTGTATAGTTGTTGGAATCCCATCCTATGGAGCCGAAGAAGATTAACAAGGGATTGCCTTTATGGTCCCTGAAGATTCCTCCGTAACCTACTTCTCTTGGATTGCCCTTTGAGGCACTGTCAAATTTCATCTTCAATAAATCAACCGAGGGGGGGATCTAGATTCTTCGTGCGTCCAAATGTGTTCTGGGTGAACGTTCGTTAAGTGGACAGGGAGAGAGTGAGAGTTGCCAGTTTTCCCAAATAGATCTTTCCAAGGTTTGCGTGGGGAGCTCTTCCTTCTACCATTGATGGAGAGCCAGGGTTTCATTGTAGCATAGGTTGTTCCATATTACATCCAGAGGAGTGCTTTGGTTCTTGAAGATTCTCTTATTTCTTTCTTTCCAGATTGTCCACAGAGAGAGTCCTGGGAGAAGCTTCCACAGAGAGGTTAATAAATTACTATTGTATGGAGCGGAAGGCCAGTTGCGAATGGTGTTGTTTAAGTCTCTTGGTGTTCTACCCTCTCTTCTACATCTGAAGCTGATTTTTTCCTAGAGGATATTTTCTAGTAAGTAGGTGTCCATTAGATGCTGAATGGCTTCATCGTGATCCATACAGTTGGGGCATTGTGAAGGCCCTATGAAGCCCCTTTTGATGAGGTTGTCCCAAGTGAGGATTCTCTTATGGCAAAGGAGCCACATGAATGTTGAAACTTTAGGCCATATGCTCGGAGACCATAGATTGTCCCATATGGGGTCTGTGGGATCTTGGCCATGAGTTAAGAGTGTGTAGGCTTCTTTAGTACTGAATTTTCCCCGTGGTCTGTATCCCCATCGGAGTAGGTCCTTTTCCTCGGAGTATCTGATTTTCCTGCTGTTGAGCTCTATGTCTATGTCTCTGTCATTGTTCTCCTGTCGTTGGCCTAAGAATTTAGTTGCCTACTTCCACTATTGGTAGCCCTGGTTGGGGTGTGTGGTCCAATAATGATTAACATTGCCTTCTAGGCTTTCAATCACCTCCGGTTGTAGCTGTGGTGTGATGATGTTGACAAGTCTGGGTCATTTTTGCCACGAGTCCATCCAGAAGCAGGCTGTACTACCATCACGGATTTCCCAGAAGTTATGTTATTGTATCAGGAATCTGTGTTGTTTGGCTGCATCCCAGATCTGTGAACCAACTTCCACCGTTGTCAGTTGAATGAGATCTTCGGGTGGTCTATTATAAGCACATTTGGCTGTCCAGATTAATGCCCATGGCGTATGTGGAGCTGACAACCATTGCCACCAAATTTTGGCTCCCATGATTGTGTTACTGTGGTACGGATCACGGAGACCAAGTCCACCAACTTTCTTCGGTTTGCAGACCATTGTCCATTTAACTAATGCCCATTTTTTGTTTTTCCCTGAGGATCCCCAAAGAAAATTGTGTTGCAATTATTTGATCCGCTTGAGGACCCATTTTGGGGCTGCAAGAATAGAGAATAAATAAAGGGGCATAGACTGCAGAATGAATTTGATGAGAGTGAGATGACTGGCCAGATTTAGGGAGCAGAAAGTCCAGGAGGAGAGTCGAGCTTCCAGTTTTTCAAGAAGAGAGTGCCAGGAAGAGTGCTTGATGGTTGAGTCAATCAGAGGGGCTTCAAGATACTTGGTAGGTAGATGTGCTATGGTGAACCCAAGGATCCTGGCAAGACTGTTTTGTGTAGAGATCAGGGTATTGAAGAAGAAGATCTGAGATTTGGTTGCATTGACAGAGGCACCAGAGGCATTTGAGAAGGTATCCAGAATGGATTTGAAGGTGATATATTCTTGGAATGAAGGGTGCCCGAATAACATATTATCACCAACAAACTATTGATGGGTGGTTGCAAAAGTACCATGAACAGAGATACCTTGGAGTTGCTGGGTATGGAGAGCTTGCTGGATGAGGTGACTGAGTCCTTCTGCCATTAAAACAAAGAGAAATGGAGAGAGTGGATCGCCTTGGTGAATACCACAAGATGAGGAGAAGGGGCGAGATGGGATGCCATTGACCAAGATTGAGAAGAAGGAAGAGGATATTAGATTCATAACCCATCTGATCCATGTAGGGCTGAAGCCATAGGCTGATAGCATTTGTTGTATTTAATTCCAGCTTAACTTGTCAAATGCTCTAGATAAATCAATTTTCAGTAGCATACTTGCCTTTTTGTTTTGTTTTAGAGAGTGAATGATCTCATGCGTGAGAATAATCCCATCGAGGATTTGGCATCCTTCCTCGTAACTAGTTTGTTCAGGGGAGATGAGCAGAGGCAACAGGGGCTTGAGTCTATTGGAAATCACCTTGGAGATGACTTTGTAAATGAAATTACAGAGGGCAATGGGCCTGTACTTGTCTGGAGTGACAGCATGGTATTCTTTGGGTATGAGAGCTATGAAAGTGGCATTGAGTGAGGGGAGAAGCCAATGCATGGAATGAGATTCCTCCACTAGTTGCCAGACATCATTCTTTATGAGGTCCCAGAAATGATGGAAGATGTTGGAGGTAAAGCCATCCGGACATGGAGCCTTGCCATCTTTGCATTGTACCACCACTTGTTCAACTTCCTAGAGAGAGACAGGACAAAGTAACATTTGATTATGTTCTTCATTGATTAATTTGGGTATGTGTTGTAAAACTTTGGCGATTTCTGGCAGCCTGTTGTCTTGGTTCTCCTGAAGCACAGATTCGAAGTGAGTTAGTAGTTCTTTTCTATATCATGATGCTCTTCCAGCATTTATCCATTTTTTCTTTGGATTTGTATAATATTATTGTGCATTCTTCTTTAGATAGTGGATCGGTGGAAAAATTTGGTGTTTCTCTCCCCTTCTTTTAGCCATCTTATTCTGTATTTTTTCTTCCAGATTATCTCTTCTTTCTTTCTTCATTCGTCCAGTTGTTTGAGGAGGGTCAGTTCCTATGTTGCAAGTATCTCAGTTCTACCATCTTGGATGATGTGTTGTTGAAGCTCTCCATACTACTTTCTAGGATCTTTTTTTGTTAGAATATGTTCCCAAAAATGGAGTGATTCCATATTTTGATGTGAGTTTTGAGGTCTTTGAGGTGTTACTGAAATTGGAACATCTTGGATCCTACCGGTGGAGTGAAAGCTTGCCATGCTTTGGTAAACATATCCTTAAAATCTAGGTGAGTGAGCCAAAAGGCCTCGAATCATAAGGGTATTTTGGTGGCATCGCCCGGTCGCGTCCATTGGAGAGAGATAGGCCAGTGGTCAAAGCCTGAGAGGGGCAGAATAGATGCCTGAATATCTCCCCCGATGTGGATGGCGTTGTCTAAGATGAGAAAGTGATCCAGTTTAGAGGCGATTTGCTGAGAGCTAGAGTATTTGTTGTTCCAAGTATGCATGCCATTGGAAAAAGATAGATCTATTAACCAGTTATTTTGAATGCAGTTTTTGAAGTGGGTGTTGTCCATGTCTAATTTGGCCTGGCCTCCTCTCTTCTCTTCAGATTTGGTAATCATGTTGAAGTCCCCACCCTTGATCCAAAGTGGATGGGTTCTATTGGAATTGAGCTCTTCCATTGTGTTGAGCAACATTATTTTTTGCATAGAGTCTTGAGGGAAATATACATTGGTGAGGTGCCCATGTATATTGGTTCCGGTGAGATGGAAGGTAGCTTGAACGAGATTGTGCACTACATGAGCATCAGTAATTGAAATCGCTTGCAGATCCCAAGCTATGGCTAGGCCTCCTGAGGCTCCTAAAGCATCAACTGCAATTGAATGGCTTCCTGGCCAGGCGTTGGAGAGAATGGAGCCTAGGGTGTTACTGTTACATTTGGTTTCTTGTATGAATAAAACCTGGGGTATTTCTTATTGAATCATGTTTTTAATCATTCTGTATTTCATGGGGCTATTTAATCCCCTTATATTCCAAGAAGTGAGCTTCATTGAGAACTATTTTCAAGTGGCCGGTAGAACTTGGTAAGCTTGGGGTACCTTCCAGATTCCATTATCATTTCCCCAATTATGATGGTCCTTTGTAGGTCTATTTTCCTTCCTCTCTTTTTGGATTCCTTGAGGATTTTTTTCCCATCCCACTGAATGCCTAGTTGTATTCCCAGGGATATTTAGTGTTTTTGTGCGCGAACGAGGACCACCTCTAGACGATCTATCTGTCTGGCAGTTATTTTGTCATATTCCTTTTTTTTGCAGGCCTGTTCTAGACCAAAGATGTCCAGTTCATCCATGTCGATACTTTTTGGTTCCTCTTCCATGTGACTAGCCTGGCTGGCTTCAGCAACGAAGCCATCTATGTCCATGTTGTTGGGTTTCCAGATGACTAGTTCTAAATCATAGTTGGGATTGGTTGGTAGGAGGAAGGATTCAAGAGGAGGTTTCGAAGGCATATGAGGAATGTGAGAGTCAGAGCTGGGAATCAAGGGAGAAGGGGACAAGGAAGGATCAATCTTATTAGGATTATCAGAATCAAGTTGAGAATGCTTTGCTAGAATGTCAAAGCTATTACTTGTAGAGGGGATGTCGGAGGCTTGGGTGGGTGTTTTGGTGGTGGTGGTGGGGTTTTTCTTGTGATGACATTTGCGGGAGGGAACTTTGGTGAAACCTTCTGCATTAGAGTTTTCAGAGGTAGCAGTGGGTTTTTTGGAGGATGGATTGAGATGGTAGTCTTGGAATAAGTGGCCATGTGCATGGAATTTTTGGCAACGGAAGGGAACATGTTCATAATCAATAGGTTGTAGCCATTTAAAGTCATCATGAAAAAGACTTACCGAGTCCGGGAGTGCCTTTGATAGATGCATGTAGATGCATATTCTGGTGTATGAGGTGTATCACCTGAGCTTGGTCTCCTCTGTTGTCTTGATGAACTCCCCAAGTCCATTGCCTATGTCCTTTAACGATTCTTCATCCCAATATTCAAGGGGCAAGGAGTACAGCTGGATCCAAACCGACGCCCAGCTGAAGTCCTCTTTGTCGGGATTGAATCTTTCAACCCAGTCACAGAGATAAAGACCGGCTGAGTTGAAGAAGTAGGGGATTCCATCTAAGATGCGATTTCTATCTTTGATACAGTTGAAGATGGCATTGAAGAAGCCTTTAGGCCCTAGCTGAACGGTCACATGTCCTTTTGGTTTCCATTTGGAGCTAATCCAGCCGTTCAGGGCTTTCTCAGTTGGCCAGAAACCAACAAATTTTCTGATGAGTGCATGATCCTTCATGTACTGTATTTGAGCATGGATGTGGTGGCTTGGAAGATCTATCTTCAGGCGTTCTGCTGCTATTGGCCGGCAAGTAGCAGAGGTCACCTTAGGCGGAACCATTTTGTCAAGACACTCTATGGGTTTGTCTTGTTGCGCATCAGAAGAGTTGCCAGGATTCTGAGGTGCGTCAACGGAGGGCGTCTGCGTTGTGGCAGAGGATGATGTCTGCATCATGGAAGAGGAGGGCATCTACATTGCTACGGGATTGACAGGGATTTGATTACCTGTGGGGGAGGGCGTATTAACCCCCCCTGTGGAGGATCCATATGGTATGGATCAACGGCCTCTTGGAGACTCGACCATAGCGAGAGTAAGGATCATTAATGGATTCACCTGCACCAGAGCCGCGCCGTCGAGGTGGTTGTTGTAAACCCTAGCACAGAGTTTTCTTAGAGATTTTTTTCATTGCCCGATATCGCAAGAAGTAGTAAGAATGAGTCTTTACTTATGAAAAGGAGTTATAATGTATGAATGAGGGATGGAATAATGATAAATGAGGATTTAACTTAAGAACTCAACATTTTCAACTAACCAGTCATCGAGCCTTGGGTCCGGTCCCAAAAAGAGTCAGAGAAATGCTTTGAGCCTATTTGACTGATAGCCTAGAATACTGAATACTTATAGGGGAGGGGAAATTAGTGATTTTTCCTGATGATCAATATTACATGCTTTCTCCACTTCTTTCTACCTACACAGCCTTATTCTAACATCTTTTCTTCATTTTGCAGGTGCATTTAGGCTTGCAACCTTGGAACATTTATTCTTTTAAAGCATAAACTATCTAAATCTACCTTATTTCATTTGAGGGATCAGATTAAACCGTTGAGCGCCTCATTACTCTCTACCTATCCACTGATTTGTTAGGATTAAACTGTCTAACAAATCTTTATTCACTATCTGAAACATGAAATTGAAAACATGACAAGTCAATATTAAGCAGTTTAACTCATCATGGATTATGGCATTTATTGACACTTTGCCATAATCATTTATTCTTGCAGTAAAGTAAAGTAGTGGCATTTGGACTTGCTCACTTTCGGGTCTTATTTTCATCTTTTTCTTTTGGGGTCTATATTTTCTAAGTCCTTTAATCTTTATTTTAGGAATTTTTACCCTCTTTTTGGCTTTTATTATTTTTTCATTTTTTTCAAAATATGGGAAAACAACTTGTAGAAAGCAAGGTATGTACATATTTACAAGACTTTCAAAGTCAATTCAAAATTATGAATCCTCTATTTATAGGACCCTAACACCACCATTAAACCTACACACAGAAAATAAATAATTAACTTGAAAACCATGTGGAGAGGGTTCACTGCTTTTTCTGAGTTTTTGGGCCACCGGAGGGCGTTGAAAGAGGATAAAATGGTGGATGAGGTATGGTTCCGAAGGCGGAACCAAAAGGGAATTTGAATGGAAGCGAGATTTTTTGAATTTTGGTGTGGAGGGAAGGTGGTTTTGGAAAATTGGGAGTGGTTTATCACGCAACAGAAGGAGCGGTAATGGTTTTTGGGGCAGTGGATGCGATACGATTTAGAGGGCGACGCATGACAGGGAAAAACCACCCATTTCGCAAGGGTAAAAGAAATTTAACCCTGATGCTTTTAAATTTACGATATGTTGTGGGGGGCATTGGATCTCGAAGGTGAAGATTGACGGTGATTGCACTGTGGAGGAGCAGTGGGCAGGTTTGGAGGTGGAGCTCGGGGACAAGTGGCACAGTTTAACTTGGGCGCAGAGTTTGAAAAAAAGCAGGCCTAGAGCTTTCAAATAAATCAAATTGAATGTGTTGTTTTATAAGGTTTATGGGGGGGGTCATATAACAAAATGCGGAGCCTGTTGAAGTATTTATAACGGGGGTTTATATGGTAGACGGGTCAGGGCCATATGAGCATGAGAGGGGCTTAGGGCTAGAGGAAAGGGGCTTGGGTTTTTATAATATAAGGTCGGGTTTACGAATAAATTGGGGTTTTATTCATAAAACAAAAAATGACTTGACAAGTTTTAATAATTTAATTAAAATCAATGTAAAAATAAATTATTTTACATTGTTTTTGAAGAATAAAGGAAAGGTCTTTAGGAAAAAGGGGTTTTGAAGGGTTTTCAGAGGGGAAAAATGAGTTTTTGGAAGGGAAGAGAAAGTGAATGAGAATGGAGTGATGAGGGGGGGGGGGGTGAAAATGAGGTAAACCAGCCCAAGGATAAGTACTTTTAGGGAAATAGGGTAAACTGAGAAAGTAGAGATGAAATATAGTGAAATAGGTTTATTTAGGATAATTAAGGCAGTGAGATTTCTAAAACTCACAATATTCATGAATCTTGTTTTTAGAAATCTAGGAAAAGTATTTAGTCCTCTATAAATAGAAAAAATTACTGATGACTAATATTGGCTCAAGTGTTTACAATGCACACCCACCAAACATGAAACCCCCACTAGGCCTAGCCCTAGCGAAATTTCCGAAAGGTTTTTATCCATACATGGCCTATCAGCTGAGAGAGAGAGACCCCTTAACTTTAGAAGAAATGAAAAGGGGAGTTGTGAGTGTAGAGGCCAACCTGATTGAAAAGAGAGTTACATACAAGGATGAAGATGTAGCTTCAACCGCCTCATATAATGCCAAAATTGATAATTTAGTGAGGGTAATGGAAAGAATTATGGAAAGGATAAACTTAAATGAAAGAGTACCTCCTAGGGAAAACCAGGAAAATCCCCAAAACAAAAATAGGAATCCAAACTTCAGAAGAAACCCTCCCCAAATCATACAAATAGACAATGACCAACAAATCAGGCCCCCTTTCCAAGACAATTATGTAGATGAAGAGGGAAGAGATACTGAATAACCCGAGGAAAACCATGTAAACTTGATAGGTTATGATAATGAGGGTGATGTTTTTCTTACTGAAGAAGAACAAGGTTTCTTTTCCTCAGATCAAATTGAAACAAACTACGAGGATTCTGAAGACTACCAATTAGGATTTGAAAATTCCATAATGAAGGTCCATAGGCAATATGACCTTAGGAGAAAAAATAACCAAGAAACCTCCAAGAGAAACCAAACAGACACTGATGTTAGGAAAACCCCTGAAAAGACTCCTAAGAGGACAGAAGACAGTACCAACACTATGGCTAAGAAATTTGATCCAAAAAAATACAAAACTAGCCAGCAAAGTGGTGACCCAAGCTACCTTAGTACATCTACTAGTGGCCCTGAGAAAACTCTTTTATCCAAAGTCCCAAATCAGGATCAACAAAATAAACTTGTAAAAAAATTTATGGCTGATAAAACTGATGTAAATATGACCAAAATGCAAGTACCTTTCAGTTTTGAAGGAGAAATTACTAAAATCAAGATAACCATGCCTCTCACTGAACTGATTAACTAAGACATGTATAGGTCCCAAGTTTTGAAAGTTTTGAAAATGGGAAATAATAGTGACACTCTACACTTGACTGATGACAAACCAGAGTTATTGTTTAGACTTGAAGTAGAGGGAAAGTACCAAGAAGGAGCTATTCCTCCTTTCTATGTTACCCTAAACATACATGACAAAGTCTTACATAATTCCATGCTGGACTCTGGTGCCTCTCACAACCTCATGCCAAAGGTGGTGATGGAGAGATTAGGTCTGGAAATAACCAAACCTTACAAAGACCTGTATTCCTTTGATTCAACTAGAGTCAAGTGTTTGGGTCTAATCAAGGATTTATGTGTCAATCTGGCACAAATCCTTGCTAAGGGTTTGGTCATGGAAATAGTAGTGGCTGACATTCCCCCCAACTATGGTATGCTTTTATCTAGATCCTGGGGAGCCAAAATTCAGGGGAACCTTCAACTAGACATGTCATATGATACCATCCTTGTTTTTAACCAAACAGGGAGATTATACCAAGAATCACAGATGAAGTATATGGTTAGTAGCCAAGAAAGGCCAAACAACACACCTCTTTACTCCATCCATTCAGATCTAGATTCATTCATTTTATGTACTGAAGAAGAAATTGATGAAAATGTAAGTGAAATTGAGACAAATCTAGACATACCACAACAGTCAAACTAGAAAATGCATGAAGAGCTCAACAACCAAATCTCTAGCAACCCGAAACAACAACATGATGGAAAAGCTAAACTTAATTTTCTGTAAACTGAAGATGAAATTTCACAGCTAAAACTAAGCTTAGACTCTGAACAAGGTTGCTCAAATGAAGGACAAACATCAAAAACATAACCATTCCCTTCTTTCAATATAAAAATGTTCGAACACTTTCATATGGAAAAACTTCCTAAGAACCTAGATCAAAAGAACCTTAAGGCCTTGCAATACAAAAAAAATTCATCACCAAAAGGTTTTGTCACTTCAGAAGAGTAGTTTGATGCCAAATATAGTGTCAAGAAGCCTAAAGTGGTACCTACTGAGGCTGACATAGAGGAACACAACATAGGCAGCCTAAAAAAAACCCAAGATGATTAGGTTATCCGAAACTCTGCCACCCCACATAAAACTGAAATACATAAGGCTATACAAAGAGTTTAGATATGCCTTTACATGTGGTGATGAGAGACCAAACCCTTAGCAAGGATTTGTGCCAGATTGACACATAAATCCTTGATTAGACCCAAACACTTGACTCTGCTTGAATCAAAGGAATACAGGTCTTTATAAGGTTTGGTTATTTCCAGGCCTAATCTCTCTATCACCACCTTTTGCATGAGGTTGTGAGAGGCACTAGAGTCCAGCATGGAATTATGTAAGATTTTGTCATGTATGTTTAGGGTAACATAGAAAGGAGGAATAGCTCCTTCTTGGTACTTTCCATCTACTTCAGGTCCAAACAACAACTCTGGTTTGTCATCAGTCAAGTGTAGAGTGTTAGTATCATTTCCCATTTTCAAAAATTTCAAAACTTGGGACCTCTACATGTCTTGGGTAATCAGTTCAGTGAGAGGCATGGTTATCTTGATTTTAGAAATTTCTCCTTCAAAACTGAAAGGTACTTGAATTTTGGTCATATGTACATCAGTTTTATCAGCCATAATTTTTTTTACAAGTTTAGTTTGCTGATCTTGATTTGGGACTTTGGATAAAAGAGTTTTCTTAGGTCCACTAGTAGATGTACTAGGGAAACTTGGGTCACCACTTTGTTGGCTAGTTTTGTCTTTGTTTGGATCAAATTTCTTAGCCATAGTGTTGGTACGGTTTGTTGTCCTCTTAGGAGTATTTTCAGGGGTTTTCCTAACAGCAGTGTCTATTTGGTTTCTCTTGGAGGTTTCTTGGTTCTTTTTGCTCCTAAGGTCATATTGCCTATGGACCTCCATTATGGAATTTCCAAATCCTAACTGGTAGTCTTTATAATCCTCATAGTTTGTTTCAATTTGATATGAGGAAAAGAAACCTTGTTCTTCTTCAGTGAGAAAAACATCACCCTCGTTATCAGAACCTATCAAGTTTACATGGTTTTCCTTAGGTTATTCAGTATCTCTTCCCTCTTCATCTACATAATTGTCTTGGAAAGGGGGCCTAATTTGTTGGTCATTGTCTCTTTGTTTGATTTGGGGAGGGTTTCTTCTGAGGGTTTATGTTTTGGGGATTTTCCTAATTTTCCCTAGGAGATACTCTTTCATTTAAGTTTATCCTTTCCATCATTCTTTCCATTACCCTCACTAAATTATCAATTTTGGCATCAGATGAGGAGGTTGAGGCTAAATCTTCATCCTTGTATGTAAATCTCTTTTATGACCTTATCATAGCCCTCTTTTCAATCAGGTTGGCCTCTACACTCACAGCTCCCCTTTGCATTTCTTCTAAAGTTAAGGGGTGTCTCTCTCAGCTGATAGGCCATGTCTAGATCAAAACCTTCCAGAAATTTTGCTAGGGCTAGGCCTAGTGGGGGTTTCATGTTTTGTGGGAGTGCATTGTAAACACTATTAAACCTTTCCCCTATATTTCTCTTAAGGTCACTATACTCTGAGAGGATTTGGAGAGGGTTCTTTTTAATTTGCCACTTGTTTATGAATGTCTGGTAAAGGGAAGGGAGATCATGTATGCTATTAGGAGTCAATATTTTGAACCATTTTTTGGCTTCTCCTCCCAAGATTTGAGAAAAAATCCTCATTTTAATGGTCTCCTCTTCTAATTCAGTGTAGTTAAAAGCTTCATTCATCCTATCTACATGTTGTTGGGCAGTGGTAGATTTAGCTCCGGTAAAGTGAGGAATTCTGCATTGGTAGTCATTTGGTAAAGGTACCATAGGTTGTGGTAGCACTAGGGGGGCATACCATGCTACCATGATGGGAGTTAATGGAATCCAAGGAGGATTAACAAGAGGAGTATTTGTGAGAGGAGGTGGAGGATGAAGTGGAGTGGTTTGCACAATGGTGGTATGAATGGGTGTGGTGGAATTACTTGGACCAACAAACTGATTCTGAGAAAACTTGGGATGGAAAGAGCTAAAGTGACGGAGAAGCTGAAATTTAGGAGGAGTGGAAGGAGATTCTTATCTACTAGAACTCTGCTGTAAATCTATAGGCTCAAAGTCAGTCTGGTCAATTCCACTTTGTGACTTGGTTCTGAAAAGGTTCCTTGCATGGTGCAAGTCAAACTAGGGATCTTGCAAGGCTGTAAGATATTCAGGGACATAAATTTCTCTATGAATGGTCCTGAAAATAGTTAAATATTCAGTTTTGGAAGTTTTCCACAAAATATTTTCTGGGTCATCAACTATAGTAGGAGGATTTGGGTCCAGATGAGATCTGGTATTGATCCTTTGTGAAGCCAGATTTTAAACTCAAAATGTAGAGAGGTTGAAAGTTTAGGACTGTTTTCGAAAGGCTGACCTCTCTTAGTGCTTTCTAAACTCACACAATATGTGACTAGGCTTCTAAACTTCTCAGGGATGATTTGACATAATCCTAGGGAAGTCTAATGAGAACTAGTGAAGTAGTAGGCCTACTGGAGGCTAGTTGAGTCACTAGGTGGATGCTTTTTGCTGTTTTAAGGATATGTATTTATGGTCCACCACCAATAACTGAAAAAAAAACCAATATAGGTATGTTTTTGGGGTTTTCTGATTTCTTTTATGTAGCCCTAAGGGTTCTATGAGTATTCTCTAGTTGAGTCATCATTTTTCTAGGATGGTGAGACAATTAGATTCCACTGTTTGGCTAACCGTTTGAGTTCTCTATGATTTTATAAAGGTTTTGAAAGTTGTAAGGAGTAATTAGATTGTCACTAACTCAAAAATATTTTCACCTTGATTTCCAGTTATGTTAGGCTTATGAGTTGGTGATAAATCAATAGATAATTTTTAACAAAGGTTTCTGGAGTCCTAAGGGATACTTAGATTGTTACTGACTCAGAAGGTCCCATCGTGATCACCATTATGTTATGTTCCCATGATTTGATAGATTGGTATACCAAATGCATAGGGTAACATCAGAAAAATCTTTGGAGTCCCAGGACCTAGCCTTCCTGGACTCAGAGAGAGATCTCTCTATTGTATGCAAAGGATGAGAACTTGTTTGCCTTTAGGGTTTGATTTAAGGCTAGTTTTTAAGTGTGGGGTTTGTTTGATTGTTTTGGTTGGGTAAGATGGTCAATTAGAATAGATGGAGTGAGGAAATATTCAAGTCATGGGGCTATAGATTCTATAAAATTCATGGAAAACTCAACAACGAATCAGGGTGAATCACAGGGAAAATCTAGCATGGTCAATGGATTCTCAAGGTTTGTGTGAAATGAGATGAACATCAAGTTTGTGAAAAAAGTAGGGCAAAGGGAAATCAATAATCCTTTGTCAAATAATTTAACAAGAAGGGAATTCAACACTACAAGCATAAAGAAGCAATCATAAGACAGGTCAAACCAGTAACTCTTTGATTCAACTCAAGCAATTAAGCATTTCAGACAAATAATTCAGTGAACTATAGAAGGCGAGAAACTCATTTAACTTCTAGTGATTTAACCTTCAAGGTTAGAAAACATTTAAGCTAAACATATAACTCTAATCAAGGAAGAGGGAACTCCTAAACATCATTGATCATATCCATAAAGATCTTCAAAACAATTCTTCAAGCATGGACAAAGGGTATGATCGAAACATAGCCTCTTTGGCAAACCTAAACAATGGTACTTCAAAGAGAGACCTCAAGAACAGTGTTTTAGTGATATCAAACAAGCAGGGCTAACCTCAAAACATCTATGATATCTACTGTATTGAACCATTCATGAGATAAACATGCTTGGGTGGGTCTAGAGAGCAATTAAGGGTTCTCTAAACTGACCTAGAAGAGGAAAACATAAAGGCAGTGAAGAACAAATATAGCTAAGGTGCCTTTGAATAACAATTTTTAGTCTAAATCCTTTGTCTCGCTGCAACATAGAGGGATGAAACACAATGATACACAAGAAAACAATAACTAAATACAAACACTTCACGATTGACCAGGCTTAGGGATCCTATGAGCAAGCCTTCTTCATCAACAAGAAAAACAAGCCATTCACAAGTTCTATAACACCAATTTCCTCTTCAAACTCCAAAAAACCATTTATTTATCTCAAGAGTCATCAAATTCCAACCTCTACAATGAAGCCTCAATGCTCTATTTAATCAGCAAATGAGGAGGTGAAGCTAAGTTAGAGCTTGTGTGTCATTTATTACAGAGTTTAATGAGTTTTTTACCTTTGAGACCATGCAAGGCCCAAGGCAAAACTATCTGAAGGTGCTTCTCTAAAACAATAACTCCTATCTTAACTTTTGAGTTGATATATGTGAAATGTTTGACTTTAAGGATTTTTAATAACTTTACAATAACTGCTGGTAGATGGAAAATATCTCTGACTGGGTGTAATAACTATTTGATGCTTTATTGAAGAAACAATGCTGTAGGTGGAAAAATATATTTGAAGAAGTAATTGAATTTGTGGATTTGATCCTTCAAATATGTTCCTATGTCTAATTTTCCTTTGTTTATCATTAAAATTTGTTTAGGCCTCAAAACATTAGATCTACCTCTTAACTCTCTATTTTACTATCCTTTCTCTTTATTCTGCCTTTATCTATGCTTTACTTAATCGCTTTGATTAACCTTTTGATCTTCTGTCTTTATCCTTTGAATAATTTAACCTTTATTTGTCTATCTTCACTTTCTTTAAACTCTACTTTGCTGGCTAATCATTTGGTTTTATCTTTTAATCAGTTATTAACCTCTCTAAATTTGACTTTTCTTTATCTACAGTCTTTTTACTGTCTTTCCTTCTCTTGTGCTTACTGTCTATCTGTGTTTTTGGTGCAGTGATGCGCTCTTCCATGCAAGAGGGTTTAAATCATACTCCTGATCATGATTCAATGGGTTCAATATTTTATCCTTCACCTCTAGTTCCCTTTATGAATGAAATGAAGCTTTGGATCATCACCTAGACCTTTATTAAACCATTATGGACCATGATAATGCTTGGTTTGTATTTCTGCCATTAAAACTACACACAAAAAACAAATAATTAACTTGAAAACCATGCGGGGAGGGTTCACTTCTTTTTCTGAGTTTCTGGGCCATTGGAGGGCGTTTACAGAGGAGAAAATGGTGGATGAGGCATGGTTCTGAAGGCGAAACTGGAAGGGAATTTGAATAGAAGTGGTATTTTTGA
The DNA here is from genome assembly GCA_034641835.2 of Pinus albicaulis. Classification (NCBI taxonomy): domain Eukaryota; kingdom Viridiplantae; phylum Streptophyta; class Pinopsida; order Pinales; family Pinaceae; genus Pinus; species Pinus albicaulis. The sequence goes on from CM076581.1 coordinate 1,602,451,674, forward strand.
GTTTTGTCGCGAAGGGAAGGTGGTTTTAGAAAATTGAGAGTGGTTTATCGTGCAACAAAGGGAGTGGTAATGGTTTTCGGGGCGATGGATGCGATACGATTTAGAGGGTGACATGTGGCAGGGAAAAACCGCCCATTTTGCAAGTGTCAAAGAACTTTAACCCCGACGCTTTTTAATTTGCGATATGCCCTGGGGGCCGTTGGATCTCGAAGGCAGAGATTGACCGTGATCACACTGTGGAGGAGAGGTGGGTAGTTTTGGAGGTGAAGCCCCAGGACAGATGGTGCGGAGTTCGAAGGAAAATGGGCCCAGGGATTTCAAATAAATCAAAGAGAATGCACTTTTTTATAAGGTTTATGGGGGGGGGGTCATATAACAAAAGGAGGAGGGTTGAAGTATTTATAGTGGGGGTTTATATGGTAGACGAGTCAGGGCCATATGAGCATGAGAGAGGCTTAGGGCTAGAGTAAAGGGTCTTGGGTTTTTATAATATAAGGTCGGGTTTACGAATAAAATTGGGTTTTATTCATAAAACAAAAAAGGACCCTACAGGTTTTAATAATTTAATTAAAATCAATGTAAAAAAAAGTATTTTACATTGTTTTTGAAGTGTTGAACCCTTGGTTAAACTGAGAGAGGGGGGGTGAATCAGTTTAGAGCAGTCATGTTCTTGTAAAAATTTCTTTTACACTTATTTACATCTTCATTTCGTGATCAACTTAATATAAAATGGAACAAAAATCTTAATAAGTGAGCACGAGGTATTAAGAATATTAAATACAAAAAATCAACATACAATCATCATACACATAGACAATAGATATAAGTGGAAAACCATAAGGGAGAAAACCACATCTCATTATTGTTGTGATGCAAAGGCAAGCTCCAACTCCCTCTCACCACTGATTTTTTGTAGGCTCCAACCTACAGGAGGCTACAACCTCAATTATGCAAGCTACAAATTGCAAGGAAGCTCCAACTCCCATCTATTTTCTGCAGGCTACAACCTACAGGAGGCTCCTACCTCAGCCAGCTACAACTGGACATCTATCAAGCTACAACTTGATATGGAAGCACCAACTTCCTCACACTACTATGAAAAAAAATGATGATTTACCTGGATATCAACTCTGTTATATTCCTTCTTCACTGTTTTCCTCCACCCTTCATATCTGCCTTTTTCCTTGGATCTTCACAGTTTCTCTGTCTACTCCTTCTTCTTCTTACTCTTTCTCACTTCTTTCTTCATTTTATCAACCCTTATGCATATCCTGGTAACATTATTTATAGATATCACCTCATAACTATTTTCATTCCACAGGGAATTTGAAATGAACAGGTATGACGCTTTTCCTTCCCCCTTCTCATTTTCTTGTCTAGCACATTCAAAATAATATAACAGAATGTATTACAGTGGAGTTTTGTTGTGCCTACGGAGACTTTCCTTTGCATCACATACAATAAAATAATTAAATCATTTACATTTACAGTTACAACAAATATATTTCAATTCAGCCTTTTTAGCTCTTGGTTCGTTGTGCATTTGTCTTTTCTGTTGCTGTCAGAGTCATTTCGGTTTCTGCTATTACATTCAACACAGTTCTGGAAATCCACATACTTCTGAACTTGAAATGCTTTAGGTTTCAACTTTGGTCTTCATTGCGTATGTTCTCTTTATCGCACTTCAGTGTTTCAAACGTTCTTTGCTATATGGCTCCTTTTCTTTCCGATGTGACTTACAAAGGGAAATCACATACACCCGGAATTGAAATCTCTTAAATAATGGTTCTGAGTTGCATCGCATCCGGCTCCTTTATCGCACTTTGTCCTGAGCTTGCAATAAGCGATATGTGATCGAGTCCCACTTGAATTTATCACTACTTCGCATCGCAACTCACATGACTTCTAAGATTGTGCGATATCTCTCTTGAGCTTTGCGATCTGTGATATGCGATGAAATTCACATCGCCTCCATCGCATCGCATTCATCGATTGCATCGCAAGTTCTATAACTTATGAATTCTTATCACATAAGCATCACCAATGTGTGATATTGCATTGTGCCACCACATTTACCTTCGCATTGGCACATCGCATCGCTTCTATCCATATCATCGCAACTTTTCTCTTACGATCTTCACCCCTCCGATCTTGCGATTTACGATATGCGGGCCAGATCCACGTCATCTCCATGTCATCGTGCCATGTCACCTTGCCACATCATCGCCATTTCACTGCCACATCATCTTGATTTATTTTCGATTTGTGGGGTCAACTCAACGTTAGCTGCCATGTCACTTGCCACGTTATCCCCACGTCATTACATCTCACTTCGCATTTTCCGTGACCACTGCATTTGTGCGATTTTTCTCCTACCCCGATTGCGATATTCGATCGCATCTCATTGCATCCATTGCATTGCATCTCCTTTAATCTCATCCGTTTGTTTACGCTGTCCTGCTCTGTGACACTGGTCCCACACCTTTTATCATTCCGCTCTTTATATACAGTTTTCTTTAAAACAAAGCATATCAAAAAAATGTATTGGCCCCACAATATGTATGGCACCAGACCTCAAAAGACGCTTGAATCATTAAATTAGATTCACGGTACTGCAGAGGCACTCCTCGGTATGGAAAGATCATCGGGCTTGTGCTACTGCAGTGAATGACAGTCATCGATCTGTGATCAACGCTCGAAGGGCGAGTCAACTGCGAAGGCACCCCCTTGGTTTAACTATCAGGTTGTTTTTGCCCCCGCGGTACCGTCGATCCTAGATCAACGTTTAACCATGCTCATAAGATGCGTTGTTCAACTCTGTGACACCAATCCCACTCCTTTCATTATCCTCTGCACAACTTCTGATGCGAAAATCATCAGATCTCAATTGTTGATGATCAAACTACTATCGCATTCAATTAACCTCGACGACTTATTGCTCAAAAATCATGCAAAACTGGTGGTTTCACGTCTGTGACGTGTCACAGTCTTATTTGTTCGCGTTCAATTTGAATAAAACCACTTACCACTTGAAGGCTATCCGAAAACCATCTGTTGTTTTCCAAAACCTCCTTCACTGTTCACTGCGATGCTACTCACAGTTCCGCTGCACCGTTGACTCCTAATTCCACATCTAATTTCTTTCGTTACACCTCCTCTGTATACTTGTTCAAACAAACCATCGATTCATTTCACTGCACTATGACTTCTCCTTTACTCCATAATTCTGCTTTCATGATATCAACCAGTCTTCAAACCCTCTCTAGCATTCATTCCACGCATGGTTTAACCTCTATATTCAATTTCTGTGGCTCTTATCCATCATTTTCCATTACAGTAAAAACCCCAAATGGGCAGTCGCAACCCACTGATACATTAAACCCTGTGTGACATCTCTGCAACAATTCCATCTGAATCTGATTTTCTTCTTGTCTTGGTGCTGCTCCTTTATGCTCCTTTTCCATCAATTACAATATTTCCAACATGAAGAATAAAGGTAAGGTATTTAGGAAAAAGTGGTTTTAAAGGGTTTTCAGAGGGAAAAATTGAGTTTTTGGAAGGGAAGAGAAAGTGAATGAGAATGGAGTGATGCGGGGGGGGTGTGAAAATGAGGTAAACTAGCCCAAGGATAAGTATTTTTAGGAAAACAAGGTAAACTGAGAAAGTAGATATGAAATATAGTGAAATAGGTTGTTTTAGGATAATGAAGACAGTGATATTTCTAAAACTCACAATATTCATGAATCCTGTTTTTAGAAATATAGGACAAGTATTTAGCCATCTATAAATAGCAAAAATTACTAATGAATAACACCCCTCACCACAATTCCTATGTTAGACCCATCACATCTAGGATCCTGATCTTTCATATCAGTGCCCCCCTTGTTCGGTTGAAGCTTCCTTTTTGTCGACTCCAACAAATGTTTTCCAAAAAGGAAGTGGTACTTTGGATCATCCCTCTCCATAAAAGGGGCATCCTCAGGTGGCACTGTGGGAGACATCATTGCCCACAAATTTCATCGATCCTCCTAAAATTCGACTAAAACACAAGCTTTCATGTCAAGATGGTATCGTACCTTACAACCATTGCACTTTGAACAAATTCGTCGAAGACCCATGCCTTCATAAGTGTCTCGTCCAACAATTCTCACATGGGAAGGTCCCAGCCAACGCTTGTGAAAACAATGCACAATTATATGCCATACCAAGTTTACGCATATGGGCACCACTTTCCACTATTGTCAAAGAAAAATTCCCCTAAGGGAGTCAGCAGTCATCGTCATCAACCAACATATCACTACCATATTAGTGACATAGATAGAACATGTATCCATCAAATAGATTTGTTTAACTAGCCACAATTACGAGCATGGCTGTAATATTCCTAAAATTTAGCTTTTAGGTAAATGGAATATTATAGATCATTTTGTCACTAGGTAGGTGAATAAGTGGGTAGGGAGGCCCATAAATCTCCTTAGCAACAATAAAAACACTTCAAGTGTGAAAGGAGACCTTCTAAGCAGCTAAATAAAGTGCCTGTAAGTCGAAACATGGGTTGGATCACGTTGAACCAGTCAACTTTGACCAAGTCAACAACGCTGTTATGGAAGAGTGGATATTAAATGAGGAATAACGCAGTTTTGGAGGGAGGTTGATTTCATGAAGGAAATGACCTAATTGAGTTGGTCCAAGGGCAAGGAAGCTCATAATCTATATAAGGAAGAGGATGGAAGCCATATGGGGTTATGTTTTGGAATATTATTGTGTATGTGGTCTGTTTAGACTTCTTGCATTCTTCAGCTGTTTAGTTGAGATTGTTGTGTTTTTTAGCACCGAGTGTTCCCGAGCGGGAATCCCACCTCTTTCCTTGAGAGGCCTCTTGGAAGAGAATTGCATTTCATTTCCACATTCAGGTTGAAGGCCAAGCTGCAAATTTCCTCATCAGTACAGTTTCTGCAGGATATTGTGCTGTGTTGCAGGGTGTTGCAGTGGAGGGTTGAGAAACCCACTTTTTGAGCTAGTTTCTTATAGGAGGAAGGATTCCTTCACTGGGAGATCAGTTTGGAGGGCTCTTGAAAATATTCAAGTCTTTGGCACCAAGCCAACTATTTTTCATCATTTACAGTGTTGTTCTAGCTGGGAATTGCATTATTTTGGAGGGCAGCTTCAGTGAGGGATCTTATGGCTCCTTTAGAGTGTTCTCCTGTGATTGTAGGGTTCAGCCTTTCATTGGAGGAGGCCTTTTAGGGGATATACATCAGATCTAAATTATTTCAGCCTTATATACTCATGTGCTTTAGTTTGCAGTGAATCTTTATCCCTAGGGCTTTAGATCCCATCTTACACAGGGTGTATTTCAGAAAACCCTTTCCGGGTTCTTTGTAGGAGTTTGTATAAAGCCTTGATCTACATTTTTTATATCTTTTTAGGCATATAACAGCCCTACATATTTTGTACATTCCTTTGCTGTAGTAGTGAATTTATAACTGCGCTATTACAGTCTTCTGACATTTTGTATTGTAGCAGCAGTTCATATTCAGGAGTGATTTCTTATGGGAGGCTTGTTTCCTCATTGTATATGATTCATGCCTCACTATTTTGTATTTCTTTTCTGATCTAATACATGATATTATGTCTCCATATTGGTCTCCAATGTTAATGAGTTGATTTACACTTCTATTTCCAGTTTTGTGTTCATATATTGCTACTTCCTGATTTGGGGATATTACAGTGGTATCAGAGCATAATCTTCGCTCAGCTTGTGCATTCAGCCAATATGTCACCATAAGAGGAGAAGCTTCTCACAATAAGAGGAGATGTATAGAAAAAAAAAAAAAAACATGACTCCATTATTTGGAGGAAGAGAGGAAGAGGAGCTCTCAAAGCTTCTTTTTCAAACCATGTAGAGCATCAAGGGAGATATCAAGAAGATAAGAAGGGAGATGTGTAGAGAATCTCCAAGGGAGTTTGAATCTAAAGAAAACTCTAGATTTCTACGTGATGAGTGCTAGCATGCAGCCACACATTATGATTCACAGAGCAGTCTTATGCCCAGATTTCCTATGAGGGATATGGAAGTAGAAGAAATGCCAAAGAAGGAGACTCTTAGTGAGTACCTGCAAGAATATGAATCCCTAACCAAGAGGTTCAAAGATCACATCAAATTCCAAGAGTTTTTCAAGATCAAGGAGGAGAGGAGCACAAGGTGCAAGCAGCATGATGTGGGTAGATTATTTATATCTACTTTTGATGGTTCTCTCAAATGTTCAGCTAGGGCTTGGGTGAAGGAGCTAGACACCTATTTGTAGCAACACCAAGTTTCAGAGAATGAAGCCATCAAAGTTGGAGCATTGCATTTTGAAGGTAAGGCCTATGCCTGGTGGATGTTTGAATCTTTTTCATTAAAAAATGCAAATACATCTACTTATGCAAAGTTAACTAGGATAATAGTGGAAAGGTTTGATGAAAAACATTCTGAAATACCTTTGGTGGAGCTAAACAAACCTAAACAAACAAAACCTTTGCATGGGTTGGAAGGATCTATAAACCCAACTCCACTTCTGAAAACCGTCAAGGAAGGTTAACATCTTGTATAATACCTTGATAGAAGCAATATATCTATCTCATATTCCTGGAAAAGAGGGCATGGAGATCCCTTTTTCAAAAGAGGATCCTCTTATTGAGAAGGTGACTCCCATTCATATTGAAGAGGAAGAGAAGGTTGGGGGGAAAAACGTTGTCATATCTAGAGCATATCTAACACCTCATGGAGGGGAAATGGGAACCCTTACTTCCACAAGAGGAGTTATTGTATGTTCAAAAGGAATCCCAAAGGATCTCATATGTGGAGGTCAATGTAAAATCCATGAACAACATGTGCCATTATTGATAGATTGTGAGACCTTTCAGATGAAAGGAGAAGGTAGGGAGGAAGGCCAGCATAATATGATTAGAAGCACACACCCCTATCTATTTCAGAAGGTTGATGCATAGAAGAGGCAGACTGATTTGCTCAGTGAGGGAAGGGACAAAATTTTCCATTCATATATGTAGTCTACTCTTGATATTGATGTGTCATTGCATGGAGGCATTCCACTGGGGAGACCACCAAATCAGTAGGTGATGAGAGATGCTTCACATTTGGTTGCACCAGTTATTGATTGCAGAGGGGTGAGGAAATTGGGAGGACTTGATACAATACTAAGAGTTTTGGGTAGACTCAAGGAGGAGGGATACACTCTCCCATTTTCGACATTACCCACTGTCTGTAATATCCCAAATCTGGAATTTTCTACAACAATGAGAATACCATAAGGTATTTTGGAGTTGTAGATGTAGTACTATGACTGATAATTTTTTTTATAGTGCATATCATTCAATAATATGATCAGCAGAATCCTTTACTTCACTCTTGGACTTAAAAGGGTGGGGAAAAGAGGTGATTTACACCGTAAAATGAGTGTATTAAGAAATCCGCGTAAAAATAAGTGAAATGGCTGTAGGATATTTTTTCTTAGGCCATGTGGGACTCCCATGTCAAATTTCACGTCAAAATAATGATCCTAGCTATATTAAATAGTTTCTCCAATCCCGATTAGGCTTAAAAACCCTAATTTCCCATGACTTAATGTATGCAGAAGTTTCTGAAGCTAAAGAAGCATGAATTTATGAAGGGATTAGATGAAATATGTTCATAAAATCATGAAATTAGATCTGGGGAAAGAATTATGCATTTTCAAGATTAAAACAGAGATTTTACATGGATAAACCCTCAAGATTGAAGTGGTGCAACACTGGAAATTGCCAAGAAAGATAGACAGTGTAATTTTCTGAAGACTAAAGCACTGATTTATTATATTTTAGATATAGAAAAGATATATGCATGAAAATATAGATCTATTATAGATCTGGAAGCCAAAGAGACTGTTTATTACACTCCCCTTGGGGATTTCAGCAATACATGAAAGTACAGAAGTAGATCTGAGTTTTACTGCAGCAGATCTACAGAATGATTCAAGAAACTTGAAGCACATACTTCATTGAATGAATCAAATCTGAAACATACATGGATTGGTTGGCCAATCCATGGATCACCACACTGCAAGGAGAGCTCCTCTACACGAGAGATCTTGTCTCCAAAACAATGCCAAAACCTCTGAAACACTGCTCCACAAAATTTACAAAAATTAGGGAGAGAAAATACACAATTGATAATAGTATACAATTTGTCCTAATGCCAAGATATGAAACTGAAGCTCAAGCTGATACTACACTCTTCCAGGAGGATAAACGACTCACTCACTGAGAAGATATGATAGTATGATCTAGATCTGAGTAGATCTAGATTCCACTTGCTGCATTTCACTTAGAAAAAGAAACTCTCATTGGATTTATGCTTCCAAAGAGAGATGGAGCTTGGCCATATGCCAGATAGTGGAAAATAAGCACAAAACCCTCCAAGAGCTACTCAATGGAAGGATGGAGAACCCCCAACATGAGATCCTCACTAGTCTCTTGCTAAAAAGCCGAGAGAACTAGAAATTTTCTAAGCAAACATAATTCTCCAAAATCATAATACATTCAACAACCTTTCTCTTGAGCCTTCTCCTTCATTTTATAAGATGAGGATGTGCAAAACCCTAAACCACCTCCAAAACTTTAGCTCCTTTCACATGAAGCTCCTCCATCTAAAACTACGCTGAGCCTCTAGATGATTCAATGAATCTAGACAAAACTAAGATTTGGTCCTATTGACCTAGTCAATTGTCTCAATCCTATTTCACACACAAGTGGATTTTATTACAATGGCCTAGATTTATCCTTTTTCACATTGGGCATGTATTTATTCTTTGATCTAAGGAGTTTTACATGTCCTCCATTAGTCATTTATTCATAAACATGAAAAGAAAAGTAAAACAAGGAAAAATTGAATATTCCTATTAGCTTGGGATAATTTAGGAATATTACAGTCCTCCCCTCCCAAATGTTGCTTGTCCTCAAGAAACTATAAGGATAGAACTTAAGGATGTCCCCTCCCCCTACTGTAGCATCCACATATGATGATCTCCTCCAAATAATGAGATGTTGTGTCAACAATGAATCTCCATAGTGCCTCTCCCAAGCATGCAAGTTAGCTAAATGGCTATCATCATGAATAAGTAGAGTTATCAAGAAGGAAATAAGGTGCTGCCTAGAGGATCCCTTGAGGCATGGGATTTGAAATTTATTGGGAAACAACATTCCCATGTGGATCCTCCATCCCCAAGTAATCATCCACACAAAATGAGTCACCTTCCAACATGGAAACTCCTGAAAATGTTCCTCCACCTTGAGCTCCCGCAAAATAGGTGGGCTGAAAATCTGCATATGGTAGACAAGATAGCCTACCCCACGCTGTTATCCTCTCCACTTAAGATAAGTGTAGAGTGCAAACTGATCTTGGGCTACAAGGATATTGCCCTCAAGTGGCATCATGAAGATTATATCTACAAAGATCCTCCCTCCAACGTTGTAAAACCAATTAGCCCAAAATGTTTCATATGTGATGGATATAAGAGTATCATCATAAGGTATCCCATCACACACATGGCTCACCTCCAAGAGAAACAAGTGTTTGGTTATGGTGGCCACAACTCTTCCCATGTTCCCATTAGAACATGTACTGCAGAAAATGTGGGAACCTACTTCCCAAAAGGACACATCCAAACCATGTGCCTCACTCAACATCATGTCTCTCATCAAGATAAAGCAATATTAAAAATTGAAAACATGATTATCACCATCATGAAGGAAATACTGAAGGTCCCATGTGATGCAAGAGAGTACCAACAGTTCCCCAAGTCTTTACGGTGCAGTTTTACAAACTGCTGCTTCAGAAGAATACATGGCAAATTGTTTCCTGTTACATGGTTAATCATCTGAATCAAATGAGCATACATGTAAGAAAAAAATATTTGCCCAAGGCCACATAAGAGATGGTTTTCTCCATCATTTAATTTGTCCCAATGTAGATCATGGAGCTTGATGAATAGCTTGCCCTCTTGTGGAGCAATGCACTGCCAAAAGATGGTAAGAGGATGCAAGTGTTATAGCATCATTTTTCACCCTCAGGTGATTCATGATTGTATTTATGGATTTGGGCACCCATTCCCACAGACTTGAACAAAATTCATTAAAAAACAGTGTTAAAATCCCCATACGCGGGTATGCCCAGACTTTTCCACGTGTATACGCGAGTCCACATGTACTTTTCCGCGTATGCCATTAAAACCATTAAAAAAATATATAAATTCCCTATTTTCGGGCTGGGTTGATTGTTACTCCAATAGTTCAACCACCCCAGCACGTGGCCAACTGTTTCCAACTGACTGAAACTACTTTGAGGGAGTATAAAAGCCCCTCATGTGCATGGCCTAAGGGAGAGAGAAATTTTATAGACATTATACTATGTTGGAATCCCTAATTCAAGTCTGAATTCCCATGCCTCCTGCACTTTCCTAGATTTATACAGGAAACCCTTGTTTCCTGGAGATGTTCATCCGTTTATATGCCATCTCGAGTGCACAATTCTTGAAAGTTTCTTAGCGAGGCAAGGGCGGGACGGATCCAGACGACGGTCTGCTCGAAGATCGTGGAAGGATTTAGGTGATCTCTCCACTCTTTATTTCTGTACATGTTGTTCGCAATAATGAAGAACCATCTTGTTCCTGAACTTGTGTGTTAGTATCTATTTGTATATGTGAAAATATTGATTATTAAGCAGTTATTATCATTTATATCATATTTCACATGGATTACACTAACATTTAGGAGAAATATATGCTGTACAACTAGGTTTTCGTGCACGTTCTTTCTTGTTTTCCAGGTTGAAGGAGGAAGAAGGGTTGCTGGGGGTTTGGACCCCGCGGGATCTACATCGAACGTAGGACTATGGGTGAGTTCTACTATCGTTGTTATCTAGTTTTTAGCATTCAAGTACGGTTGTGTGTGAGTCCTTCTGAATGGCATGCCCTGATTTGTGGAGGTTTTGACCCAACAAACCTCTAGGGTGATTTTCCCCGAAACAGCAAGAAAAAACTCTCACCATATGTTGGAAGCAAGAAGATACATGGATCCATGAATGAATCATCAATAATAGTTTGGCACACTCCCATGAAGGGGGATGAACCATGTGCTGCATGAAAGTCCCTCCCCTTATGCTTAGAAACCCAAGTCAAGAAAAGCACACCACAATAATAGATGTCTCCATCTACCACTTCATCTTCTTCACCTCCTCTTTGCTCACCAAGTGCATCAAATGAGAAGTGATCCTGCGAATACTCCATCAATAAATCCCACCTCCAAAGTGACAACACTGTTGGCCTATGCAAATAGGCTCCCATAAACACATAGCTCCAATCTTTGACATGCAGAATGTCAAAGGCTACTCCCATAATGCTGCTACATATGAGAAGTACTTCCCATGAAGAAACTCCTTCTTGAACATATAAGCCCAAGGAGTAACCCCTTTGCACCATGATAGTGCCATCTTCTACTCCTGCAACATCATGAAAAATGTGAGAGAAAATCTGCCCTTGCTCTCTCAAGAACATCCCAAGCAACAAATTTTTTTTCTACCTCCTCATACTCCCATCATCCAAATCATGTAGTGACAACATGGTGCTTGACATGAAGAACATTATGCCAACACAATTTTCCCATACTCTTTTCTACTCCATGATGCAAGTATCCCGCCACATACCCTTAGAAAGAGAGTGATGACCAAACTCTTTCAAGAGAAACCAATGCAGCGAAGCCTCCTGCTGCCCGGTGTCATAGATCTGCAAGTAGCTATCCAGCTTCTTGCTCTCCATCCACATCCACTCAACCAATTGTGGATGTATCCTTCCATCCTCCATCTTGGTACTCCTCCCATGAGGGCTACCATCATCCTAAATCAGATTCCTAAACTTCATGGGATTTTGAAATGCAATCTTCTCAAGGATCAATTTGATCCCATAAGGACTCAAATAGGTGGTAGGAAAAAACCTCCCATCATGATGTGTATGGCTCAATAAGTGTCCAACACAAACATGAGAGATGTTATCCATCCGAAGATGTCCTCCATCATCTATCTGCTCCTCCTTGAATCTATGAAGATGCAAGTGTGAGAAGGGAAGATCCTCCTCAAACTGTTGAAGAACTTTTCACTCCATGATGTGTTGAAGTTCACCTCCAATGAATTCTTCCCATGAGGTCTTCTCCTCATGCATGGCCTTCCAAAACCAAAGGGGCCTTGGATTTGCTGTAAGTAGAAGTTTCTCTTTGAGTAGGGGTGTGCTCATTGAGAAAGGGTCATTTAGAAAGGAGAAAGGGTTTCTCACTTCAAGATGTCTACCATCCATAATTCCATCTTCTACTGCTTCATGAATGAAGCTTCCATGTGAATGCTCCAATGAGGAATGGTTCCTCTCTTCTTCCTTACTTCCTTTGCACAGCGCAGTGCAAATTTGTTGCTCTAAATCAGCAGCATGCAAAGATGTAGATCCCTTCATACAGTGTGTTGAAATGACAACAGATGGATTTTTAATCATGCCTTGGTGAGATGTAGAAGCAAGAGCTTCTTTCTCAACTGTGTTGTCCTCCTCCATTGAACATGAAGGATGCTCCTCCAATTTTTTTCCAGTGCTAGTACAAGTCCCCTCCCATTCAAACTCCTTGAGGTATTTTTCAATACCTCTCATAGTTTGGAAAACAAGTAGGGAGATCTCCTCTTCCGTCATTCTTCCAAGTGGTGGAGTCATGCTTTTGTTTTATATGTAGAATCCATCTTATTTTTGAGGGTAGGAAGTGCATGGGTCTTCCTCTCCTTCTTGAAACCTTCTATAGGTCTCACTGCAACTTCCTTCTTCTTGAAACCCTCTTAGAGTTTCATTGTCTTCTTCCTCCTTGGTCTGTCTAACCTCTTTGGATAGGCTCTCCTTAGATATAAAAATAGATGAGAATAAACTCATCTTATCTATCATTTTGATCTCTGTTTCTTCTCTTTATTCTTCTGATATCTGGGTCTCACAGGCTGAACCAGAGATCATGCTTTGATACCACTGTAATATCCCAAATCTGGAATTTTCTACAACAATGAAAATACCCTAAGGTATTCCAGAGTTGGAGATGTAGCCCTATGAATGATAACATATGTTATAGTTCATATCCTTCAATAATATGTTCAGAAGAAGCCTTTGCTTCACTTTTGGACTCAAAAGAGTGGGGAAAAGAGGTGATTTATGCCCTAAAATGCGTGTATTCAGAAATCCGCATAAAAATAAGGGAAATGGATGTAGGATATTTTATCTTAGGCTGTGTGGGACTTCCATGTCAAATTTCAGGCCAAATAAATGATCCTAGCTATATTAAAAAGTTCCTCCAATCCTGACCAGGCTTAAAAACCCTAATTTCCCATGACTTAAGGTATGCAGAAGTTTATGAAGATAAATTTGTGTGAATTTTTGAATGGATTAGATGAAATATGTTCATAAAATCATGAAATTATATCTAGGTCAATACTTATGCATTTTCAATATAAAAACAAATATTTTACATGGGTAAACCCTCAAGATTGAGGTGCTGCAACACTAGAAATTGCCAAGAAAGATAGACAACGTAATTTTCTAAAGAATAAAGCACTAATTTATTATATCTTATATCTATAATAGATATATTTATGAAAATACAGATCTATTACAGATCTGGAAGCCAAAGAGACTGTTTATTACACTCCCCTTAGGGATTTCAGCAATACATGAAAGTACATGAGTAGATCTGAGTTTTATTACAGCATATCTGCAGAATGATTTTCGAAACCTGAAGCATATAATTCAGTGAATGAGTCAGATCTGAAACATACATGGATTGGTTGGCCAATCCATGGATCACCACAGTGCAAGAAGAGCTCCTCTGCACTAGAGATCTTGTCTCCAAAACAATGCCAAAACCTCTAAAACACTGCTCCATAAAATTTACATAGATCATGGAGAGAAAATGCATAGTTGATAATAGTATACAATTTGGCCTGATGCCAAGATCTGAAACTGAAGCTCAAGCTGGTACTACACTCTTCCAGGAGGATAAATGACTCACTCACTGAGAAGAGATGATAGTATGATCTAGATCTGAGTATATCTAGATTCCACTTGATGCAGCTCACTTAGACAATGAAACCCTCACTGGATTTACGCTGCCAAAGAGATATGGAGCTTGGCCATATGCCAGATAGTGGAAAAGAAGCACAAAACCCTCCAAGAGCTACCTAATGGAAGGATGGAGAACCCCCAACAGGAGATCCTCACTAGTTTCTTGCTAAAAATCCCAGAGAAATAGAATTTGTCTAAGCAGACATAATTCTCCAAAATCATAATACATTCAACAACCTTTCTCTTGAGGCTTCTCCTTCCTTTTATAAGAGGAGGATGTGCAAAACCCTAAACCACCTCCAAAACTTTAGCTCCTTTCACATGAAGCTCCTTCATCTAAAACTACGCTGAGCCTATAGATGGTTCAATGAATCTAGATAGAATTGAGATTTGGTCCTGTTGACCCAGTCAATTGTCTCAATCTTGTTTCACACACAAGTGGATTTTATTACAATGGCCTAGATTTATTCTTTTCCACATTGGGCATGTATTTATTCTTTGATCTAAGGAGTTTTACATGTCCTCCATTAGTCATTTATTCATAAACATGAAAAGAATAGTAAAACAAGGAAAAATTGAATATTCCTATTAGCTTGGGATAATTTAGGAATATTACACTCTCACTACATATTTTGCACTGACAGAAGTTGCTGCAGTGATGGAGGATAGCACCACCATGGTGCAAGGAGATGCTCCATGGATCTGGAGAAACAGGGGGTACTTCCTTTGAGGAAGGAATCCTCCATACATTGGAGTAGATGGAGGCCACTCATGCTTACATCGGCCAAGATCAAGAGGTTCTTTTTGGATGTGAGCTTCTCATGGGAGGCCAACTTCCAAAGGCCACCACTTCTACTTGAGCATGAGCAGCTGCATGATGGGCATGGCAGCACTTTGGAGGATGACTTTGACGTGAGGGATGTCAAAGGAAAAGACAATAGCATGTGGGTAATGTTAGCCATATATAAATTATGTCATATCTGATGATGGCTAGATCAGTCCATGAATTTCCAAAAAATAATTATCATGAAAATTTCAGAATTTTGGAAATCTCACTGTGTTCATTATCCCTAAGTTATCCATTTTTTCATAAAAATTTCACTCATTTACTCCTATCCCAACTGTCATTTCCCCTTCAAAAGAACCTCTTTCTTTCATAAAAACTCCATTTCCTCTGAAAGACCCCTCTTTTCCCTTCTCATTTAAAATTCATTTCCTCTTAAAAAACCCTTTGTAAACTGATAGAACCCTTTTATTTGGTTTAAAAATGCTTATTTTACCATATCAGAACTTCTAAATTGGTCTAAAAAACCCATTTTTGGCCTAAAAAACAGTCTTTTCACAATTTAGGGTTTAAGCCCCTGAGGGCTTAAATCTTTCACCCATTTTCCTCCATATGTCTGAGCGCCAGAACCAAGCACTTAAACCCTTCGCCCCTAGCGCCTCTTCCCTTAGCCCTGGTCCTCCTTTCTCCCACAGAACCTTTCCCCTGCCTTGTTTAGCCCCCTTCTTTCATTATTCTTTTCCTGCACTACATTTTCTCCTAATCAATCTTAACCATCGATCTCATCAGATCGGACGGTAGCCGGCACCTCCCCATTTCCCAAACTCTTTTATCTATTCTCCCTGCTAACATACCTCCGCCGTCGATCTTTGAAATATGAAGGTTCCCGTTTAACCCTATAGATCACTCCATCCCCGCTACTTCCTTAGCTCCTTTTCCCTGGCCACCAGTCCCTTATTCCTCCACGGGATCGTGCCCCAACCCCTTTTCTTAATCCCCCTTCATTTTTTATTTTCCACACGCTTGTGTTATTCCTCGATGGATCTCAGCCATCAAAACCCAACGATCCAACGGCTATTACACTCCCAACCTTTCCACTTCCCGATAAGTCCTGTACACGTCATCACTGGCTCACCTTCCACTCACAGGTCATCGCCCAACCCTGAAATGACACATGTCTTCGACCATCCCCATCCGTCGCGCATCTCCCTGCCATCGCGCCCAACTTCCGCCATGGATCTGGCTCCCCCAGATCCAACAACTCACATATGATATCACACATATTTTGCCTCCAAGGGTTAACGCCTGATTCCAATGTGAAACCTGTGGTTTCAAGGGGGACGCGTGGCAAAAGGTGTATGGAATCACGTTCCCTCGGAGCAGAACCACCAACCACTCATCTGCAACACGAAAACCGCCGATGGTTTTCGTGAAACCACTTTTTCCTTCATTACGCACAAAATGCAAATTTCAAACCTGTTTTCGCGGTTCTGCCTTCGGAACCTCTCCCCTGCACTCTTCCTTCCTCCTCTCTGCTCCTTACGCCACTCCTGAAGCCTTTGATCACAAATTGACCACAAAAACGTGAGGTTTTTCATTAATTGTTTTGTTTATTTTGCAGGTTTGATGGCGCCCCAAACCCAAGGGGCCATCCCACAGTCGAGGTCACGATTGATGGCCTCAGGATAACTCTGAGAGTCTAAAATGAAAAGGGATGGGGTTGTATAAAGGGTCAAACCCTCGACGGGTTATGAAAACTTCCAGTGCACCAAAGGGAACCCTGCACACAGTAAAACAAAGCAAATCAGTGAAAAATTGAAGAAGTAGAGGATTAAAGCCTAAATCAAGGTTTTAAAGCTAAGATACAAATAAAAAAAGGCAGAAAAACAGAGTATCAAGGATAAATCAAGATGTAAAGAGGCAGATAGAAGATTAAAGGTTTAATTGGCTGATTAATGGAGAAAATACAGTTAAAGACAGAGGAAAAGAAGTTTTAAAAGAAGTCCAAGAAGTATTAAAAGGTCAACAAAAGGATGATTATAAAGGCTGAAGGTCAAAGGATAAAGACAGAGAAAGGACAATGAGGCAGGTTAATTGAAGGATAAGATTATTAAAGTAGGTTTAGGCCTTAAAAACAGTTTAAATGATGAAATAAAGGCAACATAGGCTTAAAGACAACCTCAGATACATCAAAGGAGCAATTATTCACTTGATAAATCAAAAGTGACACCTTTCACTTGCTTTATACCTCAAAAGACAAATAAACAATTATTACACTAAAGAAGATATTATAAATTGTCAAAACAGTTAATGTAAAGACATAAAAAGGCCTCAAAGTCAATCTTTTCAACTATTTCATCCTCAGAAAGTAAAGACAGATTTATTACACAAAGAAGTAGTTGAGAGACATTCCTACCTTATGCCTTGCATGGTTTTTAAGGATAGAAGTGCATTTACTATGTCATTAATAACATTTTAAACCCTAGATGGTTCCACCTCCTCATTTGCAGCATAAATATTGCATTCGAACTCATTGTATGTTGGGCATTTTGATAAATCTTTGAAGTAATACATAGTACTGTTGAAGTTGAAAGACATTTGATGCTCTGGAACCTGTGGATGTTTGGACCTATTTGTTGATGGAGAAATCTCTTTCATTGGATCCCTGAGCTTAGCTATTGGTGAAGTATTCTAAATTGTCAATGTTTTTCCTGTTTTTCATTCTGTTTTCATCATTTTCTTGCTTACAGTAGAGTAAAAATTTTAGGCTAAGAAATGTCTCCTAGAAGCACCTTAGACTTGTTTACTATTCATTGTCTTTATGTTTTCATTTGCTGAAGGTTTT
This sequence comes from Pinus albicaulis, assembly GCA_034641835.2. Lineage (NCBI taxonomy): Eukaryota > Viridiplantae > Streptophyta > Pinopsida > Pinales > Pinaceae > Pinus > Pinus albicaulis. Next base: position 1,602,469,471 of record CM076581.1, read on the forward strand.
ATTGAGTAGTTTGATTTATTTTCAACCCTTAAGCTTGTTTATTTCAAGAATAGTTCAAACAGTTGGTTTCAAGAATGATTTGTAGTTTTCCCTGCTTACTTGCTGCCACTTGAAAATTGTTTTTGAAGTCTCCCTTTAAAGTACCATTGTCCAAAGTCTGCCAAAGAGGTCTGTTTTGATCATACCCTTTGTACTTGCTCAAATAATTGTTTTAAAGGTCTTTATAGCTGTAATCAAATATGTCTAGGAGTGCCCTCTTCTATGAATGTAGTTATTTGTGAAACTTGAATGTTTTCTTATCCTTGAAAGTGAAATATTTGATGAAATAGAGCATTCCTCGACTCTTAGATTTCATTTTGAAAGTTTTTCTTGAAATTTTTATTTACTGAAGTGTGATTTGTAGAATTCATGGTTAGCCCTGTCTATAAAATACTTCTTCATGTTCAAATGATGTTTTAAGTCTCTTTGTTGAGAAGTACATATAATTAAGGATTCTTAACCGCCCTTAGTTCTAATTTTCATTCTAAACCCTTAATGTTCATTTCATTTCACATGAGAACTTTGTAGATCCAATAGCCAAGTTATATTTTCCCTTGGATACCCCTAATTCATCTACAAACTTTTTACAAACTTCTACTTGACTCCACTTCCCAATGACTTAGAGATTTCCCTTTTCTATCTATGCTGCCAAGATCATCATGTCCCACCAAACAATCAAACAAAATCATGCTTAATAACTAGCCTAAAATCAACCTTTTACAAGAAAACAAGTCATATCTTTGTAAACAAATTGAGATATCCCCTCTTCGAGACTAAGAGGGATAGATCCTAGAGCTCTAAAGACTGGTTTATGTGTTTCCTTGTCATTTAGTATGCCAATCTTCTAAATCAAAGGATCCCAACATTATGGCATTCACGGTGGGAACTTTTGAGTAAAAGTCCCTAAAAAGACACTCAATATTCATTCAAGTGAACTATAGATTCTTCAAGCACTACTAGCATAATGGTAATCATGATAGGATCTGTCGGAATCAGTGGACATCTAAGTAAACCTTAGGATTCTAAGAGACCCTTATCAAACCTTGAAGAAATCAACTAATAAGCCATAGAGTAGACTCTGTTTGTTTCACCACCTAGCTAAGTGTTGAATCAGGTATAGGACACTTTCATAACCAAAGAACCACATAAAACTTAGAAAAACCCAAAAACATTTCAGATTGGTTTTCAAATAAACCATTGGTGGTGGACCATAAAACATTTTACCTTTAGAAAAGCTAAAAATTTACACCTAGTGACTCCACTAGCCCCAGTAGGCCTATTACCTTACTAGTATTCTAGATTTCCTTGAAACTGTGTTAACCATCCTTGAGGAAGTTTAGAAACCTAGTCCCCTATTATAGAAATCACTGTGAGAGGAAAACTTTTGAAAAAAAAGTCCTAAAAACTTCAAACCTCTCTTAAAATTTTGGAAACTGAAATATGGCTTCTCATAGGATTAACACTAGATCCTAATCCCCCTACCATAGTTGACAATCTAGAAAAGATTTTGTGGCAGACTTCTAGACCTGGAAAACCAAATACTAATAGGACCATCCCAAGAACAAGATCTGTCCCTGAAAATCTTACAATATTGAAAGATCCTCACTTTGACTTACCTTACACAAAGAATCTATTTAGAAATAAGTCTCAAAGTGATCTAAATCAAGCTGGTTTTGAAACTACATATTTGCAACAGAGCTTTAGTAGAGAAGCTTCACCTTCTACTCCACCTGATTCTCAGCTTCTTCATCATTTCAACTCCTTCCATAACAAATCTGCTCATCATCACATTGCTGGCCTAAGTGTTTCTTCTAATCCTATCCATACATCCACTATTCAAAACACTCCATTTTAGCCCACTTTCCCTCTTATTAATCCACCTCTTGTAAATCCCCCATTATTCCCTATCATGGCAGCATGGTATGCCCCACTTTTTTTACCACAACCTCTAGTTCCCCTACCCAATGTTTACCAATCCAAAATTCCCCATTTCACTAGAAATGAACCTACTACTGCCCAGCAGCATGTAGATAAAATGAATGATGCCTTTTATTACATGGAGATAGAAGAAGAGACCATTAAGATGAGAATTTTTTCTCAAAGTTTAAGAGGAGAAGCCAATAAATGGTTTAAGGGCTTAACTCCTCACAACATAAATGATCTCCATTCTTTATATCAAAGATTCATAAAAAAATGGGAAATTAGGAAGAACCCTCTCCAAATACTTTCAGAATATACCAATCTCTAAAGAAATAGTGGGGAAGGTGTCCAAGATTATTGCACTAGATTCAATAATGTTTATAATGCACTTCCTCCAGACATGAAACCTCCATTAGGCTTATCCTTGGCTAAATTTCCAGAGGGCTTTGATCCTGAAATGGCCTACCAACTAACAGAAAGAGACCCCTCAACTTTAGAAGATATGCAGAGGGGAGCCTTAAGTGTAGAAGCAAATCTGACTGAGAAAAGATCTAGGTAGCAGAGAAAAGAGTTACATATAAGGATGATATAATAGAATCAACCTCATCATCAGATACTAAAATTGATAACTTAGTGAAGGTAATGGAGAGAATTCTTGAAAAGATAAATCTGAATGAGGGAGTGCCCCCTAGATAAAACCAAAGCAACCCCCAAAATAGAAATAGAAATACAAATTTCAGAAGAGACCCTAATCAAGATAGGCAAAGAGATAATGACCAACAGATAAGGCCTCCCTTTCAACAAAACTATATTGATCAAGAAGAAGAAAGGGAAGTTGAAAGGTTGGAAGAAAATCTTGTGAATCTGATAGGATCTGATAGTGAGACAGATGTTTTTCTCACTGAAGAAGAATAAGGATTTTTCTCTTTAGAACAAATTGAAAACAACCATGAAGATTTTGAAGATTACAGATTGGGTTTTTAAAATGCAATCATGGGGGTACACAAACAATATAATCTTAGAAGCAAAGGGAGCCCAGAGATTTCTAATGACAAAAACACTAGTACTGCTGCTAAGAAAAATTCAGAAAATCGGCCTAGAAAGACAACCATTAACATCACCACTGTGACCAAGAAAACTGATATAAATAAAGACAAAAACAGTCAGCAAAGTGTTGAACAAAGTTTCCCTACTACTTCTGCTAGTGGCCCTAACAAATCTATCCCAAATAACAGTCCAAATAAAGTTCAGCAAATCAGAATTGCTGAAAGAGTTGTAAATGACAAAACATATGTAAATATGTCAAGAACAATAGTTCCTTTCAGCCTTGAAGGGGAAATTTCCAAGATTAAAATCACCATACCCTTAGCTGAACTAGTAACTCAGGATGTATATAAAAACCAAGTTTTGAAAGCTTTGAATATAGGTAGTGACATTGATACTTTAAACTTGACAGATGATAAACTAGAGTTATAGTTTGGTCCTGAAGTTGAAGGAAAATACCAAGAAGGGGTTGTCCCTCCCTTCTATGTCAGCCTGAATATACATGACAAGATCTTGCATAATGCGATGCTAGACTCAGGTGCTTCACACAATCTTATGCCCAAAGTAGTAATGGAAAGCCTAGGCTTAGAAATTACTAAACCATACAAAGACCTATACTCCTTTGATTCAAGCAGGGTCAAATGCTTAGGCCTAATCAAAGATTTGTGTGTCAACTTGGCACAGATTTCTGTTAAGAGTCTAGTAATGGATATAGTAGTAGCTGGCATTCCCCCTAAGTATGGCATGCTTCTATCTAGATCATGGGGAGCCAAACTTTAGGGGAGCCTTCAAATGGACATGTCTTATGCCACCATCCCAGTATTTAACCAAAGTAGAAGACTATACAGGGAATCCCACATGAAATACATGGTAAGCAACATAGATAGACCAAAAAATTCTCCTATCTACTCCATCCATTAAAATTTGGTTTCCTTTATCTTATATAATGAAGATGAAATCAACCAACAAGAAAAGGAAAACAAAGAATAATTTAGTCCACCAAAACAGTCAAATCTGCCATTAACTCAAGAAAAGAACCATCCATATTTTAGCAGCCTTGAACAAAAAAAAGAAAATGAAAATGAGATTGAAATACCTTGGAAAATAAACTTTGATGGCTCTTGTAGCAAAATAAGTGCAGGGGCTGGTGTATGGATAAAGAACACAAACAAAGGATTCTCCTATAAACTGGATTTTCCATGCACAAATAACATTGCTGAATATGAAGCCCTCATTGGCCTGCACTTACTCAAAGATTTAGGAGCCAAAAGAATATCAGTCCAAGGGGATTTTGAGCTAATTATTAGACAGATTAAATGGGAATATTGAACCAAAAAACCAAAACTCAGAGAGTATAGAAATGCTTCCCTTGATCTCCTAAAAAACTTTGAAAAATATGTACTCATTTTCATCCCAAGAGCTCAAAATCATCTAGCAAATGAACTTGCTTTTGCTACTAATAATTGCCAAATACCACAGACAAATGAACAATCTGATATAAAGGTAAAAAGAAGACCTGCAATACCTGACAATGAATATTATTGGCAAGTATTTGAAGGAGACAAACACATAGCTGATTTTTTGCAATCAAAGAATGACTTTGCCATACCAACACCTTCTTCAGGCCATGAGGAAAATTGTTTTAATGAAGAACAGATCCCTGAAACAGAGCTGTCTTTTTCTGTTGCTGTAAACCATTTTGAACATCCTTTTAGAGCAGAAATAGTTGACAATGCAGACCAGAAAGACCTAGAAGTTTTACAATGTAAAAATGATACAATTCCAAGAGGTCTTACACCATTAGAACAACTTTTTTATTTCAATGATGTAGCCAAAGAACCAAGAATGAAGCCTTTAGAAACAAAAATAGAAGAACATAACATAGGCAGCCTAGAATAACCCAATATGATAAAGCTATATTGCACTCTCCTAGCTCATATCAAATAGCAATACATAGAAATTTTCAAAGAATTTAAAGATGTGTTTGCATGGGGATAGAAGGATATAAAATCATATGATACCAGCATCATTCAACACAAAATTCCTCTTAAGGAAAATCAGAAACCTTTCAAACAAAAACTCAGAAGGATAAACCATGTTTTATTGCCTTTAGTTGAGAAAGAGATTAAGAAAATGTATGATGCTGGGATCATAGTTCCCATCAGGTATTCAGAATGGGTTTCCAACTTAGTATCTGTTAGGAAAAATAATGGAGAAATTAGGCTCTGCATTGATTTCAGGAACCTAAATAGAGCCTCCCTTAAAGATAACTACCCCTTGCCAAAAATGGATCATATACTTCAAAGGGTGGTTGAGTCTAAAATAATTTCACTGTTGGATGGGTTCTCAGGTTACAATCAGGTTTTAGTACTCCCAAGTGATCAACATAAGATTGCTTTTACTACACCTTGGGGTACATTCATGTATGTCAAAATTCCATTTGGTTTAATGAATGCAGGGGCCACCTTCCAAAGGGCCATGGACATAGCCTTTTCAGAAGACATTGGCTATTTTATAATCATTTACCTTGATGACAATACTTTTTTCTCTAAAACTGATGAAGAACACTTGATTCATTTAAGAAACGTTTTTGAGAAATGTAGGAAATATGGCTTATATTTGAATCCCAAAAAGACACTCTTTAGTCTCCAAGAAGGGAAGATTCTTGGCCACATAATTTCTGAAGAGGGAATCAAAATAGACCCTAAAAGGATTGATGGCATATTGAAAATCAGCCACCCTAGAAACCTCAAAGAATTACAATCTTTCATTGGAAAGATAAAATTTTTAAGGAGATTCATCCCCAACCTTGCTGAGCTATTAAGAAATATCACAAACATGCTTAAGAAAGAAGTAGGTGTTAAATTGACAATACAATCTAAACAATCATTTGAACTAGTAAAACAAGCTCTTACTCAAACATCGATTCTCATAAGTCCTGATTTCACCAAAGATTTCTATATCTTTTCCTTTGCATCTGAACATACAATAACTGTAGTATTATTGCAAAAGAATGACATGGGGCATGAACAACCAATATCCTTTTTTAGTAGGGCCTTAAGAGATGCTCTACTCAAGTATAACATCATGGAGAAACAAGCCTTAGCCTTGGTAAAAGCATTAGAAGACTTTAGAGTCTATATTTTTCATTCTCACATCATTGCTTTTGTCCCACATACTGTTGTAAAGGATATTCTAAGTCAAGAATATGATGGTAAAAGGGGAAAATGGATTGCTGTTATTTTAGAATATGACTTAGAAATCAGGACTACCAAACTAATCAAAGGGCAGGGATTAGCAAAACTCATGGCTGAGTCAAACTTCTAAGCACTAGATATGAATATGGTTGATGTCTTAGAAGAAACATAAGAATTTATAGCTCCATTTATTGAAGAAACTTTTGTGAATTCCCCTTGGTATGCTGATATCATATATGTGCTACTTTATCTGAATACCCCTCCTTCTCTATCTAAAACTAAAGCTATATTTTTGAAACATAAAGCTTTAAATTATTGCATACTAGATGGGGTTTTATATTGGAAGAATATTGTTGGAATATTGCTTAAATGTTTGCTTGAGGTTGATGCAAGAAAAATCATGCATGAGCTGCATGAGGGAGAATGTGGAGGACATCTGTACTGGGAGACTACAGCAAATAAAATCCTCAGATCTGGTTACTATTGGCCCATCCTTTTCTCGGACACTTAGAAACTTGTCATTTCCCGCCATAAGTGTCAAATTTTTGATGGCAAGAGAAAACTCCTACCTTTACCTTTACATCCCATCAGTGTTGAGGCTCCTTTCCAACAATGGGGCTTGAACTTCATTGGGGAAATTCACCCATATTCATCAGCCCAACATAAGTGGATCCTCACTGCCACTGATTATTTTACCAAGTGGATAGAAGCCATACCTTCTAGGAATGCTACTGAATCTGTCATTATCAAGTTCCTTGAAACCAATATACTATCCAGATTTGGTTGTCCTAGAAAAATTATCACAGACAATGCTGCTGCCTTCAAGTCTAAAAGAATGGTTGAATTCTGCCATAAGTATCATATTACCTTGGGTCATTCCACTGCCTACTATCCTCAAGGAAATGGATTAGCTGAATCTTTGAATAAGAGCCTAGTCAATATTATCAAAAAACTGTTGGAACATAATCATAAATCATGGCATAGTAAGCTTATTCATGCTTTATGGGCTGATAGATTAACCACCAGAAAGTCAATAAATATGTCCCCCTATCAGCTGGTTTATGGCATGGATGCAGTCTTCCCTACCTCTTTAGGAGTTCCAGTCATGAAATTCCTTCAAGAAGTACAAACTGAAGAGAATGATATGTAGAGAAGGATAAATCAGACCATTCATTTACAGGAGTCAAGAGAGGAAGTGTACAAGAGAACATAAACAGTCCAAGAAAGCATCAAGAAATTATTTGACAACAGGACTAAAGAAAATGATTTCCAAGCTGGAAATATAGTTCTAAAGTGGGATTCTAGAAGGGAAGAAAAGGGAAAACATGGAAAATTTGAAAATATGTGGAAAGGGCCCTACATTATTCATTCTATCAGGGGTCACAATGCATTCCTTCTACAAAAACTGAATGGAGAAGATTTATTTGGAGGTCCTATCAATGGCAGGATGCTTAAACACTATTTCTGCCAAGAGTCCTAAATTTCAAAGCTTTTATTTTTCACTGTATATAACATTGCTTCTCAATTTGAAAAAAGAAAAAAAATACAAAAACAATAGAAAAAGAAAAGAGGGCAGATTCAAACGAGGTACAGCCCCATACCCAAAACAGAGAAAATTTGAAAGTGTGCAAGCTTAAATGCCACTACTAAAAGAAAACACTGATATTTAGTCATATAGCCTTATCATGACTAGATAGATTTCAATTTACTACTGATAGGTTAGTGAATCAGATTTTCCAAAAAATTTAATCTTGGATTATCAGTAGAATATCTTAGGATAGAAGAGATAATGGTTCTAACAAGCTCAAAATTTGAACCAAGAAAAGGAAAAAGATAGCTCTAAATAGATCAAAATGAGAGTTGGAAAAAGAATAGAAGGATGTTTATAATTTTCAGATCTTAAGCCTTCACAATTTTGTTTTATCTTTCTGCAAATAAAGTCTATGTGTAGCTTGTACATACAACCATAGACACCATTGTAGATCAGAAAGTATAATCCTGATTTGACTATGTTTAAATTTCCTTTTTTAGAAATAGAGAATAAAATTTGTCAAAAATCTTAATCTTGACAGATAGAAGCTTAGGTAGAAAATAAAGAGTTCAATAGTTTAATATGGACACTTGGAAGAAATAAGGATAGGATTAGATATTTTGTTTCTGTTTTCAAAAATAAAATGTCAAAGAGTTTGCTAGTTCAAATGCACTCCAAAAGGAAGAAAAAAATGCTAGGACAAGTAGGATTGGGTAGGAAGAGATGCTGTTTGAAGAAATTACATGTTGCAGGTTGATAAAAGTTGTCCTTTTCAGAGAAATATCAGCAAGAAAAGAAGAAAATTTTCCAATGGATGAGGCACTGGTCTGCTAAAAGCCAGAGATTGATAACTGAGGTTCTGGATACCTAGAAGGATAGCTGTCCTCCCCAAGTGGAGCCACTATTAGCCATCTATAAATTATGTCATATCTGATGATGGCTAGATCAGTCCATGAATTTCCAAAACAAACTTTTCATGAAAATTTCTGCATTTTGGCAATCTCACTATGTTCATTATCCCTAAGTTATCCATTTTTTCATAAAAAAATCACTCATTTACTCCTATCCCAACTGTCATTTTCCCCTTCAAAAGAACCTCTTTCTTTCATAGAAACTCCATTTCCTCTGAAATACCCCTCTTTTCCCTTCTCATTTAAAATTCATTTCCTCTTAAAAAACCCTTTTTAAACCGATAGAACCCTTTTATTTGGTTTAAAAATGCTAATTTTACCCTATCGGAACTTCTAAATTGGCCTAAAAATCCCATTTTTGGCCTAAAAAACAGTCTTTTCATAATTTAGGGTTTAAGCCCCTGAGGGCTTAAATATTCCATTCATTTTCCTCCATATGTTCGAGCACTGGAACCAAGCGCTTAAACCCTTCACCCCCAACCCCTCTTCCCTTAGCCCTGGTCCTCCTTTCTCCCATAAAACCTTTCCCCCACCTTGTTTATCCCCCTTCTTTCGTTATTCTTTTTCCCGCACTACGTTTTCTCCTAATCAATATTAACCGTCAATCTCATCGGATCAGACGGTAGCCAACACCTACCCATTTCCTGAACTCTTTTATCTATTTTCCTTGCTAACATACCTCCATCGTCGATATTTCAAATCCGACAGTTCTCGTTTAACCCCGCAGATCACTCCATCCCCGCTACTTTCTTAGCTCCTTTTCCCTAGCCCCCGGTCCCTTATTCCTCCATGGGACCGTGCCCCAGCCCCTTTTCTTAAGTCCCCTTTCTTTTTTCTTTTCCCCATGCCTGAGTTATTCCTTGATGGATCTCAACTGTCAAAACCCGATGATCCAACGGCTATTACACTCCCAACCTTTCCACTTCTTGACAAGTCCTGTACATGTCATCACTGGCCCACCTTCCACTCACAGGTCATTGCCCAACCTTGGCGTGACACCTGTCTTCCACCATCCCCATTTTCTGTGCATCTCCCTGCCATCACGCCCAACTTTCACCATGGATCTGGCTCCCCCAGATCCAACGGCTCACATACGATATTTCATAGATTTTGCCTCCAAGGTTTAACGCCCAATTCCAATGCAAAACTGGTGGTTTCATGGGGGGCGCGTGGCAAAAGGTGTATGGAATCATATTCCCCTAGATAAAAACCACCAACCACTCATCTGCAACACGAAAACCACCAGTGGTTTTCGCAAAACCACTTTTTCCTCCATTACAAGCCAAAATGAAAATTTCAAACATGTTTTCCTGGTTCTGCCTTCAGAACCTCTCCCCTACACTCTCCCTTCCTCCTCTCTACTCCTTACGCCACTCCTGAAGCCTCTGATCACAAATTGACCACAAAAACGTAGGGTTTTTCATTAATTGTTTTGTTTATTTTGCAGGTTTGATGGCACCCCAAACCCAAGGGGCCATCCCACAGTCGAGGTCACGATTGATGGCCTCAGGATAACTCTGAGAGTCTAAAACAAAAAGGGATGGGGTTGTATAAAGGTTCAAACCCTCGACGGGTTATGAAAACTTCCAGTGCACCAAAGGGAACCCTGCACATAGTAAAACAAAGCAAATTAGTGAAAAAGTGAAGAAGTAGAGGATTAAAACCTAAATCAAGGTTTTAAATCTAAGATAAAAATAAAAAAAGGCAGAAAAACAGAATATCAAGGATGTAACGAGGCCAACAGAAGATTAAAGGTTTAATTGGCTGATTAATGGAGAAAAGACAGTTAAAGACAGAGGAAAAGAAGTTTTAAAACAAGTCTGAGAAGTATTAAAAGGTCAGCAAAAGGATGATTATAAAGGCTGGAGGTCAAAGGATAAAGACAGATAAACAAATGTGTTAAACAGAAACAGAGAAAGGACATTGAGGCAGTTTAATTGAAGGATAAGATTATTAAAGCAGGTTTAGGCCTTAAAAATAGTTTAAATGATGAAATAAAGCCAAAATAGGCTTAAGGACATCCTCATATACATCAAAGGAGCGGTTATGCACTTGATAAATCAAAAGTGACACCTTTCACTTAATTTATACCTCAAAAGACAAATAAACAATTATTACACTAAAGAAGATATTATAAACTGACAGAACAGTTAATGTAAAGACAGAAAAAGGCCTCAAAGTCAATCTTTTCAACTATTTTATCCTCAGAAAGTAAAGACAGATTTATTACACAGAGAAATAGTTGAGAGACATTCCTACCTTATGCCTTGCATGGTTTTTAAGGATATGAGTGCATTTACTATGTCATTAATAACATTTGAACCCTAGATGGTTCCACCTCCTCATTTGCAACATAAATACTGCATTCGAACTCATTGTATGTTGGGCATTTTGATAACTCTTTGAAGTAATACATATTTATGTTGAAGTTGAAAGACATTTGATGCTCTGGAACCTGTGGATGTTTGGACCTATTTATTGATGGAGAAAGCTCTGTCATTGGATCCCTGAGCTTAGCTATTGGTGAAGTGTTCTAAATTGTCAATGTTTTTCCTGTTTTTCATTCTGTTTTCATCATTTTCTTCCTTACAGTAGAGTAAAAATTTTAGGCTAAGAAATGTCTCCTAGATGCACCTTAGACCTATTTACTCTTCACTGTCTTTATGTTTTCATTTGTTGAAGGTTTTATTGAGTAGTTTGATTGCTTTTCAACCCTTAAGCTTGTTTATTTCAAGAATAGTTCAAACAGTTTGTTTCAAGAGTGATTTATGGTTTTCCCTGCTTACTTGTTGCCACTTGAAAACTATTTTTGAAGTCTCCCTTTAAAGTACCATTGTCCAAAGTCTGCCAAAGAGGTATGTTTTGATCATACCCTTTGTACTTGCTCAAATAATTGTTTCAAAGGTCTTTATAGCTGTAATCAAAGATGTCTAGGAGTTCCCTCTTCTATGAATGTAGTTATTTGTGAATCTTGAACGTTTTCTTATCCTTGAAAGTGAAATCTTTGATGAAATAGAGCGTTCCTCGACTCTTAGATTTCATTTTGAAAGTTTATCTTGAAATTGTTATTTGCTGAAGTGTGATTGTAGAATTCATGGTTAGCCCTATCTATAAAATACTTCTTCATGTTCAAATGATTTTTTAAGTCTATTTGTTGAGAAGTGCATATAATTAGGATTCTTAACTGCCCTTAGTTCTACTTTTCATTCTAAAACCTTAATGTTCATTTCATTTCACTTGAAAACTTTGTAGATCCAATAACCAAGTTAGATTTTTCCTTTCATACCCCTAATTCATCTACAAACTTGTTACAAACTTCTACTTGAATCCATTGCCCAATGACTTAGAGATTTCCATTTTCTATCTATGATGCCAAGATCATCATGTCCCACCAAACAATCAAACAAACTCATGCTAGCCTAAAATCAACCTTTTACAAGCAAACAAGTCATATCTTTGTAAACAAATTGAGAGATCCCTCTCTGAGACTCAGAGGGCTAGATCCTAGAGCTCTAAAGACATATTTATGTGTTTCCTTGTCATTTAGTATGCCAATCTGCTAAATCATAGGATCCCAACAGGGAACTTCACATTTCAGATCAACATCGCTGTCTCTTAGGAGGATTCATTCATATTGGAGGTCTCAACTTTTGGTAGAGTAATCCAAGGATCTTGGTGCTTGCATGATTCTTAATGACCTAGAGGGAGATGATAGATACGTGGTGGATGATGGGGTCATCTATTCTTATGGCCGAGTCTTCTTAACTAGAGCTTCTGAGCTCAAGGAGAAGCTATTACATGAAGCACATGTGGACTTTCTTTCCATGCACTTTGATGCATATCATTCCTTGATGGAGGAGTTCACTTGGGAGGGCATCTAGCAGGATGTATATTAGCATATGGAGAGATGCACAACCCAGATGATGATGGAAAGGTTGTCACAACCAATTCGCTACTCATTCTTCCATTTGAGCCATTTCAACTCAATGACCAAGGTACATAGTATAGGATGTACACTTATGCATTATGATTTTGTAATATTCCTAATTAGTCCTAAGCTAATTATAATATTCAATTATGTTTTCTGTCTTTGTTTAAAGAATAAAAGTGTAAAGGAGGTCCATAAAACTCCTAATAAATAATAAATCAATGCCAAATGTGAAAAATGCTAAATCTTGGCTATGTAAGCAAGCACCCTTAGGTGTGAAAGGGGTTGGATATTTTGACTGGGTCAAACTTGACCAAATCTACAACGTTGTCTTGGAGGAGTAGCCATCAATGAGGCACAATGTAGTTTTATATGGAGATGGCTTGTGTGAAAGGAGTGATTTCATTGAAGGTGGTTTAGGGTTTACAAGCTCTTAACTTATAAAAGGAAGAGGATGGAAGCATGAGAAGGTTGTTGATGATATTGGATTTTCTAAGTATATTGTCTGTTTAGACATATCTCATTCTCTTGCTGTTTAGCTGAGAATAAGGTTGTTTAGCATTGGGTGTTCCTGATCAGGAATCCCACCTCTTCCCATTGAGTTGCTCTTGGGAGATTCTTGTATTTCATAGTCCACTATTTGATGAAGGCCAAGCTTCTTCTTTCAACTACAATGCAGATCCTATTGAGGGTTTGGTTGTCTTTGCAAGTTGCAGCAAGTGGAGGCTAGATCTACTCAGATCTAGATCATTTCAGTGCCCTTTTTCACTGGAGGAGGCTTCTACTCCATTGGGAGGAGTGTATTGGAGTGCTTCGGCATCATTTCCTAATCTTGGCATGTGGCCAACCATGATCTAATCCATATAGCATAGTTTTTCTTCCAGATCTGTGTTATTCCTGTAGGTGTTGTTGCAGGGTCTTTTGGCATACCATCTGGAGAGTTGGTTTTCAAGTGTTGGGGATCTGCACTTCACTCTGGAGATCCATTGGAGTGATCATTCTCTTGTTTCATTTTAGATCAGATCCAATTCCAAATCTAAATATTTCTGTAGATCTGTAGTCTTAAAACTTAGTTCTACAAGTTGTACATGGTGTAATGCTAAAAACCCCAAGGGGAATTGATAGATGAGCCTCTATAGTGTATGGATCTATTATAAATCTAAATTTTCATGCACTTATATGCTCTAGATCTAAAGTGTGACCAACAACTATTTTGAACCCAATAAAATAATGTTGTAAGGCAATTTCCAGTCCATACATATGATTGCAACACCTCTTTTTGAGGATTTTCTTCTATTGGTGACTTGTATTTCTAGTTATGAATCTTATGGGCCTCATTATACATCTATTTTTCTGCTGTAAATACATTTGAAAGGTCTCCTTATTGGCTTCCTATTGTATCTTAGATGAACTTTGTTATTTTCATTCATATATTTCTTGTATTGCTGCATTTCCCATTTGGGAATATTATAGTGGTATCAGAGCATCATCTTGGCACAACCTATGCTTTCTAAGAAGACAATATGTCTTCAGAAGAAGAATAACCTCTTACTAAAAAAGAGAAGAGGTATAGAAAGAGAAGACAGAAGAAATTTGATTACACAAGTGATAATGAAGACAAGGGTAAAGCCCCTGTATCTGGAAGTGAAGAAGAAGGAAAGGGATTTGCTAAGATCCTTTTGAGGGCCATGCAAGATCTTTCTAGAGAGATAAAATAGATGAGATTGGACAAAATCAAAGAATCTCCTAAGGGATTTCATCTTGGAGAAGGATCTAGCATGTCTCACCACTGTAATGATCAACTAGTGCATCAGCCACAAGTTTCCCAATGCTCTACCATGCCTACATTTTTGGCTATGGTAAATGAAGGGTTTAAAGAGCATGAATCCCTTGAAGACTAATTTGAAGAATATGAGTCTCAAAATCAGAGATTTAAAGATAATTTGAGTTTTCAAGAGTTTTGTCACATAAAGGACAAAAGAAGACCAGGGAATCTTCATAGAGGTGGTGGATTCATTCAGAATCATGATCGACACCACACTATGGTCATATTATTTTTACCCAATTTTAATGGGTCATCCAAGTGTTCTGCCAAATCTTGGGTAGAAAAAATTAACATCTAATTTCAGTTGAATAAGGTTCTAGAGATGGAGGTTATCAAGATTGTAGCGTTGCACCTTGAAGTTGAAGCACATGACTAGTGGTTCCATGGCTTGTCTACATTGGGTCATGCCAATGTGACTGCTTATTCAGAGTTCACTAGAACGTTGGTGGAAAGGTTTTACATAAGAGATCCAGAGGAACCATTCATGAGTCTTGAAAGGTTGAAACAATCAGGTAATACATAAACTTACATTTCTGAATTTTTAAGACTTTCTGTTATGGTTCCTAATTTGTTTGCAGCAAGAAGGGTGTACATGTTCATCAATGGTCTAGATGAACCTCTTCATGGGTTGGTTAAATCTACCAATCCCACTACCCTACATGATGCTATTGAAAGGGCTAGAGACCTTCAAGATGGCTTGCCAAAATCAAAGGCAAACTTTCAACATAAGCCCTCTTTTCCTTCTAAAGGAAAGGAAGAAAAAGTTACTCCTTCAAAGGAGAGCTCATACAAGAAGCCTCTTGATGATGAAGTCTGGAGAGATCTGAGAATAAAGAAGCTTTTCTTCACTTGCCAAGAATCATAGGCACTGGGACATATATGTGCTACTGGAAACATTACATAGAGGTCTTCTCAAATGATGAGGAGGAAGAAGAGGATGAACCAAGAAGAGGTCACAGAGCTGACACTGCAGGAGGAGAGCCAACACCACCAGGAGATGGGGATGGAGCATTTTCTCCTATTGGAGGGGCTCTTGCATCTTTGAGAGGAGTACCTAAGTACTTGAACTTAAGATTTCAAGGTTCCATCTTGAATCAAAGGGCCTATGTTTTGATTGATAGTGGGGCAACTCAAAATTTCATTTATGCCCATCTAGTGCAAAGGAGGGCAATATCCACTGATACTTTTGAGGGATTCTTTGTTTTGGTCCCAGGAGATAGAAAAATGCAATGCATGCATTATGTCCCATCACTTTCAGTCACCATGGGAACATATACATTTATTGATTACTTCCTTGTGCTTGACATACTTGACACCAATGTGATTTTAGGTGTTCAATGGTTGATTACAATGGGAAAAGTCACCACTGATTGGGAGGCTTTGCAAAAGGAATGGGTTGACAAGAAGAGTGGTGAAACTCTAATGATCAAGGGCATGCATACATATCCCTCACATACCACTTCCACACAGAAATCAAATATGGATTTGTGCAGTGGAAGCAAGGACCTTACAGTCCCATCTATCATGCTCATGAGATTGCTGCATGGGACACTATTATTTAGTGGCAAACCACCTGGGAGGCCACTTGATTTAGATATTGTGGGAGAAATCTCACAACATGATGCTCCAAGAATAGATCAAAGATACAGCGCTGGGAGTCTTGGGTAGGCTCAAGGAGGAGGGAGATCTTCTCCCAACATCATCATTACCCACTCTCATTTCATATTCTGCGTTGTGGGAGGAGAAGAATGGAAGGAATGGCCTTCAAAAATATACCTTTGGCATGGGAGATGTAAAGGAGAAGAGCAACAACATGACAGAAATTTCAGTTGATAGATCATCACCACTGTCATTGTTGGGGAGCTTAGATCCATATTGGAAATCTCAACTGTTGGTGCATTATTCCAAGGATCTCCACACTTGCATGATACTTGATGACTAGCTGGATGAAGAGGGCTATTTATTCTAAGATGTAGTCATCTATGATCATGGTAGGATATTCTTGTCTAGAGCCTCCAAGCTCAAGGAGAAATTACTACAAAGGGCCTATGAAGAGTTCTGTTTCAGCCACACATATTCCATGAAGCTCAACAACATCATCTTGAGGAGCTACCATTGGGAGGGCTTTGAAGGAGAACTATATCAACATTGTCAAAGATTTGTGTACCATGTAGAGATGGAGCAGCAACATAACTCTATGGAAGAGTTAATTCAGCCCTCTCTTTCTCTTTTTGAGGAAGAGGATAGATCTATGCACCACTCCATTTGTATAAGGAGGATTGTTGGTGAAGGGCATACTCATGTAGATCCTGTTTTATTTTTTGATTGTATGTATTAATTTACCATGTATATGTAGGCCATGACTCCAAGAAGGAGTGTTGTACCTTATAAACTTCATGGTCAACTTTGGGCCAAAACTATTTCTAAATATTGCCCCTTGGTGGACAAAGGGAGATTTTGTTTCATGATGGGTGCTTCCCTAAGGCACCAAATATATCTCACACTTTCAGCCATGGTGAGATAACATGGACAGAAAGTAAGTGGTGGGGAAACTAATTACCACATCTAGATCTGATGCAGGCAGGAGATGCACTGCGCTGGTTCCACATGTGGGACTATGACCCACCTCCATATGCACAAATTTCTATTTGTATTTATGTTGTTTTGATCCCATACATTGATGACATACTTGTAATTTTTATGGGAATGTATGGAGGGAGGATGGGAGGTATGTATGTGCCCTATGGGATGGATATTCTCCATGTACCTTATGCTACATGTTTCAGGGAGAACATTGGGCAAACCATGTTTGTTTCATGTGAACTATTGTATCCTTATGGGATGGAATATTTGCATCTCATGAGAACTTTGGAGGTGCAATTCATGGAGGGTTGGATTGGTGAAAACTTAGCTTATGGAGGAAGCTTATCACATGTTTGTGTCACCAATGGAGGAGTAGAAGAGCTGCAGCACTCACATTATCAGTTGCTTGAGGACAAGCAACATTTTTGAGGGGAGGACTATAATATTCCTAATTAGTCCTAAGTTAATTGGAGTAATCAATTCTGTTTTCTGTCTTTGTTTAAAGAATACAAGTGTAAAGGAGGTCCATAAAACTCCTAATAAAGAATAAATCAATGCCAAATGTGAAAAATGCTAAATCTTGGCTATGTAAGAAAGCACCCTTAGGTGTGAAAGGGGTTGGATATTTTGACTGGGTCAAACTTGACCAAATCTACAACGTTGTCTTGGAGGAGTGGCCATCAATGAGGCACAATGCAGTTTTATATCGAGATGGCTTGTGTGAAAGGAGTGATTTCATGGAAGGTGATTTAGGGTTTACAAGATCTTAACTTATAAAAAGAAGAGGATGGAAGCATAATAAGTTTTTTCATGATATTGGATTTTCTAAGTATATTGTCTGTTTAGACATATCTCATTCTCTTTCTGTTTAGTTGAGAATAATGTTATTTAGTATTGGGTGTTCCTGATTGGGAATCCCACCTCTTCCCATTGAGTAGCTCTTGGGAGAGTCTTGTATTGCATAGTCCACTATCTGGCTGAAGACCAAGCTTCTTCTTTCAACTATAATGCAGATCCTGTTGAGTGTTTGGTTGTCTTTGAAAGCTATAACAAGTGGAGGCTAGATCTACTCATATCTAGATCATTTCAGTGCCCTTTTTCAGTGGAGGAGGATTCTACTCCACTGGGAGGAGTGTATTGGAGTGCTTGGGCATCATTTTCTGATCTTAGCATGTGACCAACCATGATCTAATCCCTACAGTGCAGTTTTACTTCTAGCTATGCGTTGTTCCTATAGGTGCTGTTGCAGGGTCTTTTGGCATATCATCTAGAGAGTTGGTTTTCAAGTGTTGGGGATCTGCCCTTCACTCTGGAGATCCATTGGAGGGATCGTTCTCTTGTTTCATATCAGATCAGATCCAATTCCAGATCTGAATATTTCTGCAGATCTGTAGTCTTAAAACTCATATCTACAAGTTGTACATGGTGTAATGCTAAAAACCCCAAGGGGAATTGATAGAGGAGCCTATATAGTGTATGGATCTGTTATATATCTGAATTTTCATGCATTTATATGCTCTATATTTAAAGTGTAATCAAAAGTTGTTTGCAGCCCAATAAAATAATGTTGTAAGGCAATTTCCAGTCCATACATATGATTGCAACACCTCTTTTTGAGGATTTTCTTCTATTGGTGACTTGTATTTATAGTTATGCATCCTATGGGCCTCATTATACATCTATTTTGCTACTATAAATACATTTTAAAGGTCTCATTATTGGCCTCCTGCTGTATCTTAGATGAACTACGTTATTTTCCTGCATATCTGTCTTGTATTGCTGCATTTCCCATTTGGGAATATTACAGATTTTTATTCCTTTACTTTTTTTGAGCAGCATATTGTAACAAGGAGGATCTTTCCTTATTTTATATTTTATTGTGATGTACTTGAGGCCATTTTCAACATTGATGTGGGCCATTCTATTCATGGGTTGTGGGAGATGCCACATGATTCTTGGTGTGCACCATTGGCACCAAATTTTACTTTTATGATCCTATCTTGTAGGATGTCAATTGTGGTAGCAAAAAAGTGGCTGAAAAGACACTAGTTGTACTTTTTTTTGAGTCAGGTAGGGGATGCACTGTACTGGTTCCACATGTGGAACTATGATCCACCTTCGGTTGTCATATGGCAACTTGTTTTTACTTGTTTTTTCTTCCATATATTGATGATGTTATTATTCTTATGGGAAGCTTTGTTGCGAGGATGGAACAAGACTTGGAGGTGCCCATTGGGATCATGATTATCCCTACTTCATATGTAGCATGTTTTAGGAGAAACAATGGGCAAACCATGATTGCCACACTACATCTCTTGTATTCATGTGGGAGGAGCCATTTGGAGAACGTGAGTTCTTGGGAGAGGCACTTCATGGATGTTTTTATTGTTGGGATAACTTGGGACATTCTTGGAGACAATAACATTTCATCACAAGATCAACAGTAGCCCCATACATATCATAAATGGAGAGAGAAACAACATGGGTGGAAGAATTTAATCTCTCCATACAACCCCAATACATTGCATGAACAGGGGGTTGAGGATTTCTTTGATGAGCTACCTAGGATGGCTCATTTCATTTGGATGATAGCATGGAGATGGGAGTTTCTCATTGTGAATGAGATCCCCTATGCTTGTCATCACTCCTTCCTTGAGGAGGCCATTGGACAACAAGAATTTTTCCACTTACACCTTGCACTTTCTCATGATGTGAACCATTTGGTTTTGCATACTTGAGAGGAACTATTGGGGAGCATATTTATTACAGATTATTTTGGGCAGTGATGGGGACTATTTATGAGGAGGCCACAAGAGGAGGAGGAGAGGAATTTTTCTCCACCTTTATAATTGCTTGAGGACAAGAAAAATTTTGGAGGGGAGGACTGTAATATTCCTAAAATTTAGCTTTTAGCTAAATGGAATATTATAGATCATATTTTCATTAGGTAGGTGAATAAGTGGGTAGGGAGGCCCATAAATCTCCTTAGCAGCAATAAAAACACTTCAAGTGTGAAAGGAGACCTTCTAAGCAGCTAAATAAAGCACCTCTAAGTGTGAATAGGGGTTGGATCATGTTGAACCAGTCAAGTTTGACCAAGTCAACAATGCTGTTATGGAAGAGTGGATATTAAATGAGGAATAACACAGTTTTGGAGGGAGGTTGATTTCATGAAGGAAATGACCTAATTGAGTGGGGCCAAGGGCAAGGAAGCTCATAATATATATAAGGAAGAGGATGGCAGCCATATGGGGTGATGTTTTGGAACATTATTTTGTATGTGGTCTATTTAGACTTCTTGCATTCTTCAGCTGTTTAGTTGAAATTGCTGTGTTGTTTAGCACTGGGTGTTCCTAAGCAGGAAACCCACCTCTTTCCTTGAGAGACCTCTTGGAAGAGAATTTAGTTTCATTTCCATAGTTAGGCTTAAGGCCAAGCTACAACTTTCTTCATCAGCGCAGTTTCTGTAGGATATTGTGCTGTGTTGCAAGGCGTTGCAGTGGAGGGTTGAGAAACCCACTTTCTGAGCTAGTTCTCATAGGAGGAAGGATTCCTTCACTTGGGAGACCAGTTTGGAGGGATATTGGACATATTTCAGATATTTAGCACTAGGAAAACTATTTCCCATCATTTACAGTGATGTTCCAGCTAGGAATTACGTTATTTTGGAGGGCTGCTTCAGTGAGGGATCTTGTGGCTCCTTTGGAGTGTTTTCCTATGATTGAAGGGTTCAACCTTTTATTGGAGGAGGCATTTGAGGGGATCTACATCAGATCTACATTATTTCAGCCTTCTATGCTCATGTGCTTTATTTTGTAGTGAACCTTCAACCCTAGGGCTTTAGATCCCAACTTATATAGGGCGTATTTCTGAAAACCCTTTCCGAGTTCTTTGTAGGAGTTTTTATAAAGCCTTGATCTGCATTTGTTATATATTTTGAGGCATATAACAGCCCTAAATATTTTTTACATGTTGGCTCAAGGGGTCCTGACCCATGTTCGGTGTGCAAGGTTTGCCAACAAACCCCTATACTACTGGCCCTTTCGGCAGTGACCTGCTTGCACAGGTCAAAGTCTCACCTGAAGTAGTATGGGTGGGTGTTGGAACTAGGTTTCCAAACCCTAAGAAAGGATGGGTAAGGCAAGCAAAGCTACACTAGATCCTGTGATTCCTAGATTACCTTGTTCTGTGCAGAGTTAATCAAGTCTCTATTCACATCCACATGCACTAGATCTATAGTTATATGCTTTTTATAACATTAACACAACATTACATAAACATAACATAACAGATCTAGATCCAAGAATGTAATACACAGAGATTTTATAGCATAAATACATAAAACACACAATACAACAATTATCAGTAATTCGCACAACAATACTCATAGATTCAGTTCTCTAACAATCTTTCACATTCATTGATTCATTAAAATTCCCTTCCCAACCTGCACACACAGCAGTAGGGTCCACACACAGCTGGATGTGGATCTCTGCGCACGTAGACAATAGGAGTCCATTCCCCAAAACCTAAACATATAGCTTAAACAACATATCGCATCAATAGCTCATCATATCCCCCCTTTTTCAATACAAAATGCATCTCTATTTATAACAATCTAGCCTCGACTTTCCTATGGTCTGCAACCCATGGTTTTCGGACCCCTAGTTTTCCCTTTTACCCAATACAATGCTTTTGGGGCTTTGACCCACCCCAAAACCCCTCCGCTAGATTAAATCTACTTAAAAATATCTGAAATGGACCAGTTTCGTAGCATGTTAGGAGACCACATTCCAACAGTCCCCCAACACAATCTTGTGACTCGTCCCAAGTCACTGCAGCTGTCATATAGTCATTGAACCTGGTAAGGTTTGAGTCGAATACCATTGACAAAGACTGGTATGATGTCTCTGCGCAAGGTAGCTAGCAGGATTGCTCCACCATTCATGATCTCTTTAACTGTGTAGGGACCTAGCCAGTGCTGTCGGAATTTGCCTGGATGTTTCACAAATTGGCTATCATATAAAAGGACAAGGTCACCTACGACGAACTTATTTTGGAAAATATGTCTATCATACCATGCTTTTTCACGAGCCTTCTGAACTTGTTGATGAAAATTAGCAATAAACCGATCTTGCTCCAGAGCCACAAGTTGCACAAGACGCTCCTCTATGATATCGGGTCCGCCATATTGGTAAATGCTGCAATGTGTAGGCTAGGAACAACGTATTCAATGGTAATAATGGGCTCTTTTCCATAGACCATCCGGAAGGGGGTTTTTCCTAGTAGCTTCTTGCAGGTCGTTCGATAGGCCCACAGAACAGAGGGAACGTGAACATCCCAGTCACTACGATCGGCATTTGTAATATCCCTTTTTAGGAATGGCTAGCAATCCATGGCTAGAAAACTCATTTTCCAGAAATGGAAGCAACAGGATTTGATACCAAGACCTGGATCCCCTTAGAAAAATGTGTCTAAGACCAAAATCCAAGGATTGGGATCAATGAAATCCTTATAGGGTGGTGAGACAAGCCTCTCACACCTAGTTCCCTTCAGAAATTACCCAAGGAATGGGGCTACAACAATGTTTGAACATACAAGGAATCCACAACATTATTTTAATGAGCTAGGGCACATGAGGATGAAAATATCTGAAAAATGTATAATATAGCAGAGTAGGATACAATTCTTTGAGGAATCACTCACTCAAGCTAGGCAATGAGAGCCTCAATAAGACATGTACATCAAATGTGATAAAACACTGCTATATAAATTTTCCCTAGCTATGGCAGTGCTGTCTATAGGAGAAACTACAACATATAACATGAAAATATAATGATATATCAATGATAGCTCAAGAAATGAGGGGGAGAAAGCTCTCAACCCCTGAAAACACTAATACAACAATCCTTAGAAGGATTGGCTACAATACAAGTACAAAATGGGAAAATACAATAATCCCAGAGTTGCTGGGTAGTAGCAGCAACTCATAAACAAAGTAGAAGGAGATGGCTGAATATGATCTTCAATCTAAAATAGCCTCCTCTGATGAACCTCTAAAGTGAAAGGATGTTCCGTTCACCAAATATTTCCCTTCCAATCAATCTTGCAGTCCCTCACTGCAAATACACCATGAGAATAACGTAGTCTAGGAGAGACACTATGCTATAGGTGAGCTGGATAACATTGACCCAATGCCAAGATCTAAAAATCTGCCCAAGAACACTCCTCAATGATCTCCCAATGTACTGGAGATCTTCTCCTCTAAAAATCACTCTCCGGTGTGGTGTTGTGGAACCTCCCCCTGCAACACCCAGCAACACAACCCAGCCACCAATGGAGACTATGCTGTAACTAAATGAAATGCTTTGGCCTCAAGCCAGGATATGGGGATAATGAAGTAAAATCCCTCAAGAGGTATCTCAAGAAGGTGAAATAATCCTAAACAGGAATTCCTTCCGGCAATTCTTGGTAAACAACAAAGAATGCACAATTGTCTCACTTGACAATTGAGATGAACAATACCAAAACATGCAAAACAATGGCTGCCTTTCCCTCCTCTTATACAATTGTGAGCTCCCTCTCCATGGGTCCCACTCATTAGGGTTTTCCTCCTCAAGGACTATTCCCTCCTCTTTCTCTGTGCTGTCCCACAATGTGCTCTACCACCTCATGCCACTGCGCTTTTTGACTTGGTCAAACTTGACCTAGTCATCCTGCAAAAGTCCCTTTTCACACATGGAGGTGTGAAATCAAGCTCCAAAGTGATCCTCCTTCATGATAAGAGGATTTTTATTTCCTTTAAATAAAATTAATGGGTATCCTACCCATTTTTATTCTTCTCCTAAGTGAAAATGGAAAAAATTAATATTCCACAAAATTTTGAATATTACAGTCCTCCCCTCTCAGAGATTGCTTGTCCTCAAGAAAGTACAAGGATAGACTGATTTATTTCCCCTTAATTTCTCTGTAGCATCCAATCATGATAAACTCCTCCAAGAAAAGGATGCCATATCATCAATCAAGTGTCCAAGTTGTCCCTCCAACATATGCAATCTAGCCTTTGGTGAACAACCCCAAATAGCTGTCATGTAGAAAAAAATATCCATGAAGGAAACAATGGGATGTATAAGGGCCTCCTTGAGGCATGAGATCTGATATATAATGGGACTCATCATCCCCATATGAATCTCCCATCCTCAAGCAATCATCCATACAACATAAGTTGCCTCCCAACATGGAAACTCAAAAAAATGTCCCACCACCTTGAGCTTTGGAAATGAAGGTGGGCTAAAAATCTGAATATGGAAAGCCTCATAGCTTGCCCCATGCTATCCTCCTCTTCACTTATGATAAGTGTATAGTTTTTTTATTATCATGGTCTGGAAAATTATTGCCCTCAAGTGGCAAAATGAAGAGAAATCCTTAAAGGATTTCTCCTCCATCAATGATAATCTAGCTGGCCTAAGACATTTCATCTATGATGAGTAGGACATGGTCATCATAGAATACTCCAATGACATGTTTTATATGGGTTATACACTGTGAAACAAGGTACAAACAATGTCTCATAGGGTTACAACGCATCCTCATCCACTGCAGCTGCAGAAAATAACATGGCAAGTATTGTACAGAAAATATCACCTCTACTACTGAATAGTAAGTAGATGAGTGAATCAGAAATATAAAATAAAATACATGCCCATATACATACAATGGATGAAAATCATCATCAAAATCATGGCCCACCTCCAAAGAAGGAAAATAAGTGGCTGTGGTGGCCATGTCTCTCCTCATGTTCCCATTAAAACATGCCATGCAAAAACTGTGGGAATCATCTTCCCTCAAGGACACACTAAATTCATGTGTCAATATTTTGATCATGATTCCAATAATATGGAAAATATTAGAAAATGAAAAAATTCTCATCATCATAATAGAGGAAGTATTGATGGTTTCATATGGTGCTGGAAAGTACCAACAGTCTCCCAAGAGTGCATAACGCAATTTTGCAAACTACTACTTTATAAATGTACAAGGAAAAATGTTTTGAAATAAAATGATAATCATATGAATCAACTGAACATGTGTATAATGGAAATTTTTTTTCCCAAGGCCATGTAAAAGATGGTTGTCTCCATCATATGGTTTGGCCCAACTTTCCTCATGGAGCAACATGAAAAATTTGCCCCTTTGAGGAGCCATGCACTGCAACACAATGATAAGAGTACGTAAATCAGCAAATGTAAACACAAGGATCTTACCATAGGATGGAAGTAAGGTGATACATGGATCCATGTATGTGACCCTGCTCCCAAGTGATAGCTTTGTGAACTCATGCAAAAAGGCTCTTTCCCATGCCAATCTTGGTTCCTTCACATGCTCCTTGTCAAGAACACCTCTAGTGATGCTGCTACAAATATGAAGCTTCTCCCAAGATGGAAATGCCTCCTGATCAGTCCAAGCCAAGGAGTAGGCACTTTGCACTATAATATTACCCTCCTCTACTCTTGCAACACCATACATCATATGTGATAAAATATGCTTGTGCTCTGATCTCCAAGATAGTTCAAGAAATCCAAGTGCTTGCTGCCTCCTCATGCTCACATCATGTAACTCATGTGATGAAGGTATCATGGCTGATATATATACCACATCAGCTCCATGTATCCCTACTTTCTACTGCTCAATTATGTAAACATCCTACCACCTCTTCTGCATTCCCATCCTCCTAGGAAGAGGATGCACTAAGTGATGGCCAAACTCCTTCAAGAGGAGCCAACGCAACCAAGCCTCCTACTGCCCGGTATCATATATTTGCAAGTGAAAAATAAGCCTCTTGCTCCTCATCCACACCCACTCATCTCCTTGTGGATGTCTTCTCCTTATTCCTCCTTTGGTACTCCTCTCATGAGGGCTACCATCCTCCCAAACCAAATCTTCTCTTTTCATTTCATGAGAGTTTGAAATGTAGCTCTTTGGAGACCTCTTAGAAAAGATATCTCACCCATGACTATGTTGGATCCATGAAGACCCAAATGTGATGGAGGTAATATCTCCTCTCCACCCATGTTTAACAGTGTTGCTAATTACTCCAATGGTGTAGCATTTGTTTTAACCTTCGGTTCAAAATATGTTTCCTTGTTTATCATGAAGGTGCCATGGTTTGTTTCATCCTCCAAAAGTTCACATTCCAAACTCAACGTCTGAATGCATCTTAACCAAGATGTTTGAGGATGAGGGTTCATCTCCTCCTTTAACCCTTTTCACAACACAGTGCAATCATGGTGCTCTAGAATAGCAAAGTATGTAGATTCTTGGACCTCTACATGTGAGTTTCCACATTCCCTTAAATTATTTGCTGAAATAAAAAGTGGAAATTCATCCATACCTTGGTGGAACTTGGGATCTCCTTGTGTGGCTGCAGTAGTTGTCTCCTCCAATGCTATGGCTGCCTCATCCATAGATGTAGAAGGTTTCTCCTCCAAAGCTGTAACAGTGTTGGTGCAATCCTCATCCCATGGTGGTATGGATTTTTCTTCCTTTGCCCTTTCTCCATCAAAGGTTTGGATCAAACTTTGAGCAAATTCTACAAAAGAACTCACCCTTGAATGGACCAAGGGTTTGAAACACCAAACAGAGGCTTCATCCTCCATGTGCAGCACTGCAATCTCCACTACTTCTTTCTCTGCCACTGGATGTAGCAAGAAAAATGCCTCTATCTTTTTCATCCAAGCTCTAGCTGAAGTATCCCCATCAAGTGTAGAAAATGGGAACCTATTTCCTCTGATCTCTCCTTTGCCATAGGGCCTTCTCTCTTCCTTCTATTTAATAAAATATGGGAACGTTGTAGCTCCCTTGAATGCTACAGAACGGGATTTATACTCACTCAGGAGTTGATCTAGAACCTGATGATCCAAGCATATCTCATGCTTGCTTTCTTTTTGAGAATAGGAAATGCATGGACCTTCCTCTTCTTCTCTTTGCTTCTCCTCCTTGGGGAGGCTTTTATTTGTCCTGAAAATAGATGAGATCAAGCTCATCTTCTGCATCATCTTATTCTTCTTCTTTCTTGGGCTTGAAGGCCACAGGCTGAGCCAAGAAAGATGCTTTGATACCACTGTAATATCCCTTTTTAGGAATGGCTAGAAATCCATGGCTGGAAAATGCATTTTCCAGAAATGGAGGCAGCATGATTTGATACCAAGACCTGGATTCCCTTAGACCAATGTTTCTAAGACTGAAATACAAGGATTAGGATCAAGGAAATCCTTCTAGGGTGGTGAGACAAGCCTCTCACACCTAGTTCCCTTCAGAAATTGCCCAAGGAGTGGGGCTGCAACAATGTTTGAACATATAAGGAATCCACAACGTTATTTTAATGAGCTAGGGCACATGAAGATGAAAATAGCTTAACAATGTATAATATAGCAGCAATAGGATACAATTCTTTGAGGAATCACTCACTCAAGCTAGGCAATGAGCCTCAATAAGACATGTACATCAAATGTGATAAAACACTGCTATATAAATTTTCCCTAGCTATGGCAGCACTGTCTATAGGAGACAATACAACATATAACATGAAAATATAATGATATATCAATGATATCTCAAGAAATGAAGGGGAGAAAGCTCTCAACCCCTGAAAACACTAATACAACAATCCTTAGAAAGATTGGCTACAATACAAGTACAAAATGGGAAAATACAATAATGTCAGAGTTGCTGGGTAGCAGCAGCAACTCATAAAAAAAATAGAAGGAGATGGCTGAATATGATATGCAATCTGAAATGGTCTCCTCTGATGGACCTCTACAGTGAATGGTTGATCCCTTCACCAAAGATTTCCCCTCCAATCAATCTTGCAGTCCCCCACTACAAATACACCATGAGAATAACACAGTCTAGGAGAGACATTGCGCTGTAGGTGAGCTAGATAACATTGGCCCGATGCCAATATTTTCAAATCTACTCAATAATACTCCTCAATGATCTCCCAATGTACTGGAGATCTCTCCTCTGAAAATCACTCTCCGGTGTGGTGTTGTGGAACCTCCCCCTGCAACACCCAGCAACACAACCCAGCCACCAATGGAGACTGCAATGTAGCTAAATGAAATGCTTTGGCCTCAAGCCAGGATATGGGGATAATGAAGTACAATCCCTCAGGAGGTATCTCAAGAAGGTGAAAGAATCCTAAATAGGAATTCCTCCCGGCAATTATTTCTAAACAACAAAGAAGGCACAATTGTCTCACTTGACAATTGAGATGAACAATACCAAAACATGCGAAACAATGGCTGCCTTGCCCTCCTCTTATACAATTGTGAGCTCCCTCTCCATGGGTCCCACTCATTAGGGTTTTCCTCCTCAAGGAATCTTCCCTCCTCTTTCTCTGCACTGTCCCACAATGTGCTCTATCGCCTCATGCCACTGCGCTGTTTGACTTGGTCAAACTTGACCTAGTCATCCTGCAAAACTCCCTTTTCACACATGGAGGTGTGAAATCAAGCTCCAAAGCGATCCTTCTCCATGATAAGAGGATTTTTATTTCCTTTAGATAAAATGAATGGGTCTCCTACCCATTTTTATTCTTCTCCTAAGTGCAAATGGAAAAAATTAATATTCCACAAAATTTGGAATATTACAACATTGTAGACCTTCGTTAATGCCTATTCCAAAATTTTGTTAAAAGCCTCAACCACCCCATTTTCCTGAGGGTGGTATGAAGTACTCTTCACATGGTGGATCCAGAATTCCTCATTCAAGGCTTGAATCATCTGGTTGACAAAGTGTGTACCTCTATCACTCATTATGATTTTTGGGCAGCCAAACCTGGTCAAGATTTGCTCAAAGATGAAGTGCGCAACAGTATCCACAGTACAATCCTTCACCACTTGTGCCTCATCCCATCGAGTGACGTAGTCAGTGGCGGTGATAATGTAGTGTGCACCTGTTTTCTTTCTTGGCAGATTAATGGGTCCTATAAAATAAATGGCCCATTTGTCAAAAGCTTGTAAAGCCACCTGAGGTTGTAAAGGCGTCTCATCTCGGTGTGAAGGTCGTCCTGTGCGCTGGCAGGTATCGCAATACCAACAATAGGTGTATGAATCTTGATGCAAAGTAGGCCACCATAGCCCAGCCCTCAAAATATTTTGTGTTGTTGCACGTCCTACATAGTGGCCTCTTGCGACACCTTCATGTGCTTCTGCTAACACGATAGGCCGTTCATATTCTAGGACATATCTGCGTAGTATTTTGTCGGCACCTAGCTTGTATAACTGACCGGTGAGGATAGTAAAGTTCGCTGCCTGAGTAACCAATTCCTTCTTATACTATACCGAATATCCAGCCGGGGCCATGCCTATAGTGAGGAACTCAATGATATCAACAAAGTGTGCATCAACCACCTTAATTGTAAACAGCTGCGCATATGGCAATCCTTTGTCCAAAATAGTAGGTTCTTCTCCTGTTTCAATGTGAGACAGATGATTCGGGCCAGCATTCAACCTTCTGAGCTTGACGATGATCTAAAAATTATATTCCTGGAATAGAAACAACTAGCAGAAAATCTTCCCCCCCAACACAGGCTTGTTGACCAAGTATTTTAAAGCCGAATGATCAATGAACAGTTTAAAGTGTCCACCCAGTAGATAGTGCCGATATTTCTGTAGCATGTAGACCATAGCCAATCCTTCGCGTTCAGTGGTGGAGTAGTTTTGTTCTATTCCCGAGAGATTCTGACTCGCAAAGGCAACCAAGTGGTCGATATCTCCTTCTCCAGGTTGAGTGAGAACAACTCCCAAGGCGATACCCAACGCATCTACATGTACATGAAATTCCTTTGACCAATAATGAAATATTAGTATAGGGGTAGAGATCATCTTCTCTTTGAGCAGTTCAAAGCTCTTCTAACATTCATCATCCCAAAAGAAAGAAACATATTCTTTTAGTAGCTTTTCCATAGGCGCTATAATTAGGGCGTACCCCTGAATGAATTTCCTATAATAACCAGTGTGTCTGAGAATAGAACGCAGCTATTTCTCTGTTGTGGGGACTTCCAGGTTTATAATTACGGCTACCTTCACAGGATCAACCATCAATCTCTGCCGACAAACTATGTGTCCAAGCAGGATTCCAAATGGCACACAGAAAATGCACTTCTTAATATTCAAGGAGATCTGGTGCTTCCGGCATGCATCCAACATTAGTCACAGGTTAGAGACATGTTCCTTTACTAAGCCAAAAACTGTCCAATCATCGAAATAAACTTCCAGGAACTTATGAATAAATTCCTTGAATACATCAACTACAACCCTTGAAAAAATAGAAGGTGCATTTTTTAGACCAAAGGACATGACCGTATACTAGAAAGACCCCCATTCAGTCACGAAAGTAGTCTTACTATGATCTTCAGGTGCAATCTAGATCTGATGGTACGCTGAGAACACATCAGTGAAGGAATAGGCCTCCTGTCCGCCCACGCTATCAAGGATTTCGTCAGAGAAGGGTGTAGGAAAGGGGTCATGGACGTAGGTGTCATTTAACTTGCGCAGATCCACGTAGATGCGTATTTCTCCCTTGGTATTTTTTTCCTGGATGACCATTAGACTTACCCAGCTTGACTGCTCAACTGGTTCAATGATACCTGCGGTAAGCATTTTATCTAGCTCTTCCTTGAACTTTTTCTTGTATTTGGGATTCAGTCGGTACAGCCGCTGCTTGACGGGGCACACCTCAGGTTTCAGAGTGATATGCATAATATCGAGGTCCCCTGTGATGCCTTCAAGCTCAGAGAATTTCGTCGGAAATAGGTCCTGATATTCTGTGAGTAATTCTGTGATTTTTCCTACAGTCCCCTCATCCCAATAGTCCCCAATCTTAGTTAGCTTAGGGTGTTCCTCTGTCCCAATATTAACGTCATGCAGCTTAAGAGGCTATGTTATGTCAAGATTCTATAGTGATGGCCCCACAACAATGCGTTCTCCTTTAGATTCTAGGACAGAAATGTTTCGAGGATTATCTTTGTCCTCATCAATCGCCAAGCTCCGATAATTGACTATGTCATGCATCTGCGTGTCCCATGTCGGGACTGTTGGGGCGGTGCGGTGGGGAGTATTATTAAAGACAAACGCATCAATGTCCTGCAGAGCTTCATCGAGTGTCTCTGTCCCTCCAATAAATCCAAATGTCCTGACAAATTCCTCCCTTAGAATTTCCCAGTGGCAGGTACGTTGGTGAAATTCCACATCTAAGTACCAAGCAGCCAGGATAGGACCCAAGGCATGAAGAAATAGATGGAGCCATTCTTTTGTAGTTTGGTCGGACCATTTGGTCATAAAGACATGCACATGTGCACGGGGGTCCTCGGGTCCAAGGAACACCCTGGTGTGTATGTCAACTAGAGGGGCAAACCGTAGAAGCATCCTTTCCTGACACGTTTCCCAATCCGGGAATGCTTTCTTGTGGGTGTCCCACCAACGGGCAGGTGTCCCGCACATAGCTAGATTAAGGGCCCAGAGCCGTCGTTCTTTTGGCACCCTAGCTTCTAGTGTTCTTAGGAATTCCTAGACACTACCAGCCTCATCAAAGTGGGGTATATCTCTTACCTCTGAGGAAATGCAGTGGAGGGTTCTTGCGACCCGGGGGTAGCACAATGTTGAAACCTCGTGTAACCGGTTTTTCCAACTTTCCAGTTCCTCATGAGTGTTAGAACATCATTCACTATCCCTCCATAATATCCCGTCTGTTGTGGTTTTACTCCTGTCTTCATCCTGCGCAGTCAATCTGTAAATGTGGTCTAGTTCCTCCCGTTCATAGGCTAGTTCCGTATACCACATGCCTTCTGCTGGATCTAGTGGTACTATTACACGTGTACCGTTGTTTTCGAACACCATGTTGCGCTTTTTGAGATTGATGACACCCCTCATGTCTATAGCCCAGTCTAGCCTGAGTAGTGCATGGTACGGATCCACATCTTCCACGATTTTAATGACCTCAAAGTCAGCTAGGAATTTTACTCCCGCGATATCTACCATGACTCTTGGTAACCGTCCTAGTGGTATGATCTTCTGTTGATTCGACATGCGCAGCTGGATAGTGGACCATTCCAATTTAGGTTCACCCATTCATTTCCATGTCTGCTTTGGTAGTACATTCGCATCCGACCCTAAATCGAGAATAAATTGGTTCATCTCGTAGTCGCCAATCTGCGCAGTCAGCCACATTTCTCGTCCAGTGCATTTCTTGTAGCCATATAGCCAGTGGACACCTCAGGTCTTAGGGATTGTGTTGGGCCGGGATGTGCAACTATGCAATAATACCTGAAGAGTTTCTATAGTCAGTTGGTTGCGTAGAAGTTTCAAGCATGCCATTAGAAGGGGCTCAACCTCTTCCTTTCTTTTGAGGTGCACCAAAAGCTACGCAAGGCCTACCCACGGTGCTTGTTCTGTGAGGTACACTTTTCCCTCTGCTCCCTGGGTGACCATCCCACTGTGTAGCTCAGTCTTAACCCTTTTCACATTCTACGTAGGGGTGGGTTGTTTTTCTGCATCTTGGCTATTAAAATTGGGAAATATTCAATCTCATGGTCTAGCTGCCAGCAATATTTGCAGGATTTCCTGGTGGGATTTGGGCAGTCCCTTGCAAAGTGCCTTATCTCTCTGCAATTATAGCAGATCAGCTGCCCCCGACCCCATCCTATGCTCCCTCCCCGACCTCCCATACCCCTTGCTGGGGAGCCACCAAAAGTCGTAGGGGATCTCGGTGACGCGGGATCTGACTGTACCCTATAGAGGTTTCCCCTATCTACCAATAGCTCATATGTGCGACAATTCTGCTCATCGTGCCCTACTGATCGGCAAAACCTGCACCATTGTTGCTTCAGATCACCCATACTTAGTTGGGGCACTAGGCCGTATCATGTAGTCCCACTACCTGGCAGTCATTGCACTAGAGCACAAGTTCGCTATATCCGGAGCGCAATGGACTAGGTCCCCCTGTCTGTAGGTAATCCACCAATATGGGACACTCGTCCTTAGTATGACCAGACACTCGACATCGTATGCACAAGAGATCTATGCTAACTCCTTTTCCCCGTTCCGTCCACAAGCTCTGTATTTCCATGTGCATGGCTTCGAGCTGCTCTTAAATCTACTATACTCCCCCCAACATGTCATCCTTGGGCGCAACTTCGAGCTTCATGGCAGTTTCCAGGGCTTTTTCCTGCGACTCGAAGGTTTGCTGGCCCATTGGTATGCGTAAGTGAGGTAGCAACATGGCAATGAACCATTTTGTGTGTTGTCTATCATCATACTTGAACCCTCCTTCCCTAATTTCTTTCTTCAATCGTTGATCGGCCTCCCACACTAACTCAGACGTACCTTGCTTGAAGTCTTTTACTTTGGCTACCAACTGAGAGTATGAATTTGGCTTCCGGAATTGTTGTTTTAGGGCATCCTTAATATTTTGAAGGGATGTGCTTCCGTTTTGAGATATGTACCACATATACCAATCCAGTGCTCTATCTTCAAAGGCCAAGGGCAACTGTGTTTTTTTCACAGTATCGCTCACCACCTCCTGTGCTGTCCATACCAAGTCGGCCATGAACCAAAAATGATCCATGTCTTCATCGGCCACACTTTTAAAGGTAGGTAATTTCAAGTGTACTACCATGTCTCCTTCTAACAAGGCTCCGGTTGAGGGCTTGCTCTCCTGTAAGCCTGATGACCCTTACATCATTGCTCTCCTTGGTGGGCTATGAACAGAGTGATTCTTTTCTGGGTTGGTTTGACAATACCTACCGCTCCATGTTGTACTCTCCTCCAGAGTAGCGCTCATTCACTTTTGCGTTAGATCTTTAGTATTTTATTGTCAGTACCAGATCACTTCCTCAGACTTCTTCCGGTCCTGGCAACATAACCATTTGTTGGCTTGAGGGGCCCTGACCCGGGTTCGGTGTGCAAGGTTTTCCAACAAACCCCTATACTACTTGCACTTTCGGCAGTGACCTGCTTTCGCAAGTCAAAGTCTCACCCGAAGTAGTATGGGTGCGTCCTGGAACCAGGTTTCTGCACCTTGAGAAAGGATGGGTAAGGCAAGCAGATCTGCGCTAGATCCCATGATTCCCAGATTACCTTGTTCTTTGAAGAGTTAATCAAGTCTCTATTTCCATCCACGTGCACTATATCTATAGTTATATGCCTTTTATAACATTAACACAACATTACATAAACATAACATAACAGATCTAGATCCAAAAACATAATACACAGATCTTTCACAGCGTAAAGATAGAAAATGCACAATACAACAATTATCAGTGATTCGTACAATAGTACTCACAGATTCAGTTCTCTAACAATCTTTCGCAATCATTCATTCATCAATTCTTCCTTACAATTCCCTTCCCAACCTACGCACATAGCAGCAAGGTCCGCACACAACTGGACGTGGATCTCCGTGCACACAACCAGCAGGAGTCTGTTCCCCAAAACCCAAACAGATAGCTTAAACAATAGATTGCATCAATAGCTCATCATATCCCCCCTTTTTCAATACAAAATGCATCTCTATTTATAACAATCTAGCCTCGAATTTCCTATGGTCAGCAACCCATGGTTTTCGGACCCCTAGTTTTCCTTTTTAACCAATACAATTCTTTCGGGGCTTTGACCCACCCCAAAACCCCTCCGCTAGATTAAATATAATTAAAAATATCTAAAATGGACCAGTTTCATAGCATGTTAGGAGACCCCATTCCAATAGTACATTCCTTTGTTGTAGCATTGCATTTATAACTGCGTTGTAGAAGTCTTCCGACATTTTTTATTGTAGCAGCAGTTCATATTTAGGAGTGATTACTTATGGGAGGCTTGTTTCCTCATTGTATATGATTCATGCCTCACTATTTTGTATTTATTTGCTGATCTAATACATGATGTTATGTCTCCATATTGGTCTCTAATGTTAATGAGTTGATTTACAATTCTATTTCCAGTTTTGTGTTCATATATTGCTACTTCCCCATTTGGGGATATTACAATGGGACATGCCCACCTCGTAGAAAATTTGTATATATTGTATTATATTTGCTTACAGGGGTCCCGTAGGACATGGTCCTTCTTCGAACAGGTGCAGGGTGCCTCCAATTTTGAGCTACACGCAGGTCTCTCTCTCTCTACGCATAATATATAGAAAAGAAACTATAATGTATTTCGACTATACAGTTCTTCCTAGACCTCACACATTAGGGGGGGAATTTTAACACTGGAAAATCGTACAAGAAAATATGGAATTATTTAATGTCAGGTAGAAGGATTTAGAGGGCTGAGGGACATTAGAGAATCCATAAAGTATTTAAAAATCTCTAAGGTCTGAGGAAAATTCAAATTTGAACAAGTCATAAATTCTTTTGCGTGAAAAATCCTTCAATAAGAGCGGATTTTGACCTGAAAAGCATGCAATCTTGCGAGTGGTGGAAGTCACTTACTAGGACTGCAAAAAGCACACTTTAGGAAATTGATTCCACACTTGAAGCAGCCTAAGGAAAACCACCAAAGTCTGCTTAGGACATTAAGGGAGGACACAATGGAATCATCCCCCTCTTTTGGGTCACCATCCACAATGTATCAAGAGAGGGAAGCAGGATTTGAATTCTCCTATAAAAGGCCACCAGGAGATGAACAACTTGAGAGCACATTGTTATGTTGGCCAGAATTTCCCCAAGCAATACCAACGGTGTGTGATCCAGAGTTGAGATAGAGGGGACTCAATTGTTGGCCATCCAACAACTTTAGTCCACCATAGTAGAGAGAGGGAGACTTTGCACTGAGCCAAGCTTGGAAGTAAATACATCCTTGCATCGGGACTTAGAGCCCCAAGTTCTAAGGGCCCCTTGGCAAGTGGGTAAAAGTTTCATCCTCATTTCCTACCTGCACTCAATAAGAGGAGATGTAAGCATGTCTTTTGGATTATTGGAATTGTTTGACTTTATTTAGAGATTTTGTCTTATTTGTTTTAGTTTTAGTTTAATTTTTATGTTTGAATATGTATGCTATTTCGCTATCTAGTATGATTATGTTCTAGAGTGTTCCACTAACTTGCTTGACTCCATATATTTTCTGCCTGTGACCAATAACTTAAGAGGGTAAACCACACCCCTTAAGTTGGTGTTATTTTGTACATGCGTCCACCAAACACACTAACACAGATAAGATGAGCATAATCCTAATAAATCCAATGCAGAACTATGTGTTCAACATTGTGCATGATCTTGAGATAGTAGATGCACCATCATGGATATCAACAACACTATCATTGAGCAGCAGTGATGAGTTTGGGGCCCAACTATTATTGGGACATTTGATGACCATTACAATTGTGTAGCAGTGGATAGGTAGATGGTTGATGGAAGACATCCTATGATGGATGACATCTCCCATTATTATGATAGATCCTTCTTGATGATCACATCACAACTCAAAGAGAAGCTTTTGCCTACAACATATTTGGAACCTTATGGGTTCAACTTGGTCATTGATGATTGGTATTTCACTTCAACATCCCATGAAGTGAAAATATAGTGGTCAGATTTGGGAGGATTGTATTATCCATTGGAGGGATACCAATTTGGAGCATGGTAGGAGACACCCATATTTGGATGAATGGGTGTGGAAGGTGAGCAAGGGGTTGGTGAGCCACTTGTAGATCTATGATAGAGGGCAGCAGGAGGCATGGCTGCACTGGCTACTCTTGAAAGAGTTTGGTCATCATGTGACATATCCTATCTCAAAGGGTATGTTATGGTTTGGGTCATTGCATAGCACCCATATGTTATGGCAGTAGAAGATTTGGTTGTATGGGTAATTTTACAAGTCAATCATCATGATGATACTCCATGACTTGTATGATGATGAGATGAGGAGGCATCAAGAGACATTGTTTCTTTGGTTACTCTTGAGAGAGTATGGGCTGATATTATCCCATACCTTGCATGATATCTCAGGAGTAGAAGTGTTGGGTGTGGAGCCTGATTATCTTGTTTACTTTGTATCACAGCATTGGACTCCTGTACCTTAAAAAGGGGCAACAACACTGCTCATAATTAATCGCTGCCGTGGGGGGTCCAGGGGGGGGCGCCAGCACTTTTCGGAGCCCCCCCCTGGCGGGGGTTTCGGGGGCAGCGCCCCCGAAGCTAAAAATAGATGTAAAATTTCCTTGTAAAAGTATAGTAATTTCTAGTCAATCTGGGCCATTCATTAGGCAAATGATCTGATGGTAGAAGTTATGTTTAGTTTAGGGTTTTTTGCCCTAGAAGGAAACCCCTCACTTTTATGAGGGTATTGTATTGCGACTGTGCAATGTATGTGTATTCTCGGAGAGAGAAACAGAGAGGGAGACTGTGAGAAAGAATAGAGGATATTACAGCGGATCTGTTGTAGGTTTTGTTTTTTCATTTTTCTGGATAATAGAAAGGAAGGACTGGCTGTTCGGGGTGGACAAAGCCCAAACTGGGTGAACCATGTATATCTGTGTCTCTCTAGTTTTATGTGTTTTTTGTGTGCTTGTATTTTCTGCATATTTTATGTGTTGCATTGCTCCATAATATATAATTTTCTAACAAGAATATTGCACAATCATGGTGCAAAGGGGATACACTTTAGCTTTGAAGTATCGGTAGGTACTTCCACATAGGAAGGAGTCTCCCATATGTAGTAGCATTATGATATGTGACTTTGGCATTGGGTATGTCAAAGAGAGGAGCTATGAGATGATAGGAGCCTTATCAAAAAGGCCAAAAGCGGTGTCACTTGGGAGTTTGGATTTGTTGATGGAGTGCTCCCAGGATCACTTCACATATGATGCACTTGATGGGAAAGTAAGATATGAGAGTGATTGAGTGGTGGATGGAGACATATATTACCATGATATGGTCTTCTTGAGACATATCATATCATTATGGAGATATCATTCATGGATCTTATTATCAGCATACTCTTAGTACATGGTAAGAGTTGTGTTTTTTCACTTATTGATCATCTAACAAAGTGTTGGGTGTGGAGCCTGATTGTCTTCTTTTCATAGATGTATCACAGTGTTGGACCCCTTCTCTTAATGGGGTAGAAACGTCACCCGTAATTAAATGTTTCCTGGGGGGTCCAGGGGGGGGCGACTGTGACTTTATGGAGCCCCCCCTGGCGGGGGGTTTCGGGGACAGCGCCCCTGAAGCTAAAAAAATATTTAAAATTTCCTTGTAAAAGTATAGTAATTTCTAGTCAATCTAGTTCGTTCATTAGGCGGATGATCAGACGGAAGAAGTTATGTTTGATTTAAGGTTTTCTTTTCCCTAGAAGGAAACCCCTCGTTTTGTATGAGGGTATTGTATTGCGGCTATGTATCGTATGTGTATTCTCAGAGCGAGAAAAATATAGGGAGACTGTGAGAGAGAACAAAGGATATTACAATGGATCTGATGTAGGTTGTGTCTCTTCATTTTGATGGATAATAGAAAGGACTGGTTGTTCAGGGTGGACGTAGCCCAAAATGGGTGAACCACGTATATTTGTGTCTCTCTGGTTTTATGTGTTTTGTGTGCTTGTGTTTTCCAAATATTTTATTTGTTCCATTGATCTATAATATATAATTTTCTAACAACTGGTATCAGAGCTAAAGGTCTGTTTGGTTGATAAACTCACAAGAAAGAAGGGTTCCTGGTTTGAGTGGGAGCAATGGCAGAAGATGGTAAGTTTAGGGTTGAGAAATTTAACAGCCAGAACTTCCCGCTGTGGAATATGAAGATGGAAGATTATCTGTATCAAAAAGATTTGTACCTACCATTGAGCGGAAAAACAAAAAAGCTGGCGACTGTGACAGACACAGAGTGGGAGATTCTTGATTGAAATGCACTTGGAACAGTACGGGTGTGCCTCGCGGCATTGGTAGCCTTCAATATTTCAAAGGAAACAACAATAGAGGGTTTGATTAAGGCATTGGAAAAACTATATGAAAAGCCCTCGGCCTCAAGCAAGGTATTTCTTATGAAACATTTATTTAATATGAATATTTCGGAAGGTGGATCTGTTGCATACCATTTAAATGATTTTAATAGAGTTACCCATCAGTTAAGTTCTGTAGGGGTAAAATTTGATGATGAAGTTAGGGCTTTGTTATTTCTGTGCTTATTGCCAGAAAGTTGGAATGGTTTAGTTATAGCCATTAGTAAATCTATCTTTGGATCTAGTACTTTAAAGTTTGATGATGTCTTCAATGCTGTCCTTAGCAAGGAAATGTGACATAAAAGCTCTGGTGAGACATCGGGTAATGATTTGAGCGCAAAGTCCCAGGGAAGAAAAATGGAAAGAGGAAAGAGCTCGGGATATCGTAGTAAATCAAGGAAAGGCAGATCCAAGTCTAGATCAGGGATAGTGTGTTGGAAATGTAGAAACAAAGGACACTTGAAGAAATACTGTAGATCTCGAAAGGGAAAAGAAGGAGATGCATAGCAAGAAAACAATCATGAAGCAAATGTGACAGGTGATGTGTTACAAGATGATTTGATTCTTTCTTTCGAAAACGTTGTTGATTCTTGGGTGGTGTATTCAAGGGTCGCATTCCATGCCACCCTTGATAAGAAATATTTTCATGACTATGTTCAAGTAGATTTTTGACAAGTATTTTTGGGTGATGATAAACCTTATAAAATTGTTGGAATGCATAAGGTTCTTGTAAAACAGTAGAATGGAAACCAATGGCTATTAAAGGAGGTAATCCATGTTCTAGATCTGAAGAAAAATATGATTTCAACAGGGCAATTAGGCGGTGAAGGTTGTGTGACAAATTTCATAGATAAAACTTGGAAGGTCACCAAAGGAGCCCTGGTAATAGAAAAAGTCAAAAAGGTTGGTACATTGTATTTATGCAATGGTATTTCAAATTCTGTTAATGCTTTAACTTCCAAAGGAGAAGATGCAGCATTATGGTATCATAGGCTCGAACACATGAGTGAGAAGGGGATGAAGATTATTCACTCAAGAAATTTGTTGTCGGGTTTGAAGAATATTGATTTGGATTTCTGTGAGAATAACATTTATGGAAAACATAAGAGAGTCAGATTTCTCAGAGTTGGGGAAGAAAAGATGAGTGAAAAATTAGAGCTTGTGCATACAGATGTATGGGGACTTGCTCAGGTATCATCTCTCAGTGGCTCGCATTATTATGTTACTTTTATTGATGATGCAACTAGAAAAAAATTGGATTTATTGAATTCAGAATAAATCTGATGTATTTGATACTTTCAAGAAATGCAAAGCTTTGGTTGAGATTGAGACAGGAAATAAGTTGAAGTGTCTCAGATTAGACAATGGAGGTGAATATTGCAACAAAGATTTTGATAGGTACTATTCAAACACCTGAAAGTGGTGTCAGAAGATCTACCAGCATAAGTAGACCCCCCAAATGATACTCTCCTTCATTATATTATTTATTGTTGACTGATTTTGGTGAACACAAATGTTATGAAGAAGCAATGCAGGTTGAAACCAGGAAGAAGTGGGAGCAATCCATGAAAGAAGAGATGGAATCCTTAATACATAACTAGAATTGGGACTTAGTCAGGTTGCTTGAAGGTAAAACAACATTGCAGAATAAATGGGTTTACAGGCTGAAGGAAAAATATTGAGGAAAATATAGGTACAAAGCTAGACTTGTGGTGAAGAGGTTTGCACAGAATAAAGGTATTGATTTTGATGAAATATTTTCTCCTGTTGTTAAGATGACTTCAATCAGAACTATTTTAAGTCTTGTAGAAGCGGAAGATTTGCATCTTGAACAATTAGATGTAAATACATCATTTCTCCATGGAGATTTGAAGGAAGAGATCTATATGTAGCAACTAGAAGGATATGAGGTCAAAGGGAAATAAAAATTAGTGTGCAGGTTAAATAAGAGCTTGTATGGCTTAAAATAGGCTCCAAGGAAATGGTATATAAAATTTGACAGGTTTATGTCTGAACAAGGTTATACTAGATGTCACTCTGATCATTGTGATTATCAGAAAAAAAGAAAGAAAAATGATGGCAGCTATATTATATTTTTATTGTATGTAGATGACATGCTTGTTGCAGGATCTAACATGTAGGAAATAAATGTGCTCAACAGAAAATTGGAAAATTCATTTGTAATGAAGGATTTGGGAGCTCCAAAACAAATCCTTGGTATGAGAATAACTAGAGACAGGAAAAATCGCAAATTAACGCTGTCTTAGAATGAGTACATACAAAAGGTGTTGAAAACATTTAATATGCAGAATGCAAAACCAGTTAGTACACCTTTTTCTAGCCATTTCAAACTTAGTAAGGAGATGTGCCTAAAGACCCAAGAACAAATGGATTATATGTCTAACATTCCTAATGCATCAGCAGTTGGAAGCTTAATGTATGCAATGGTATGCACAATGCCTGATATTTCACATGTAGTGGGAGTTGTAAGCAGGTATATGAACAATCCAGGAAAATAACATTGGATGGCAGTGAAATGGATTCTCAGATATTTGAGAGGTACCACAAATCAAGCATTATGCTTTGGTGGTTCAAACATTTCTCTACAGGGATATGTTGATGTAGATATGGCAAGTGACAGCGATAACAGTAGGAGCAATATAGGGTATGTATTTACTGTAGGTGGAACAACTGTTATTTGGGTTAAAAAAATCCAAAGTGTTGTTTCACTTTCAACAATATAAGCAAAGTATGTTGTTGCCACAAAGGCTAGTAAAGAAATCATTTGGTTACAAAGGTTTATGGATGAATTGGCTAAGAAGCACGATATGGTCATGTTATACAGTGATAGCCAAAGTGCCATTCATCTTGCAAAGAACTCAACATTTCATTCCAGGACTAAACACATACAGCTAAAGTACCATTTCATACGGTCAGTGTTGGAAGATGGATAGTTGAAGCTAGAAAAGATACACACTAGCCATAATCTAGTAGATATGCTAACAAAAGCTGTAACCAGCGAGAAACAAAGAATATGATCAGTTTCAATTGGTCTTCAAGTATGATGATGAAGATGAGAAACAACCAGGTCCAAAGTGGAGTCACTGTCCATCAAATGAAGTTGTAATATTCCAAAATTTTCCTTTAATAAATTAGAATATTAATTTTGTCTATTTTTACTTATAAGTTGAATAATTGGGTGAGAAGGCCCAAACACAATAAGAGCATGGATAAAATCCTTCTAGTATGAAAGAGGATCAGCTTTGGAACTAGATTTCACATCCTCATGTGTGAAAGAGGAAATTTTGCAAAGAGGCTTTGTTAAGTTTGACCAAGTCAAATAGCGCAGAGGCATGAGGTGGAAAGCATCTATGGGACAACGCAGAGATAGAGGAGGAAATATTTCTTGAAGGAGGAAACCCTAATGGAGTGGGACCCATGGAGAGGGAGCTCTTATGTGTTTAAAAGGAGGGCAAGGCAGCCATTGTTATTCATGCATATGATTATTGATTTCTTTTCTGCTCAGACATATTTGCAGTCTCCAGTTGTTTAGCTGAGTTGCAGTGCTGCTTAGCACGAGGGATTCTTGTTTAGGATTTCCTCTCCTTATTGAGAGGCCTCTTGAGGGATTTCATTTCATATTCTCCACATCTAGGCTCAAGGCCAAAGCCATTCCTTCAGCTACAACGTCATTTCTGCTCAAGTGTAACGTTGTGTTGCAGGGTGTTGCAGTGGAGGTTCCACAACACCTCTCCTTGGCTTGTTTTTCAGAGGAGGGAGCCTTATTTACTTTGGGATATCAGTAAGAAATGATTCAGAGCTCATTTCAGATCTTGGCACTTGGCCAACACTTTCTATTCCACCTACAGCGCAGTTACCCTCTTAGACTACGTTATTTTCAGAGTGCACTTGCAATGAGGGGTTGTAGTGATTGTTAGAGGGTGAGATTTCCAGTGATAGGATTAGCCTTCACTTAGGGAATCCATTGGAGGAGGTATAATTTATATTTTTCATAATTTTCAGCCATCTCCATCCAGTTCTATTTTTGATTTGCAGCTGCTGCCCAACAACTCCGGCCTTTTGCCACTTTTTGTATATTTCAGCCAATCCTCTCAAGGATTGTTGTATTATTTTTTTCAGGGGTTGAGAGCTTGCTCCCCCATTTATTTGAGAAATATATTTCATATTCATATATTGACATCATTTTTCAATAGTTCTCCATAATAAACTGCATTTTCTTAGCCAGGGGTTTCATAAATGTAGCAGTATTCTTCATTTCCTTGTACATG
This sequence comes from Pinus albicaulis, assembly GCA_034641835.2. Lineage (NCBI taxonomy): Eukaryota > Viridiplantae > Streptophyta > Pinopsida > Pinales > Pinaceae > Pinus > Pinus albicaulis. Next base: position 1,602,512,736 of record CM076581.1, read on the forward strand.
TGTTGTTGAGGCTTGCATTGCCTTGCTTGAGTGACTCTTTCCTCAAGGAATTGTACTATTTTTCTGCTATATTACACATTTTTTGGCTATCTAAATCTTCATGTATTCAAGCTCATTAAAATAATGTTGTTGTTGCATTATAAGTTCTTGCAATTGTTGCAGTCCCTTCATCGAGCATTTTCTGAGGAAAACTAGGTGTGGGAGACCTGTTTAACCCACCTAGAGGGATTTCTTTGGAGCCCCCTCTTGGATTTAAGCCTTAGATACTCTGATATAAGGAATCCAGGTCTTGGTTTCAAATATTGTATCATCCATTCCTGGAAAATGCGTTTTCCAGTCATGCCTTGCTAGCAGTTCCCAATTTGAAATATTACATAAGCAACGGTGGAGTTGCTAAAACTCAGTCTCCAAGTGGGGGATTGTTGGGTGTGGAGCCTAAGTATCTTCTTTTAATATATGTATCACAGCATTGGACCCCTGCTCTTAATGGGGAGGCAACTCTGCCCATAATTAAATGCTGCTTGGGGGGTCCAGGGGGGGCGGCTGCATCTTTATGGAGCCCCCCCCCCCCGGCAGGGGGCTTCGGGGGCAGCGACCCTGAAGCTAAAAACACATGTAAAATTTCCTTGTAAAAGTATAGTAATTTCTATTCAATATGGGCCGTTCATTAGGCAGATGATCTGATGGTAGAAGTTATGTTTTATTTAAGGTTTTTTTTCCCTAGAAGGCAACCCCTCGTTTTGTATGAGCATATTTTATTGTGGCTATGTATCGTATGTGTATTCTCAGAGCAAAAAATAGAAAGGGATACTGTGAGAGAGAATAGAGGATATTACAACAGATCTGCTATAGGTGGTGTCTCTTCATTTTCCTGGATAATATAAAGGAAGGACTGGCTGTTCGGGGTGGACGTAGCCCAAACTGGGTGAACCACGTAAATCCGTCTCTTTGGTTTTATGTGCTTGTGTTTTTCACATATTTTATTTTTTCCATTGCTCTGTAATATATACTTTTCTAACACAAAGTATTTGCATTCTCTTGCCATTTATATAAAGTGCATTGCTCTACAAGAGGGCAAGCTTCTATTTGGGCTTAATGGTCTTTCTAAGACCAACGTCAGTGATGGAGATAGCCATTTCTTGCATGAATTTGGGAAAGTGTTGTGATATTATTTGTATGCTCAGTTGATACAAAATTCCATTTACTATTTTCTAGTAGATGAGATAACATGCACAACTAGCAAATTATTGGGAGACAACTTGCCACATGACATTCTGAAACATCAGTTAGAAAAATTACGTTGTATCCACTTGAGAGACTATGGGTACCATCCAAAACCTCACATAACACTCAATATCATCTTGATTCCATGTTCTGATGATGTGCTATTCATTGTTTGTGGAATAACTTGGGCAAGCAAGGTCCATAAAACCAAAGAATGGGTCTTTGAAGATCCAAGTGTCTTTTTTCCTCTTGAAGGCAACATCATTGCAACCCAACATCAGTAGCAGCTCTACAATTATCATAATTAGAGAGAGATACAACATGGGATAGAAAATTTGGTCTATCATGTTCAGCTGTGCAGCCCACCTACATTGGAGGAGCCGAAGGTGGAAGAGTTTTTTTTTGAATTACCATTTTGGAGGGTGATTCATTTTGTGTGGATGATAGCTTGGGGATTGGAGCTTCTCATGGGAATGAAGGTTCCCAACATTTTTCAGATTCCATGCCTCAAGAAGGCCTCTAGACAACATATAGTTGCCTCCATGGATATCCCACTTCTTCTTGATGATGGCCATTTGGATTTGTTACCAAAGGCTAACTTGTACACTTGGGAGGAGCAAATAGGGGACATATTGATGAGATAGCATCTTGTTCAGTGGAGAAGCTTATCATATGAGGATGTTACAGGAGGAGGAGAGGAGGCTCTTCAATTATATCCTTGCAGTTTCTTGAGGACAAGCAACATTTTGGAGGGGAGGACTGTAATATTCCAAAATCAACATGCAACTAATTGGATTAATTTTTGCTTTTATCATTTAGATAGATAAATAAGTGGGTAGGGAGATCTGGAGACCCATAAATCTCTTTAGTAGGAATAAAATCCCTATTAATGTGAAAAGGGACCATCTTAATAGCTGGATAAAGAACCCTCATGTGTGAACAAGGGATAATGCATGTGGACAAGGTCAAGTTTGACCAAATAAAAAATGCTGGTATGGAGAGAGTGGATCATCAATGAGAGACAACAGAGAGTTAATAGGAGGAAGTATCCATGGTAGTAGTGGCTTTAATGAGTGGGGCCCTTGTGAGAAGGCTCATAATGAATATAATGAAGGGGAAGGAATCCATAGAGATTATTCATGATGTTGAGTATTATTTTGTTTATGGTCTGTTATGACTTGTTACTCTGTTCAGCTGTTTAGCAGAGACTGCAGTGTTGTTTAGCACAAGGGTGTTCCCGAGCGGGAATCCCACCCTCATCCTCGGGGGAATTTGAGTGCCCACTCAAGAGTGGTTATTGGGCTACATTTCCACATTTTTGCATCAGGCTAAGCTACAAATTTCTTCTACAATGCAGTTTCTATCAGGTTTTTTCTATGTTGTAGGGTTGCAGCAGTGGAGGATTTGATATGGCTATTTCTGAGCTAGATTTTCAGTGGAGGAAGCATTCTTTCCATTGGGAGGAAAAAAAGGAAGGTCATTGGGCTTAATATCATATTTTTGCACTAGGCCAAGCCATCACCATCCCCTACAACGCAATTTCAGTCTTGGACGACATTATTTTAGGGAGGAGTTGTAGGGATAGTTTCAGAGCATCATTTGGAGTGATTTATTTTCAGTGAAGGGATCAACCTTTCACCTGAAAGGTTCATTGGAGGAGTTACACTCAGTTCTTCATTACTTCAGCCATATCCTTCTATGTGTTTCAGTTGTAGTGATTCTTCAGTCCTACGGTTGTAGATCACTATAATATTCCTAAAATTAGCATGCAGCTAATAGGAATATTCAAATTTTGATTCTACACTAAGTAGGTGAATAAATGGGGGAAAGAGACCCATAATTATCGTGTATTAGCATAAAATCCCTCTTGGTGTGAAAATGGGACATCCTAGTAGCTAGATTTAGCACTTTCCATGTATGAATAGGAAGAGAATCATGTTGATTCAGTCAAGTTGACTAAGTCAACAACGCAGTATGAAGGGGTAGCTTTGATGAAGCTACAATGCAGTTTTGGAGGGAAGGTGATCACATGGTGTTGGAAACCCTAATGGGTGGGACCCAAGGTGAGGAGGCTCAAAATCCTTATAAGGAGAAAGATAGAAGACATTTGAGGTTAGCTTATGGATTATTGATTTTGGTCTCCTTAGACTCTTGAGCATTCTTCAGCTGTTGAGTTGAGTATGCAATGTTGTTCAACACAAGGCATTCCTACTTAGGGATTCCTTCTCCTTCCTTGAGTGATCTCTTAGAGGAGCTCTGTTCTTCATTTTCCCACTTCTAGGCTTAATGCCAAGCATTCTCCTTCAACCACAATGTTATTCCTGTAGCAGGGGACATTGTGTTACAGGGTGTTGCAATGGGAGACTTACAACACCAGCTCCTGAGCTTATCTTTTAGAGGAGGGATATCCCCTTACTTTGCAAGATCTGTACAGGAGATTCCAAAGCATATTTTACATCTTGGCATGTGGCCAAACCATTTTCCAACTTCTACAGTTCAGTTATTTTCAAAAACTACGTCCTCTTCTAGAGTGCCGCAGTAGCAAGGTTTGAACCCTTGCTTGTGAGCTTGTTCCTTGGAGGAAGGGCCAACCCTTCTCCCGTAAGGATATATATATCATTATTATTTTTTTATTTGTATATTACAGCCATATTTATATAGAGTTGTAGTCTAAATATTTTTTCCAGATCCATATCTGCAGATCTGCTCTTTTACACCTTGTACTTTCTTAAAACCTTTGCTGGGCTATTCTTATTGTGTATAAAGAGGGAGGAATCTCCATTTTCTCAGCCTTTGAATACTTGTAGACTCAAGATATTTTATTTCTCAATATTTTCTACATAAACCCTTAATAAATTAACGTTGTACTTGCTTCATTCCTTTCTGCATAAGTTAAGCTATGGGGTTTGGGCGTATTTGAGTCATACTGGCTTTGGGAGATCTATTTATGTGGGCTAGAGTGATTTTTTTCAGCTCCAATTCTATATGTGAGCTATATATTGTGTATTCTAAGGGATATAAGTCCCATTTTCCATAGATATAGCATTATTTTCTGAAGACAGTTGTTTTATGCCCTATATTGCTGCATTTCCCCACTTTGGAAGGAGTGTATAGGCCATATTCTTGCTGTTGTGCTCTCATTTTATAGTGATATGTTAATTTACATCTAATGAGCTGATTCACATTGCCATGCTCATGATTTAATGAAGCTCCAACTTTAGAATATCTTCAGATATTATTATTGTTGTAGAATCTCCTGATTTTGGGATTTTACAGTGGTATTAAAGCTGCCATCTTGGCTCAGCCTGTGGATTTCAGATCCAATCCAGAATATAAGTAGAAAATGAGATCAGAAAAATGGATATTATGAGATTACTCTCATCAATTTTTAGATCTAAGAAGAGCCTCTCCAAGGAGGTTCACCAGATGAAAGAAGAAAGATGCAAGGAAACTCCCAGACGGTTTCAAGAAGGAGAAAGTTGCAGTGATACCCCTAGAAGGTTTCAAAAGGAAGAAGAAGATCCATGTGTTAGCCATCAATAATTTTTTTTTATAATTGATGATGGCTAAAACAGGTCGTTAGTCTTCAAGAAACAAGTTTTAAAGCAAAATTGTGAGTTCTTGAAGCCTTGTTGTGTAACTTGTCTAAAATATTCACTATTATCTACACTTAAAAATCATTCAAGGCAACCTGCTGGTATAAAACACTATTTCAAAGCCTCCCTTTTTCCTTCGTTTCACCCATTCCATCATTTTGCCTTGAAAAGCCCCTTTCCTCCTGTCAAATCCCTCTTTTTCTTCCCTTTTATAATCCATTCCATCCTACCCCTCCTTTCATAAACCCTCCACTTATAAACCCAAACATAGTGGTGACCATACTGGGGAATATTGAGTAATAGATAACTTCACAACTCAACAAACCCATATTCCTAAATGAATCAAGTGTCACCAAGACTGGTTATTATTGATTGTTGATGGTGAACAAGAACCAAACCTTGAAAATAGGTAAAAATCCTTCACCTGGCGACTCCATTGGTATTCAGTAGTCCTGCTGACCCCACTAGTTTTTCCTAAGACTCCACTAGGAAACTTTTATCATAACATCATACCAACTCAGTTAAGAAGACTTTGAGGATTAAGTTTTCTTTCAAAAAAGATTAGTTAGCCGTTTAAAGACTGTCATACTTGGCTGAACTATTCTCATCATTGGGTCTAAAAACACAACATAGTGTCTTCTAAAATAATTCATACTAGAGCCTATCTTGACCCAAATCTTCCTGAGATAGTTGATAATCCATAAAGTATCCTTAGGAAATATCCTAAATCCAAGACTTGAACTGTTGTCAGACCAATTCATAGAGCTAATTCAGTCCTTCAAAATATCTCAGCTCTGCAACATACACAAGTTGACTTACCTTTCACAATAAACCCATCTAGAACTAAGTCACTTAGTGGTATAGATCAGATAGACTTTGAGTCTCCACACTCACCCCAACATAGTGGTGAACGTACTGATAACAAAGAAACTACTCCACCTGATCTTCATTTCATTCATAACTTTGGTTTCTCTCATCCTAGATCTGCTCAACAGTGTCTTGTTGGTCCAAGCACTTCTGTTCCCCATACACCCACTATTCAAACTACTCCATTCCATCCTACCCTTCCTTTCATAAACCCTCCACTTATAAACCCCCCATTTATCCCACAACTTCATATCATGGCAACTTGGTATGCTCCCTTATTCCTTCCTTTTCCTTTACCTGTTCTACCACAGGACTATCAGTCCAAGATTCCATTATATGATGCTAGTAGTTCTACTACAATACAACAACATGTGGATAGGATGAATGATTACTTTGATAGATAGGAGATTGATGATGAAACTATTAAACTAAGGATGTTTGTTCAAAGTTTAGGGGGAGAAGAAATAAAATGGTTCAAAAACTTAACCCCTAATAGTATAAATGACCTCCAAGCTTTCCATCAATTGTTTTTAAACAAATGGGAGGTCAAAAATAATCCCCTCCAGATTCTATCTGAATATGAGAACATTAAAAGGAATGCTGGAGAAGGAGTCCAAGAGTACTGCACTAGATTTAATAGTGTGTACAATGCCCTACCCATCCATATGAAGCCTCCACAAGGCATAGCTCTAATGAAATTCCCTGATGGATTTGACCCTGAAATGGCCTATCAACTAAGAGAAAGGTAACCTAGAAGATATGAAAAGAGGTGCAGTAAGTGTTGAGGCAAATTTGATTTCCAAGAGAGCTAGAATGAAGACTGAGAAGAGGGTATCATATAGGGATGAAGTTGCACCTTCCACATCTGACTCAAAACTGGAAAATGTAGTAAAAAATATGGAAAGGATAATGGATAGGATGAACATATATGAGAGAGCTCAATCTAGAGAAAATCAAACAGCTCCTCAAAACAGAAACCAGTCCCAAAACCAAAAGCAGAACTTTAGGAGAAATCAACCTCAGAATAGACAAAGAGATGATGATCAACAGATCAGACCTCCTTTTCAAGAAAATTATGTTAATGAGGATGGAGAAACAATTAAACAAACAAAGGATGATAGCATGAACATGTTGGGGGTGACCAATGGGGATTTTGATTTCCTCCATAAAAGAAAACAAGGTCTATATACACCCTATGATAATAGAATACTCGAAACTGAATACTGTGAACAAGACTTTGAAAATGCCATCATAGGATAACCTAAATAATATGACTTAAGAAGTAGAAAGAATCAAGAAACTCCCAAAAAAAAACCTCTGATAATTTTGCCAAAAACAGCCCTGTAAATACTTTCAAAAAGACAACAGAAAACCAAAATATAGGGGTTGGAAACTCTGATCCAAACAAGGGAAAAAACACCCAAATTAAAGAAAAATAGAGTGGTGATCCTAGCAGCACTAGAATTTCAGCTAATGCTCCTGAAAAAACCATTTTGACTATTGTAAATAGTAGAAATCATCAATTTTATTTTGTTAATGAATCAGTAACTAAGGATGAATCAAACATTTTGAAAAATCAGATTCCTTTTAGCCTAGAGAATGAGATTGCCAAAATCAAAATCTCTATCCCACTCACTGAGTTAGTCACTCAAAATGTATATAGATTTCAAGTTTTGAAAGCTTTTAACATAGAAGATATTAATGATACTGTTAACTTGAATGATGATACACCAGAGCTTTTGTTCAGTCCTAAGATTGAAAGAAAATTTCAAGAAGGAACTACCCCTCCATTCTACATCAGTTTGAACATCCATGACAATATTTTGCACAATTCCATGCTTGATTCAGGAGCATCACATAACCTCATGCCCAAAGTAATAATTGAAAGATTAGGCTTAGAGGTGACCATACTTTACAAAGATTTATATTGCTTTGATTCAAGTAGAGTAAAATGTCTAGGCCTAATAAAATATCTTTGTGTTAACTTAACTCAAATCCCAGCCAAAAGCTTAGTGATAAACATTGTAGTGGCTGATATACCCCCCAAATATGGCATGTTTCTTTCAAGATCATGGGGTGCTAAGTTGCAAGGTACTATGCAGATGGATATGACTTATGCCACCATCCCTGTCTTTAGTCAACCTAGAAGACTCTATAGGGAAACACACATGAATAACATGGTGAGTAACCAAGAAATACCAGAAAAATATCCTCTTTATTCCATACACACTGACCTTGACTCATTCATTCTTTACAATGATGAGATTCCTAATGAGCAAGAGTTAGTCAATGAAACATCAGCCAATATAGTGGTCACTCCACATCCAAACATAGTGGCAGCCATAAAGGAAAAGGAGAGAAAGGAAAAATCATTAGATCAGTTTGCAAACTCAGAAATTAAAAGCAAACAAATTGAAGGTCTTGAGGTCCAAAAAAATCAAAAATATAGTGAAGATCATGAAAATCAAAGAATAAAGCCTCAAAACATTGAAAATCTTGAGGAACAAAACAAAATTCAACATAGTGTAGACCTACAGGAACAACACAGTGATAGATTAGGCAAACAAAATAGAGAGGACAACAATGAAATAAATGAAAAATCTAAAAACAATCATCTTTGGAGTATGAGTTTTGATGGGTCTTGTTCTAAAACTGGTGTAGGAGCAAGCATATGGGTGCAAAACACCAAAAATAATAATGCTGAGGGTCATTCTTATAGATTAAACTTCCAATGCACAAATAACATAGCATAGTATGAAGCTCTCCTTTTAGGCCTGCATGTATTAAAAAAATTAGGGGCTAAAAGAATAACAGTTCATGGAGATTCAGAGTTGATAATTAGGCAAGTAAATGGGGAATACACTGCTAAACATCCCAGACTTAGAGCCTATAGAGATGATGCCATGGACTTGTTAAAAACATTTGTTGAATTCCAACTTACCTTTGTCCCAAGGAACGAAATTTTTTTTGCCAATGGATTAGCTTTTGCTGTTAGTACTTGTCTAAGACCTTATGAAAGAAAACAATACACCATCCAAGTAAAATATAGACCAGCTGTCCCGGATAATGAAAAATACTGGCAAGTGTTCGAAGGAGATAAACAAATAGAAGACTTCCTACAATCCAAAAATGAATTTGAAATACCAAACTCAGATTCAGAGTATGAACAAGACTGTCCTACTAAAGAGAACCCACTTTTTGAAGAAGAAAAGTCTCCTGAGATTGCTAATATAAATCTGTTAACTAATAGACCCAAACATACAACAGAAAATAGCACAAATTTAGAAAAAGAAGACTTAGAAGTGTTGCAATCTAAAAATCAAAGCTTTCCAAAAGGACTAGTCCCATTAGAAGAATTGTTTGACTTGAATGATGTTGCAAAAAATCCAAAAACTGGAACCTATTGAAGCTGAAGTGGAAGAATGCAACATAGGCAGTGAACAAAGGCCTAAAATGATCAAATTATCCAAGACACTGCCAACTCACATTAAACTGAAATACATTGAGATTTTTAGAGAATTTTCTGATGTATTTGCATGGAGTTATGAAGATCTAAAGTCATATGATATAGAGATAATTCAGCATAAGATACCCCTCAAAGAAAACCAAAAGCCTTTTAGAGAAAAATTACGCAGAATCAACCCTGTTCAATTACCTCTGGTAGAGAAAGAAATTAGAAAAATGTATGATGATGGAATTATTGTACCTATTAGATACTCAGACTGGGTGTCTAATATTTTATCTGTTAGGAAGAAAACAAGAGAGATAAGGCTTTTCATTGACTTTATAAACTTAAAAAAAGCCTCATTAAAGGACAACTATCCCTTGCCCAAAATTGATCATATCTTACAAAGGGTAGTTGGTTCTAGAAGAATTTCTTTGCTAGATGGCTTCTCAGGTTACAATCAGATATTGGTACATCCTGATGATCAACTTAAAATAGTATTTACTACTCCTTGGGGCACTTTCATGTATTTGAAAATGCCCTTTGGTTTAATGAATGCTGGTGCCACATTTTAGAGAGCCATGGATATTGAATTCTCAGAAGAAATAGGTTACTTCATAGTGATTTAATTAGATGACATAACTGTATATTCAAAAACAGATGAAGAACACCTAATACACTTGAGAAAAGTCTTTGAGAAATGCATAAAATATGGGTTGTCCTTAAATCCAAAGAAAACATTGTTCGGTCTCCAAGAAGGTGAAATTCTTGTACATATCATATCAGAAGAGGGAATAAGGATATACCCAAAGAGGATCGATTGTATATTTCAAATCAACCATCCTAGAAACATCAAGGAACTTCAATATTTCATTGGGAAGATTAATTTCTTGAGAAGTTTTATACCCAATCTAGCTGAACTCCTTAGAAACATGACAAACATTCTTAAAAGAGAAGAAGGAGTTAAATGGACCTTAGAAGCAAAGAAATCATTTGAGCTGGTAAAACAAGCACTTACCAAAACACCAGTTCTTATCAGTGCTGATTTTACAAAAGATTTATTCATATTTTCATTTGCATCAGAACACACAGTAGTTGTTGTCTTATTACAGAAAAAATTGAAGGGACAAGAGCAGCCAATTGCATTTTTTAGTAAGGCATTAAGAGATGCACCTATGAAATACAATATAATGGAAAAACAAGCCTTTGTCTTGGTCAAAGCCTTAAAAGACTTTAGAGTTTACATTTTACATTCCCACATTATAGCATTTGTGCCTCATTCAGTTGTAAAAGAAATATTGACCCAAGATCAAGATGGAAAAAGAGGAAAGTGGATTGCTGTAAATTTAGAATATGACTTAGAAATCAAGCCCACTAAGCTCATAAAACGTCAAGGACTAGCAAAACTTATGGCTGAATCCAACTTTCAAGCTCTTGATATAAACATGTTTAATGCATTAGATGAACAAGAGGAGTTGACAACTCTAATTATTGAAGATCATTTTCTGAATTCATCTTGGTATGATGATATTTTGTATGTGTTGCTCAACCTAAATGTCCCTCCTAGTTTTTCTAAAACAAAGACAAGATTCTTAAAGTCAAAAGCTGTAAATTACTGCATTTTGAATAAATGTTTATATTGGAAAAATGCTAGTGGATTATTGCTTAAATGTTTTCCTAAGAATGATGCAGATAAGATCAAGCACGAGTTTCATGAAGGAGAATGTGGAAGCCACCTCTACTGGAAGTCAACTACTAACAAATCCTTAGAGCTGGTTACTACTGGCCCACCCTCTTTCAAGATATCCACAAAATAATTATTTCTTGTCACAAATGTCAAATCTTTCAAGGAAAAAGAAAGCTGCTTCCCTTACCTCTGCAACCAATCACTGTTGAAGCTCCTTTTCAGCAGTGGGGTCTAGACTTCATTGGGGAAATCCATCCTGCCTCATCTTTCCAACATAAATGGATCCTTACAGCAACAGACTATTTTACCAAATGGATAAAATCCATCCCTTCTAGGAATGCCACAGACTCATTTATCATTTCATTCCTTGAAAACCATATATTATCTAGATTTGGTTGTCCTAGAAAGATCATAACTGACAATGCTGCTGCATTTGGGTCTAAAAATATGGTGGAATTCTATCATAAATATCAGATTATATTGGTTCATTCTACATCTTATTACCCTCAAGATAATGGGTTGGCAGAATCCTCAAATAAAATTTTGGTGAACATAATCAAGAAGTTGCTGGAAGATAACAAGAAATCATGGCACAGTAAGCTAGTACATGCATTATGGGCAGATAGACTAACAATTAAAAAATCAATTGGAATGTCTCCCTACCAGCTAGTTTATGGAACAGATGCAATATTTCCAACCAGTCTAGGAGTGCCAGTCATGAAGTTGATCCAAGAAGTACAGTTTGAAGATGATGATATGACAAGAAGAATAAACCAGACTGTACATCTACAACAAACCAGAGAGGAGGTATACATCAGAGCACAACAACTACAAAAAAACATCAAGAAGCTATTTGATAAAAGAACCAAGGCAAGTGACTTTAAAATTGGTGAGAAAGTATTTAAATGGGATTCAAGGAGAGAAGATAAGGGAAAACATGGAAAACTTGATAATTTATGGCAAGGCCCTTATCTGATTCAATCTTCTATTGGAAATAATGCATTCTTTCTGCAAGAATTGGATGGAGTTGAATATTTTGGAGGTCCTGTCAATGGAAGGATTCTCAAACATTATTTCTGTTAACTGATATTTTAGTTTCAAAGCTTTTTGTTCATTGTATATAACACTGCTTTTGAATTTGAAAAAGGAAAAAATACAAAAACAATAGAAAAAGAGAAAAGAGGGCAGATATAAAAGAAGAAAGGTACAGCCCCATACCAAAAAAGAAAGGAAAAATCTTAAAGTGTGCAAGCTTAAATGCCACTACTCGAGAGAGCACTGCTATTTAGTCATACAACCTAATCATGACTAGATAGATTTCAATTTACTGCTAATAGGTTAGTGAAGAAGATTTTCCAAACAATTTAGTCTTGGCTTATCAGTAGACTAGATTAGGATAGAAAAACAGAGGTTCAAACAAGCTTAAATCCTGAACCTGTAAGTTTGATGAAGAATGGCTCAAATCAGATCAAAACCTGAGCCAAAGTGAGGAAAAAGAACTATTTCTAACATGCTAAAAACTTGAACCAGGTAAAGAAGAAGACAGCTCTAAAAAGATCAAAACCAGAGCTGAAAGAAAGAAAGAAGGATGCTTGTAATTTTCAGATCTTAAGCCTTCACAATTTTGTTTTAAATTTCTGTAAATTTCAGTCTATGTGCAGCTTGTTTTTATGCCATAGTCTTGCAACAAATCAGATAGTTTAATCTTGGTTTTTCTGTATTTAAATTTCTACTTTAGAATATAGAGAATAAGATCTGTTAGACAGCTTAATCCTGACAGATAGTTGTTAGGTAGAGAAGCTTTTGAGTTCAACTGTTCAATCTGAACTCATGGAAGAAATAAGGGTAGATTTAGATTAGTTTTTTCATTTTTTCAAAAGAATAAAATGTTGATGTTAAAGGTTTGCACGTCCAAGTGCACCTTATGAAGAGAAAATGTTAGGACAAGTAGGTTGTGTAGGTAGTTGTTTGGGGAAAAGAAATTTGTTTGTTGATACAAAGTACTGATCATATTTTTAAGCAGCATGATCAAGTAAGAATAGGTTGTCAAGGATAAGGCATAGGTCTGCATTCCATAAATAAATTTCTGGGGTTCTTGACACCTCCAAGGAGCTACCATCCCCAAGTGGAGCCACTCTTAGCCATCAATAAAATTTTGTCATAACTGATGATGGCTAAAACAAGTCTTTAGTCTTCAAGAAACAAGTTTTAAAGAAAAATTGTGAGTTCTTGAAACCTTGCTGTATACCTTGTCCAAAATATCTATTCCACTGATATCTTCACTTCAAAACCTTCAAAGAAAAGCCCTGCTGTTATAAAAAATTCTGTTTTCAAACCCATTTTCCATCATTTTTTCCTTTGAAAAAACCTCTAAAAACCCCTTCATTTCGCTCATTTTTCCCATTTTTTACCCTTTATTCTCCTCAAAATTCCCCTCTGAACCTTGTAAAATCCTTTTATTAAGGTTTTTATCCTTTTTTGCCCCCTATCGAAAACTCCAAAATCCTTCAAAAGCCTTCATTTTTTAGTCCAAAACCTTCATTTTTAAATATAAGGCCTTAAGCACCCTTCGCTTAAGCCTGAGCCCCTTTTCCGCCATACGACCAGCTCTGTGACCGAGCGCTAAAGCCCATCAGTGGTCACACTTCGGCGATTCCAAGTTCCCTCTTCCGTTTTTTTTTTTGCCAATGGTCGATCTTCCGATGAGATCGAGACCGTCTATTCCCCAAGATCTGACGGCCATCGCACTCCGCGCTCCATCACATCAGCGCATCGCATCGCGATTTGCCTTTTCCTTGTCACCTTCCTTTATCCGCCGATGGAATCTCCACTGTTGATCTTTCCTAGATCTAACGGTCCTTGCTCCATCGCATGTCGGCGTTTCCCGCTTCCATCTCCCCTGAACCTTTTCTCCGTCGATATGCGAAGCCTCGATCACATCTCCATCGTTGATCTAGATCCCGATCCGACGGTCCTCCATCGATCGCACTTCATTTTCCCATCGGCCATCGGCCATCGCACTTGCTCCTCCCATCGGCCATCGACACATCGCAATTCCAATTTCCTCCTTCTCGGACTCTCTTCTCCGTCGATTGCCAATCCCCTAATTTGATCATAGCCGTCCATTTCCCCGATCCGAAGGCTCCCATTGATCCTCACATTTTAACTCCACCCAAACAATTTTCACCCTACGCATTGAACATTTCACTCCGCGACAAAACTGCTTACATCATTTCATCGGGTCCCACCTTTCTTCCTCCCATATTTTCTCCCTTTACATTTAATCTCAGCTGTTGATCTCCCAAATCAGATGGTCTAGAACTGTCTTCATGCCTTCACTCCCTCCGACTTCCACCTTTTTCCACTTATATATTCACCCCTACCTTGGTTATAACCATTTATCACTATAATCCAATGGCACACATTGTTTTACCCAACCTCAAGCCTCCCCACTACGTGACAAATTAGCTTACGTCAGCTCAGCCCCACCTCATTCTTCCACCATGCATCTCCCCTCCCGTCACATTCATTCTCAGCCTTAGATCTCCAGCCCGAAGATCTAATTGCTGTCACACCATTTCGCATCCGTTATGCCCCCTCCCCCCGCCGTGCATCTTGAATGCGAAACTTCCAGTTTTTCAAAAGACACGTGTCGAGAAATGAACCTTATCATGCTCGATAAACCCATTACCACTTACCACCCTTTGCTTATGCGAAAACCATTCATGGTTTTCCGAAACCACCAATGCTTCTTCACGCCATAATCCATGTTTGAACCCTGTTTACGCCTATCCACCATGGTTTTCTGCCTTCGCTGCATGCACTTCCTCCACAAATTCTCCTTTGCCCCTGCCAAAGCCCTCTGAAGCAGTTTAACCCAAGAATTGCAGGTTTTATTTTAACAGTTCGTGTGTGTTGCAGGTTTTCATGGAAGAAAGGATATAAATTCTTCCCACAGCCAATTACAGTGGTTCAAATTCGAGGGTGATGATATTATGAGGCTCAATCAAAGACAAAAGGGACCAAAGGGGCCAAACTTCCATGTTTAAATCAATATATCATGAATATTGGTTACACAGCAAGGTCCTCCAATGCATCACTGCCACCTGTACAGCCAGCAATGAAGATCATAGATTAAAGATAGAAGGATTAAGCATAAAGTTGAAGGTTAAAGGCTTAATCCATAGTTTAAAAGGATAAACACAGTGAATAAAGTAGAAAGATAATTAGAGAGGCCTTAAAGCAAATCAAAGGCTAAAATCAGTGTTTAAAGCCATAAAGCATGATAAATCAGCAAAAGACAGCCTTAATTGCAAGATCATCAAGGCTATTTACTCCCCCAAAGACTAAAAATTCCACCTACAGGCCTATTTACTCAAAAGCCTACAAATTTAATGCACAATCAGAGATATTTTGCCAAAGATAGCTCAGAAGTAATTTCTAGCTACCAAAAGCCTCAAAAGTAAAAAAAAGTGACTGAAATAGATGAAATTTAATGTAAAAATAAATTAGCATAGTTAATACATTAGATATATTCTCCATTAGGCCTCCCAAAGGTCGAGAAGCATTTACTCTGTATTAATTGAATAGTTAGACCTTCCTTTCATTCCACCTCCTCAATTTACCTATATATAGCATAAGAGGAGCCCATTGTAAATGTGGGTTGAATACTTATTGAATGTAAATAGTTGTTGAAGCTATTGAAGCTCTGTTAGTAATTGAAGACATATAGGCTAAGAAGAGAAGTTTGAAGCTGTAAAGACCTACTAGACTTGAAGATTGTAACTGGTTTGAACATCAAATATACAAGCTGATTTATGGGATCCTGGTCTATGTCAATGGTGATGTTTTTCTTATTGTAATTGTTATTTTTATTATGTTTCCATACTGTCCACTTTCTCTGATAAAGAACAACAAATTTAGATTAGGATTTATTGTAAAAGGTACCCTAAGTCTCACTGATAAGCTTTATCTTTATGTTTTCTTCTGATTGTGTTTCAATGGTGATTCAATAGAGTATAACCAGTGAAGTGTTGGTGAGCCCATGTTTCCTGAGTACAACTTGAAACATTGTCTTTGAAAGTTCTTAAAAATTTTGCTAAGTAAATTTGAACTAGAGAAGTCTATGGTTGGCCCTGTCCTCTAGTTTTTCTTCAACAGTTGCTTTGAAAGTTTCCCTGAGAGTATGCCAAAAGCAGGATAGATTCAAATTTCTTACTTGATCTTAGGCTATTATTTTGCTTATCTTGAATTTTTTCTATTTTCTGAAGATAATCTGTTAGATTGCTGGATGGTTGTCTGAAAAGTGTGCTTTAGTAAGAGTATTGTCCAAGGAAATCTATGGTTTTCCCTGTCCTTTGGCTTGCTTCAAACAGTTACTTAGAAAGGATTTTCTTGTTTAGTGAAGTTAATATATTCTTAAATTATTATTAGCTTTTCTTCTTTCACAACAATTTTAATGTTCCATATCACAAATTAATCTAAAGAGATCCTTTGATATAGATGACTTGCCCCATGGACCACTCTCGAAACTTGTTATGCAATTAAATCCTTTTGTGACTCCATAGCCCAATGGATTGATACTGTCTCTTCTCTATCCTATCAGTTGAACCATTCTTTCAACCTGCTCACACCTTTACCCTTCAAAATACTTCCTTTATTTTGATGATATCCTACCCAACCAAAAACAAATAAATCCTTTATGCTTCATAACTAGCCTAATATAATATGATAAGCCTTAAAGAATATCATTCTAAAACACATATAGAGAGATCCCTCTCTGAATCCAGGATGGCTAGATCCTAGGATTCCAAAGTGGTTCTGATGTAGGCCCTGTAGTGTTTGTTCTTGCCAATCTTGAAAACTACGGGGAACCCAACACCATGCACTTCATATTCTCATAGAGGAAGTGAAGAGTAAGAAGACCACTTAGAACATGATATCCTGAGTGGATATTTGACACAGTACAAGTGCCAACCTAGAGCTTTCAAATAGAGTCTAGATCTTCCTCAGTTTATCCAACTGAAAGAAGAAAGGAGGCCATACAACAATAGGATGGTGAAGGACAATAGGTTTCTATTGTCCACTTTTTATGGATCACCCACATGTACAACAAGGGTTTGGGTGATGAAATTAGAATCATTTTTCCTACTACATCTAGTAGTGTAAAAAGAGGCTGTGGAGATCTCAGTGCTGCTCTTGGAGGGTAAGGCAAGCTCTTGGTGGTTTAGCCATGTGAATCATGCAAGGGTATCTAATTTTGTAGATTTCACTCAAAGAATGATCAGGAGATTTGACAGTGAGAGGTCAGATAAGAAGGAGACCTCATCTCCATGTGAGGATACCTTTATCAGCGCACATTCATGAGGGGGAAACCATCCATATCAGTAGTTGGATCAGCCAACACATTGAATAAAGGAACTCTTGCAGCCATACAAGATGTTCCCAAGACTCACAAAGGTATGCCTAAATTTCCATTTCCTATCATTTGAGAAAATATTATGGGAAACTTTGGAAATTTGTCCTCACATGGTCAAGGATCAAAACACATTGCTAAGGTAGAGCAAAAAGCTTGCACTGTGATGTGTGACCTTGGTTTAAACAAAGGAGGAACGAACATTCATTCCCTTGCACCCCTATTGAGTTGCATGCAACATGAGGAGTTAGGGTGTAATATTTTGGAGGGCATAAGGAGTGTTGTGCCACTTTATGGTGATGTTTTACTTTCAGCACACTTGGATCCTGTTGGATTCAAGAGGATCATTGATAAGAAGTATTTTCTGAAAGATCTCCAAGGGGTTGCATCTAGACTTCCCATGAGGTGTGAGGAGGAAGGTCTGCTTTGGGAGATTGGTAGTCTTCATTGGGAATATATCAAGGGGTAGAATGATTCAAGGCATCCACATTTGGATATATGGGGATGGATGGAGAGCAAGAGGTTGGTGAACCACTTGCAGATCTATGACATAGGGAAACAAGAAGAAAAGCTATGCTGGCTACTCTTGAGAGAGTTTGGCCATCTTCGATCATACTTTTTTTCAAGAAGTATGTGGTGGATGGAGGCATGGCATGGCACCCATATGATTAAATAGCAGAATACTTGTTTGTATGGGGCATCATACAAGACAACCATCATGATCTTACTCTATGGCTTGTATGAGGGAGAGATGAGGGAGCAACAAGAGATGTTGTTGTTGTGGTTACACTTGGGAGAGTATGGGAAGAATTTTTCCCATACTTATCATGATATTTCCAGAGAGGAGGAAGGCACATTCAAAGTGCAAGGAGGTTACCCTTCAACATTGAAGGATCATGAGAGGCTTCCATGTAGGAAGAAGATCTTCTCACATAGCAGCATGATGGTGGATGGCTTTGGCATATGGGATGTCAAAGGGAGGATTCATGGAGCCTTATCACTAAGGCCAACAATGCTGTCACCTGGGGGTATGTTCTTATTGATGGAGTGTTCCAAGGAGAGTATGTATCCCTTCTTCTTGCAGATTCTTATGGGGATATTTTCATGGGAGGACTCATTCATGGGCCTCACTTTCAGCCTACTCACTATGTATGGTAAGAAATGAATTTATGTACTTGTTGTTTAATCCATTGAGTATTTGTATCTTCTCACCATATATGAACAGTGCATTGCTCCACAAGAGAGCAAGAGTATTTATGAGCTTCAAGGTCACTTTAGGGTGTAATATTCCAAATCTGGAACAGCTAGCAAGGCATGACTGGAAAACGAATTTTCCAGGAATGGCTGCTACAAGATTTGAAACCAGAACCTGTATCCCTTAGATCAATGCATCTAAAATTGAAATCCAAGAGGAGGCTCAAAATAAATACCTCTTGATGGGTTAAACAGGTCTCCCACACCTAGTTGTCTTGGAAAAATGCCCGATGAAAGGACTGCAACAATTCTCAAACAAGAGATGGAATAACAACATTATTATTATGAGTTGTGAGACATGAAGATAAAAATAGCCTTCCCTTTGCTATTATAGCAGAAAAAGAGTACAATTCTTTGAGGAATCAATCACTCAAGCTAGGCAATGAGAGCCTCAACAGAACATGTACAATAAATTAGAGAACACTGCTACACAGAATTTACACAAGGCTATATCAGCGCAGTTTATAGGAGACACTACAAAAAAATAATTGATAACATAATGATATGACAATATCATCTCAAGAAAGGTGGGGGAGAAAGCTCTCAACCTCTGAAAATGAAAATACAACAATCCTTAAGAGGATTGGCTGAAATATATGTACAAATGGAAAATCTGCAGAAATGCCAGAGTTGCTGGGCAGCAATTACAACTCAGAAAATAACTAGAAATGGCTGAAGATGATGCAAAATATGAAATGGACCTCCTCCAATAGATCTCTCTAGTGATAGGCTGATCCTGACACCGAATATCTCACCCTCCAAAATAGTGGTGCAAACCCCCACTGCAGATACTCACTGAAATAACACAGTCTAGAGAAGGGACTGCGTTGTTGATGATGGGAGATGCTTGGCCTGGTGCCCGGATATGAAAATCAGCTCTGAAACCTTCCTCACTAACCCTCCCAAGGAATATAATCTCCCTCCTCTAAAAGATGAGCCAAGGAATGGTGTTGTGGAACCCTCCATCGCAACACCTTTCAACACTATGTTATACTTCAACAGAAATAACGCAGTGACTGAAGGAAGTGGCTTTGGCCTTGAGCCTAGATGTGGAGAAATGAAGTGCAATCATTTAAGAGGCCTCTCAAGAAGGAGAGGAAATCCTAAACAGGAATCCCTCGTGCTAAACAACACTGCAACTCAGGTAAACAGCCGGAGACTGCAAATAGTCTACTAGACCAATAATCAAATACTCAAACATGTCTCACCATGGCTGCCTCTCCTCCTTTTATGCAAGTGAATGTCTCTTTGCCCTGGACCCCACACATTAGGATTTCTTCCACAAGGAATATTTCTCCCTCTCAAACTGTGCTGTCTTCCCAAGCAAGCCACACCCTCTTAGGCAGCACTGTTGACTTGGTCAAACTTGGCCTTGTCCTCATGCATTTGCCCCTTTTCACATTGGAAGGTGCAAAAGAAAGCTGCTCCATTGATCCCTTTCACACTATGAGGGATTATATTCATACTTATGGGTATTTTACCCATTTTATTCACCTCCTAGATGATATAAGCAAAAATTAATATTCCAATTTTCTGCAAGCAAATTTTGGAATATTACATAGGGCCAATCTTTGTAATGTTAGTAGCCCCTCTATACATGACTTTGGGCAAATGTATTGTTATTTTGATCATGTAGAGATGATATCCATTGCTGCTCACTATCCAATGGTGGAGGAGCAAACATGCAAAACTTGTAACTTAATGAAGAACCACTTGCCACATGACATTCTCAAACATCAGTTGGGGAGACTGCGTAGTATCCACTTGGAAAACCATTTGTACCATCCAAACTTGCACACAAATTTCAGCATTTTTCTAATTTGGATGCCATATGGTGATGATGTGCCATTCATAGTGTATGGAATGGTTTGGGTTGGCATGGGTCATGACATTGGAGAGAGGACCCTTGGAGCCTCAATCTTCTTCTTTCCACTTGAGGGCAACCATGTCACAGCCCAAGATCAACATGCCCTCTACACTTATCATAAGTGGAGAGGTGGATAGTGTGGGATAGGCCCTCTTGCCTATCATGTTCATCTATTCATCCCACCTACACATCATCAGCCAAAGGTGGAGGAGATTCTTCATGAGTTTCCATGTTGGAGGGTGACTCATTTTATATGGATGATAGCTTGGGGGTGGAGGTTTCACTTGGGAATGAAAGTTTCCCATGCATTTCAAACTCCATGCCTTGAGAGGACCTCTAGACAACACCTAGTTGTCTCCTTCATTATTTTACTTTGCATGATGATAGCCATTTGGGATGTATACCAAGTGCTGACTTGTATGCTTGGGAGAGACACTATGGAGTTTTCATTGTTGAGACAACATCTTATTCTTTGGGAGAGCTCATCATATGAGGATGCTATAGGGAGAGGGAAGGAGAATTTCTAGTTCTATCATTACAGTTGCTCGACGAAAAGAAAAATTTTGGAGGGGAGGACTGTAATATTCCTAAAATTAGCATGCAGCTAATAGGAATACTAAAATTTTTATTTTGCACTTAGTAGGTGAATAAATGGGGGAAAGAGACCCATACTTATCTTGTATTAGCATAAAATCCCTCTTGGTGTGAAAAGGGACATCCTAGTAGCTGGATTTTGCACTTTCCATGTATGAACAGGAAGAAAATCATGTCGATTCAGTCAAGTTGACTAAGTCAATAGTGCAGTATGAAGGGGTAGCTTTGATGAAGCTACAACGCAGTTTTGGAGGGAAGGTGATCACATGGTGTTGGAAACCCTAATGGGTGGGACCCAAGGTGAGGAGGATAAAAAAAATTATAAGGAGGAGATAGCAGACATTTGAGGTTAGCTTATGGATTATTTATTTTGTTCTGCTTAGACTCTCGAGCATTCTTCAGCTATTGAGTTGAGTATGCAGTGTTGTTCAGCACAAGGAATTCCTACTTAAGGATTCCTTCTCCTTCCTTGAGTGATCTCCTGGAGTAGCTCTGTTCTTCATTTTCCCACATCCAGGCTTGAGGCCAAGCATCCTCCTTCATCCACAACATTATTCCTATAGCAGGGGACGTTGTGTTGCAAGGTGTTGCAGTGGGAGACTTACAACACCAGCTCCTAAGCTTATCTTTCAGAGGAGGGAGCTCCCCTTGCTTTGCAAGATCTGTACAGGAGATTATAGAGTATATTTTACATCTTGGCATGTGGCCAAACCATTTCCCAACTTTTACAGTGCAGTTATTTTCAGAAACTGCATCCTCTTCCAAAGTGCTACAGTAGCAGGGTTTGAACCCTTGCTTGTGAGCTTGTTCCTTGAAGGAAGGGCCAACCCTTCTCCCAGAAGGCTCTATATTTCATTATTATTATGTTATTTGTATATTACAGCCATATTTATACAGATTTTCAGTCTAACTGCATTTTCCAAATCCAGATCTGCGGATATTCTCTTTTACACCTTGCACTTTCTTAAAACCTTTGTTGAGTTATTCTTATTGTGTATAAAGAGGGAGGAATCTCCATTTTCTCAGACTTTGGATACTTGTAGACTTCAAATATGTTATTTCTAAATATTTTCTGGATAAAATCTTAATAAATTAACATTGTAATTGCTTCAGTCCTTTCTTCATAAGTTAAGCTATGGGGTTTGGGCTTATTTGAGTCATATTGGCTTTGGGAGATCTGTTTATGTGGGCTAGAGTGATTTTTTTCTACTCCAATTCTGGATGTGAGCTATATAATATGTATTCTAAGGGATCCAAGCCCCATTTTCCATATATATAGCATTATTTTCTGAAGACAGCTGTTTTATGCCTTATATTGCTGCATTTCCCCTCTTTGGAAGGAGTGTATAGGCCATATTATTGCTGTTGTGCTCTCATTTTCTGGTGAGATGTTCTTTAACATCTAATGAAATGATTCACATTTCCATGCTCATGATTTTCTAAAGCTCCAACTTTAGAATATCTTCAGATATTCTTATTGTTGTATAATCTCCCGATTTTGGGATATTACAATCACTATTCTATATTTTGTGTATTTCCAGAAATCGTTTCTGGGTTGTCTAGGAAAATTATTTGGGATCATAGATGTCCATTCTCAATATTATTTGAGTATCGTATTATCAGATCCATACATTTATATTTTCCAGCTACAGTGTTAATCACTAAAACTGCATTGTATTGGCTTTAGTATTTTTTGTAGCAGTTGTATTACATGTTTTGGTGCTTTTAGGCATTGGAGGCTTCTCTTTCCTAGCTTGAGGGACCTTATACCCAAGATATTGTACTCATTTTTTGTTGTTATACTTAATACCATGGATCTATCTTTGGCTCATGATTGATGTATTGTTATTTAATGTTGTTTTCCATTTTTATGTGCTATATTGCCACTCTCCCAGTTTTTGGATATTACAAGTTGATATAGGATAAATGTGTTCTATATAAAATGGAGAATGACTTGCTATTAGTAATATTCCTTCAATGTTAATGGTCTAGTTTCTAATTCCAATAAGGTCACGACACGCCTTGGGTGAGACTCCTTGCTCTCTTGAGTAGGGTGAAAATGTTGGCGTTGTTCTAGACTACAACGGAACCTTTTTGGGTCTAAGCCTGAACCTTGGTCTTGCCCAGAGACCTCCTTTTTCGCCAACAGGAAGGATTATTATTACAATTGTTAGTATTAATAATGTTATTAGTATTATTACTATAATTATTAATAATATCTATATTATTATTTTTATTAATGCTACCTAGGTTATTATTGTTAGGATTATCAATTATATTATTGTTATGATCATCCTTGTGAATAATATTATTCCTATCATTTATAATTAAATTAATATTAGAACCTAAATTATTGTTATTAGGAGATGAGTTCTTAATAGGATCTATATTATTGAAATTATGGTTATTATTAATAACGTTAAAGATTTTATTTTTATTTAAATTAAAATTATTTTTATTTAGATTAAAATTATTATTGGAGTTCGAACCTAACGATTTCGAATCATAACCCAAACAAGATAAATTATGCAAACGAAGGACATTGGAGCACTCATCACCATCTAGCTGAACCTCACTGATATCGCCAACATACGCAATGGAACCACTGTTGAGAGTGCTACGGCTTTTAGGCATTGCATTCACGGCTAACTCCAATTATAGAAGCATGAGGGATGGAGCCACCCGTTGTTCGAGCAACTTCGTACCTCTCCTTAGCAGTCGAGTGTGCTAATGCACCCTGTAGATTTTGCACCATTAGGAATAGATGAATGGAAGTTGAGTTCTAGATTTAGAAAATTAGGTATTTGTTAGTTATTATGTATGTAAGAGTTACTTGAACATTGGTGTACTTCATGGCATGGAGCCTAATTGATATACCATTGCAGAAGGGGAAACAGAGAGCAGAGAAGAAGAACCTCTTGCTCCAGAATGCATCGCTTGCTTCATCAATCCGTGGATCGGACCCCGTGCCATCGATAACACATAATAAGACCATCATAATGTTTTTATATTGATAACGATTCCCATTGTCTTTTTTATATTCATGTTTCTCATATTACTGACATTGCATTTGATGTAGTAACAATGAAACAAGAACATACAGTACAGGCTCAGGGGGAGATGTGGTTATGGAAATTCAACATTTTACTTTTTTTATGCATATGCTATGAAGGAAAATCACATATATATGCGAGTTCTAATCTAGACAATCACGTATGTTTCTATATGATGAAGAAATAATAGGAAAGACTCAGGTAGAAGTTCTAATATACTTCAATTAGTTCCTATTTGACTTTCTAGTTTTGAAATTTGTTAATCACAATCTGTTGATGCTCGATTACTACTTATAAGTGATATTGGATTATGATGGTTTATGAGTAGCTACAATATGACATTGATGCTTTGATGGATTTACTGATTGATGAACTGGATGTGATCAGTCCCGATAGTGAATAGTTGGCATAGGTTCAGGGGGAGCATTTTTCTATGCTTCTAATAATGCATTGTTGGCATTATAATTTCTTTATCATTCCTTGTTGCATAATGTTGATCACGAAAATTATATCTCATTGGTGATGCTGCTGGAGACACATATGTTGCTGAAGTTTTGAATATATTTCTTAAGTTTCACTTAGTGAATTTGATCGTACATAATACACTTAATGTAGAATATGTGCATTGTTAGGTCCCGTTGAAGCCTAGAAAATCTCTGCTTCAAACATTGGGGAAAACCACCCGGTCGGGACATTAGGACAGCTCCTTTTCCGTTTGGTATGGTGGCTCCGACTGGATTTAAAGGACCAGTTTCCTTATAACTAAATGGGTTGGTGAGGGGATTGATTTGGATGAGTGAAAATGGGACTAAATTGACTGAAATAAAACTATCTAATTAAACTAAATGCTGATAAAGAAATTATAACACTAACCCGGGTAATTATATGTGAATACAATTTAAGATTGTTCCAATTTAACAATAACCATGAAAATGTATTATTATTTAAATTGAAATGTGCATAAACGAATAAAGATAACTCTGTTTAAGAAATTAAACAGAGTTATATTAGCATATTGCATTCATCATTGTATACCATCTATATATGCTTATGAAAGATAACATTTCAATTATACTCAGAAATGATATATAAAAGGAAACGTTATGAAAACCATATATATAAATGATAGCAAATTCTTCAAGCGAATATCATATAACAAAGGAAATCAACAGTGAACAGATAGAAATACCTCCTTCATCTTGAAGACTGTCAAATGAAATGTGATACTCTAATCCAGTAACTCCGATGTAAAATTAAATCCAAAGGTACAGAAATGCAACACTTCAAAGATAATTTCAGCACAAAAATCACCAGATGTGATCCTTCATAAAATATAATAAGGAATGGAGTACAGAAATGTTAGCTCCAAGTCCAAAAAATATTACAACTTCAGATCCTTCTCTAAATGCATGAGAGGGATTTAAATAAGAAATTACATAACAAAATCCTACTACTACTGCTACAATCTATCAAATTAAAAATAGAAATGCTATCTTAAATGAAACTGATTCATTGCTTTTCTTTCTCGCTTGATGTAGCCAAGTTACAAATCTTCAGCATATCTTGGAGCCTCGGTGGATGACTCATCTCGGAATGCAGCTGTCCAGCGTAGGTGGCATCGGAAAATTCTGGAATTAAACAATCGACAGCATTTGAAAGGAATTTAATAGCCATTTGTTGATTGTTTGGCTTAATTAAATGAGTCCACATACTGTCCCAAGATATTTCTTGAAGTTTGTCGATTTGTTGACTTTTATTCATCATTTCTTCCTTCCATCTGTTTTCAGTTTCTTTCACTTTAGGCAAACTGCCAGGAACACAGTCTGAAATGAGATTGATTGAATACAAGCTGTCATTGATAAATTGCGTGATATTACTCATCATGCTCCTAGCTCTTGATATTTCTCTCTCGGCTTTCATTATCTGATGTTCCCATTCTGTAAACAAGATTTCTTTATGTCTTTCTTCTATCCTAGGAAGATTAGCTTCTCTTCCTTTTTCTATATCTTGCCAAGTAAGAAATTCAGAAATCTTTTCATCAGCATCATCAATTTCTTGCCTGAGAGTAATAATGTTCTGGATCAAGGATGATGTGATATCACAAAATGGTTCTGCTTGTGATAATTTTGCACAAAATTCATTCAATTGCTGAGACAGTAGTTTATTAACTTCAAGAGCTTCCGATTTGAATTCACTTAATTTAGGGAAATCTTTGAACCTATCTAAAGCTGCTTGAAATTCTTTTTCTTGTACAATCTTCACATTCTTCTCATTTTGTAATAAACCCTGTAACTTGGAAATTTCTTCTTTCAATTGTTGTTTTTTGCCTAAGACCTGTTCATCAACTTTCTTTTTTTCTTCGGCCAGCTTTTCTTCTAACTTTTTGGACCTGAGTTCTTGATCTTGTAGTTGTTGTTGCAATTGAGCAACCTTTTGCTGACTTTCCTTATTTTTCTCTTCAAGTGAAGCTATATAGAGATCTTTCTGAGTCATCATCTGAGAAACTTCTGCAACTTTATCAATTGTTGCAGCACTATATGCCCCTGCATATTGAGACAACTTAGTGAGATCCTGAGATGGATTCACTTCAGTGTTCTTGTAAACAATATTCATAAATTCTTCCGATGGAGTAGAAAACATGTCCTGATCCGTCTTCCTTCTTTTTCTCAGTCTTCTAACAACAACCTTATGTTTAGGGCTGTAAAATACATCTAAAGGAGGGATCTCCTCGATCTTCAATACAATCTGCCCTGTAGGATGTTCAGGAATGATTTCGACATCCTGCTCTACTTGCTCTTTATCCTTATCTTGTAGTCCCAATTGCTGAGCGAATTTATCATATTGTTTCAATAATTGAGAGGAAACATTAAGATCAGTAGAGTCTACAATCTTCTCAGTATTTTCTTTTCCTCCCGATTGCATGTCTGCTTTCCCTGTATCTGTTTTCTGCTCAATGGTTTTGCTATCCGTTCCTCCTTTTTTATTATGCACATCAGCATCAGTACTTGTGCATTTTTCTGTTGTTTGAGTAGCGAACTGTTGACCAGTATTTTGATCGGATTTACCATCAGTATTTCCTTTCTGAGTATCAAGTTTGCCAACAGTGCCCACCTTTGCAGTATGTACAGTTGGCTGGTTAACAACCGATTGTGTGATGACTTTACCGGCAGATGTTTCTCCTGGAGTTTTGCCAGATGTACCTTCTGTCTCTGACCCTTGTATTGGAATTCTTAGTTGGTCCAGAGGAACACTCAACAATCTTTGACTTCTGAATAACAAAAATTTATTCATTTCCTCCTTCTGGAATTTAGAATTGGCTAAATCATAAATTTGAGGAAAATCATTCAACGAAACAAACAAATCATCAAACTCATCTGGTTCATGCTCAAATCGAGCAATTGAAACTGAAGTAGTAACATTAAAGGCTATCTGTCGCGGATCATACTGTCTCCCTGGAATGGTTGCAAATTTACAACCCTTTATTTTGGCGACTTCCTTTTCAGCATGTTTGAAGTCATTTAAAGTAAACTGACCACAATTGAATGGAAATTGAGGCCACATTCTCTTCTTACTGTTGTTTAAAGATCTGGATATTCCTTCAACTGTTAATTGATAGGAAATTTCCTGGGCGAGAAGTTTGTCTGGAACAATAAGAGGAAGAACATGGGGTTCTACAATACTCCCAAAAATCCTGATGTATGTAAATTTCTCCTCTTCAAACCAATCTCCGATTGAGGATAAGTCGGCTTTAGCTTTATCAAAGAATCTAGGAGGGAAGCGATTGAAAATGGTTTGGAAAATAGGGATAAGGAAACCATGGCATATTCTATACACATTATCTTGGAAATGAACTTTCCAAAGAAGTTTATGATATATATGAATTGGGATAGGGTCTTTGGGAGTCCATTTCCATCCAAACAAAGGAAACTCGGAATTAAAACAAAGAGCATCCAGAATATAAGCACAAAAGAAAAAAGGAGTGGAATTTCCAGCGGTTTTATCTTGTCTGTACTCAAGTATTCTATTAGCCATTCTATCAGAAAGAATAACAGCCCAATCCATAATGTCAGAATTGACAGCAGCTAGGATTAATGGGACCATTTGTATAGAAAACCTAGCTGAATTATCATTGCCAAATAATCTACACATCATGGCAGCGGCATAGCAATACGGAGGTAAAAGGGAATCTACAGAATACATACCGAATGCTTCATTTCTGTGCTTCTCTGGATTTTTCTTCCAATCTCTGATAGGATCAGATTGGACTTTATTATTATCAGCGAACTCTTTGATAAATTCTTTGTTATACACCTTCTGCGGATCCGGAAGGTGATACATTGCCTTAATGTCTTCTACTTTAAACGACCCAAAAGACACTCCAGAAGCTGAAACAAAAATTCTTTCATGTATCTTCACACTATCGATGACCCATCGAATTACATCGTAATAAGGCATGATGCTCGCTCTGGCTGCAATTCGATGCAAAAATGAATTTGCAAGTGTTTTTTCAGTAATCTCAGAGTCGGAATCTGAGTTATCTTCATCTGGAACTGATGCCTTTTCCACTGTGACTTTGGGGTTTTGTTTCTCCAATAGATTGTAGACTCCTTCCCACGTCATTCTTCCGAGCCCTTGGCATGATGTATCTGTGACTAATCTCAGTTTTGTGGGCTTTTCTTTTGAAACTGTAGGAGTCTCAACAAACTTAACTGGAACAGCGGTCTTGGCTCTTCTTGCTCTCTTCGACATTTCTGCGTTTGCTATTGCTTCCCTTTGTCTGTGAATGAAAGGGCTTGGTGTTCCTTGGCTCTGCAAAACAATAAACTCTCAGTCGTGACAAACAAGCAACTTGAACGGAATGTTTATGAACAAATGATTCGTTATTTATTGGTCTCGTAAAGCGCGTAAATGTTCTTTTTGGGTCACACTCACGTATTAAAACCAAATCATCAACCAATATTCATTCGATTTTCTATTAAATTCCTACGTACAAATGAAGATTTGGCGCTTGTAAAATATTATAATATTCACCTATTCTGAACTTTTCGAATGTAATAAATGTCATTTATCAATCGCATCGAAAGTTTTCAAATGGCACATAAATATCATAATACAGATTTCTTCGATTGGCCGATTCTGATTGAAAACTTTTCTGATTTCCGATTAGATTCTTTAGATCGCAATCGGGGAGTTTTAATCGAAAAGAATTGTTAATAGCTTTCTCCGATTTCCGACGATGGGGTCCACCATATAAAAGTTTTTTCGTTTAAACGAACAAATGTTTGTTTTCTTTTGAAAAGCGTTTATTGTAATAACGCGCGTCGCATCGGGGAATTTCAATCGACCGCAAAGAGCTTATTAAAGAGTATCCCGATCATGCGATGGCGACTGGTCGCATCGCATCGGAAGTATGTGAATGAATAACTTAAACTCTTTGCGATTGAAGATTTGCGATCGAACTAATCGCATTAGAGGTTTTTTGGATTTGTATATAAAATTTCCTCTGAGGGTTTTCTCCGATCTCCGATTGCGATTGTTATTCATTGGCATTTTAAACTTGATTTGTTTTTTATGATAAGGTCTTCTATATTTGATCGGATCGGAAGTT
This sequence comes from Pinus albicaulis, assembly GCA_034641835.2. Lineage (NCBI taxonomy): Eukaryota > Viridiplantae > Streptophyta > Pinopsida > Pinales > Pinaceae > Pinus > Pinus albicaulis. Next base: position 1,602,542,346 of record CM076581.1, read on the forward strand.
TTGAATGGTGTATTTGGTTTGTAAACAAACAAAGATGAGCTTTTTTCAAAACAATGAATCTTTATTTCTAATTCTTTTATTTCTATAAAAAGAAAAAGGGACCCTATTTCTAAATGAATTTTATTTCTAAAATTTAAGAAAAAGGGAGGGTTGTTGTATAGTACAACAATTGGCGATTCACTGAAAGAACCAGTTATCTCTAAAAAATAAAATGAATACTATATTTTTAGTAAGTAAATATTTTTAAAGATAATGAAAAATATCCTGGGATAATCAAAAATAAAATCTAACTTATGAAAAAGGATAAAAATTATTTGCAATTTCTTTCTAGTTTCTTGAAAATAAAAACATTTTTGGGTTATCTTAAGCTTTGATTGGTATTAACAATGAAGTAAGTGGATTTCTCCAAGTTTGGTTTTATAATATACTCTATTGTCATAGGTATTGCCTCTGCTGCCTGCAAACGTTCATAGTCTCGACAGGGTTACCTTTTAACCATTAACTATTCATTGTCCCATCCAACTAGGATTATGACTTTTTAAAAGATAAATTCATAGGACATATTATCTCATGTTTTTTGTCTTTTATTTATTTTTTTATTTTCAAGAGCCATTGTTCTGGTTTGGTAGCCAGTTAATAACAATTCCATTCACTAGTTGTAATTAAACTGAACAAGTTGGCTCGTGATGAGACCCCTTGTCTTATATTTATAAGGCATTACCCTGTTTTGATGTGCAGTATTAGTAATGTCAGTTTCATTACTTCTTATGAATATGGTAAGTCGGCTCATGATGAGACCTCTTATCTCTTAAAAATTTTACATAATTTCTTAGAATTATATTCTAAAAAATCACAACCTAAATGAATGGGGTGAGTAGTTCTATCCTTAAGAATCAATGGATGACAATTTTCAGAGTTTTTTGAGTACCAAGACTTGAATAATCTTTACTTTTATAGATAACCTCTCTCTACTTAATAAACTTATAATGATTTACATTTCCCTCAAGTTTTCAAAAGATCATGCAAATAATTGGTATAATCTTTCAAAGTTTATCATTTTATTTAAAACTATCAAAAGACTATAATCATTTCTTTAAAAATTCTTATTTACACAAAATAAATATTTATAATATTCTTCCTAAGAATTTTTCTAATAAGTAAACAGTCAATTAGAGACTTATTAACAACCTTTATTTGAAAAAACAATTAAAAACTTTTCAGAAAGGAATATGTATAGTTTAAGAAGGGGTTACCTCCTTATGAAAAGAATTTCTTCAAGATAAGCCCATTTACAGGAAGAGATTCTCTCTTACCTGTTAGATCTTGGAGTATGAATGTATTTGAGCCTATCTTTTCAACGATCTGAAATGGTCCAAGCCACATTTTATGAAATTTGGTATGCTTACCTTTTTCTTCATGTGCTTTATCCCATTTCAGAACAAGATCACCAATTGACAAAATTTTTGAGCCGGTAGAACTTGCATCAAAAGAATATTTTACAAGCTGTTGATGTTTTTCATGAACAATTTTAGATTTATCTCTATCTTCTTCTAGTTTAAGGATTTGATCATATCTCAATTGAATGGATGAAGAAGGATTTTCTTCAATAAATTGCACTAAGACTAATGATGGAAGAGTTAAATTTGATGGTATCACAGCTTCTTTTCCATAAACTAAATTGAAAGGTCAAGTTCCTATTGAAGCTTTTTCAGTGATACGATCAATCCATAATGCAAAGATTAAAGATTTGTGCCAATTCTTTTGATTTTGATCAATAGTTCTTTTAATGATTTTGATGAGATTTTTGTTAGTGGAATCAGCCAAACCATTACCTTGTGGGTAATAATTTGCTGAATATTTCAGTTTAAAACCTCTTTTGACTGCAAATTCTATTAAACTGTTTCCGGAAAAATAAGATGCATTATCAAAGACAAGAGCTTGAGGTACACCAAACCTGGTTATGATGAATTGATCTATGAAATCAATAATTGCATCAGAATTGGTTACCTTCAAAGGGATTGCTTCTACCCATTTTGTAAAGTAATCAGTTGCAGTAAGAATGTACTTGTGCTGTTTGGAAGAATGAGGTACTATCTCACCAATAATATCAAGCCCCCATTGTTCAAATGGTTGCTCAATACTCACTGGTTGCAAAGGAAAAGCTGGTTTCCTTTGTCTTCCACTTGCAGTTTGGCAAATTATGCACTTTCTTACATAGTCATGTGTATCTTTAAAAAGGGTAGGCCAGTAATAGCGAGCACAAATTATTTTGTGAGCTGTGGTATCACCTCCAAAATGACCTCCTGCTGGTCCATCATGCAATTCCTGCAAAACCTTTTCAGCTTCAGTCTTTTCAAGACATCTTAATAAAATTGAATCATATTTTTTTCTAAATAACACATTATCAATGATCTCATATTTAATAGCTTTTAACTTTAAAGCACATTTTCTCTTATAGCTGAGATCAGAAGGAGCATACCCATTTTTCAAGTAATAGATGAGATCAGCATACTGAGATTCAGAATCTGTAACATTTATCTGACTTACTTGAATATCTTGATTTGAATCTTGATTTTTTGGTATGTTATGAGCTCCTGCTAATAATCTGCAAAAACCTTGTCCTCTAACAATCTTAGCTGGTTTAATATCAACATCATATTCTTGCAAAGCTGTTACCCAGTTAGCTTTTTTTTCTCCTACTTCTCTTTGAATTAATAATTGCCTCACTGCAAAGAATGGGACAATGATTTTTGTATGAGTTTTCAAGAGAAAAGGTCTGAAATGCTTGATTGATTTAAACACAGCAAAGGCTTGTTTTTCAACATCGGAATAATTCAGCTCAGCTCCTTGCAGATTTGAGCTAAAGAAAGAAATTGGTGCTTCAATTTTCTGATCATTGAGTTGTGTTAAAACAGCTGCATAGGATGTCTCAGTGGCTAAGGTATACAAAATAAAATCTTTAGAAAAATCCGGGGTACTCAATGCTGGTGCATTAATGATTGCTTGTTTGATTGCCTCAAAGGATTCTTTCTCTTTATTCCCCCATTTGAATACCGAATTCTTCTTGATCATATTTTGCATAGGTAAAACAATTAAAGAAAAATCAGGAATGAATCTTTTTACAAAATTGATCTGTCCAAGAAATGATTGCATGGATTTTTTGTTATGAGGTAAAGAAATATCAGAGATCTCTTTTACTCTATCTGGATCAATGTATATACCATCTTTTGACACAAAAAATCCTAAAAGTTTTCCTTCATCCAAAGCAAAGAAAGATTTCTTTGGATTTAAGGAAATACCAAACCTTCTACATCTTTCAAATATTTGCTTTAGATCATGTAGATGATTGGTTCTCTTTTTTGAAAATATTGTTATGTCATCAAGATAAACAACAACTGACTTATTGATCAGACCTTTAAATTCTATGTCCATGGCTCTTTGAAAAGTTGCTCCTGCATTTATTAAACCAAAAGGCATTTTTTGATAAGCATAAGTTCCCCATTTTGTTCTGAAAGTTGTTTTCAATCTGTCATCTGGATGAACTAAGACTTGATTATAGCCTGAAAATCCATCAAGAAAGGACATAAGTTCAGAACCAACTACCTTTTGAAGTATCTGTTCCATGGTTGGAAATGGGAAATTGTCTTTTAAACATGCATTGTTTAAATTTCTGAAATCAATACAGATTCTTATATCACCATTCTTCTTCCTTACAGGTACCATATTGGAAACCCAATTGGAGTGCCTGACAGGAAAAATGATTTTGGCTTTTAAAAGTTTATTAAGTTCTGATTTGATTTGTCCTTCGAGATTTGGATGAACCTTCCTTAGTTTTTGTTGAACAGGTTTAATATCAGGAAGCATTGGAATTGTGTGTTGAATAACCGAAGTATCATATGTTTTTAAATCATCATAATTCCAAGAAAAAACATTTTTATATTTGTTCAAGAGTTTAATGAAAGCATTCCTTTCCTCTGGTGTTAAATTGAGTCCTAAATTAACATTTTGAGGTTTGGAATCAGAACCAAGATTCACTAATTCAAACTTCAAAGTGGAACTTTGAAGTTTGGCATTAGTGACTTTCTTGAACCTGTCTTTAATATCATATAAGTCCTCCAATTTAACAACAGATTTTGGAATGGGATTTTCATTTCCTTTTGAAGCAATTTGTAAATCATGATCTTCTTCGTCAATAATTTGCTCATCATATGATTTCTCTGAAGTCATGAAATTTAAAATATCTTGATCATGATAGAAAACTCTCCAATTTGTGACATTGTCTGGGACAGATGGACGAAAAATTAATTCTACAGAAATCCTATCAGGACTGCAATCTTCAACAGGTAGGAGTTTAGATGCAACATTAGCTAAAAATTTAGCTGATGTATTCTGATTCCTAGGAATAGGAGAAATATTGAATGCTAAAAAATGAGTGGTGAGATCTTGTACTAGGGTTTGATAGTGTTTAAGATGTCCTGAAAGGCAATGGATAGTATTCCTAACTTGTTTTATGACAATTTTGGAATCACCAAAGACTTTCAAGTATTTAACATCTAACCCTATAGCTTTATAAAGTCCTTGAACCAAGGCTTCATATTCTGCAGTATTATTAGTACACTCAAACTCTAACCTACATGACAACATGGTTTTTTCTCCATCCGGATCAATTAAAATGCATCCTGCTCCAGCTCCATCACTAGACTTTGATCCATCAAAATATAATGACCAAAACAAAGATTTATCTATTGACTTATCTACAATTACATCAGAAGTATTTACAATTCTGGAAGAATCGGATTGTGAAAAATTTTCTACTTGAGAAACAAAAGTATTTACAGAAAAAGGTGATCGGGGTGCTTTGAAGTTTCCAAGAAATGATTCAGCAGAATAACCTCCAAGAATATTGTTGTTGAATGCCACAGGTTCATTAGGTTGTTCAAATTCAGTGACAGTATGTGTCATATGTTTTTCTCGTTCGATTTTGATTTGATTTGGTTTCCCTTTGTAGGGAAGCCACATATGTGAATAATCAGTCGAGATATAACCATTAAGTTTCGCAGACCAGTCCCTACTTAAAATTAATCCATAGAATTTAGGAATATCAACAATCAATATATCAATTCTTTGGACAATTCTAGGATCGGAAGCTAATATGATAGTAACTGAATTGATTTCTCCTACAACTTGAACTTTAGAGCGATCTAATTGAACAATATGAACTGCCGATTTCTGTGGTTCGATATTCAATTTGGCACAAACAAAAGTAGGCATTATGTTGGAGGAAGCTCCAGAATCAATCAAACAATTATGCAGATTCTTATTGTACATTTCATAAGTCAGAAGAAAAGGAGGAGTTTGAGAATTTGACTTTTCTCCAATGAGCACGGTATCAGTAGCATCTACCTTATCTGGTGGTTTACCAGCTCCTCTAGCTGCTTTTGCAACTACACCGCTTGGTAAAGGAGAAATTGGTGTAGCGTTTAATTCTTTCAATAGCAACTTCTGCTGGTGTTTTAGTTTGCTGAGTTCATGTAAGGAAATGTTGGCTTTAATCTTCTTCATGTCTTCAACAATGTTGTACTCCATAGGATCTGACACTACTAAAGTCTTTGTTGTTGATGTGGGAGGATTAGAAGAAGATGGTTGATTTTGAGTAGGTAATGGAGAAGCTTTCTTTGCAGGGGCTTTATCTTTGGTACTTGGAGTTGTGATTTTCTTTTTAGGAGCTGTTTTAATAGGCTCTGTTTTAGATTTACTCCTAGTACTTACAGGCATAGCTTCTTATTCTACCTCACTATCAGAATTAGGGAGAATAAAATCCCACATTCCATGTAATTCAGCTATTTCTTCATTCTCATCTTCCTCATCTGATATTAAAGATGTATCTTCTTCTTCTTCTTCTTCCTCTGATTCTGCATTAGAGATTGCATTAGGAGGTTTAGATTCAACTTGGTTTCTTCTGAAATTTCGGAATGGCTTTTTGGTAGAAGTTTCAGCTACTTGTTTTTTAATTTCAACCATTTCATTTGACATGGTTTTAAGAACTTTCTGTAAACCTTCCATGTCATATGGATCTTTGGCCTTTTTCTTTGAATCATCTTTGAAGCTGGCTTTCTTCGATCTCCTTTCCTCCATAGCATTTTTCTTTTCTAGAGAAGTAATTTGTTTTTCCACTGCAATAGCCTCTTTCATACTCTCAGCTAACGTAGGATTTGCAGCTCTGTCTACGAAAATCGCTATGTTTGAGGGTAAGGCAGTTATGTACCATTCTATTCTGACCTGTTCACTGGGCTGTGAATCTGTGTGGATTTTGTTCAAGAGTTTGTTGAATCTAGCGTTGAAATCTTTAATGGGTTCTTTGGGTTCTATCTTCAAATTTGAGAGCTCATTGAGTAAAGTAGCTATTGATCGGTCATCTCAAAATTTGGTTAAAAAATGATCTGCAAAAATGGCCCAACTTGTTATGGATCCCGAAGGTAAGGAAAAGTACCATGATCCTACTGCTCCTTGAAGAGTATAAGGGAATAGTCTGACTACAACATCTTCATGTGTGACTGCATTCAAATTTACAGCCAACATAAAGTTATTGATATGTTCTTCAGCTTGGATGTTAAGATCTGGTCTAAATTTCGAAAGCCATTTTCCAGGATTGTCTGGTAAATCATGTAAATGTGCAGCCATGTTGACTGCCCCTGGAGTAGCCCATGGTCTAGCCATTACTGGAACGACTATTAGAGGAGTAGTAGAAACTGGTGGTGTTTGAATAGAAGTTGTTGGAATAGATGATGTTGAGATCGATGATATTTGAGAAGAAGATGATTGAGAAGATGATGAAGAAACAACCACACTTTGTTGAGTTGTGGTTTTGGAAACAGGTGATTGAATATGAGATGATGAAGTTGTATCACTTTCTGTTTCCGATTGAATTCTTTTTGTTTTGCCTTTACTAGGTAAAGGAAATTCTTTCGGAGGAATGCCAAGTTTTTCACTTTGCAACCTAGTAAGAGGTTTTGAAGAAATAAATTTTGAGCTTACACTACCTTCAGATATTTCAGACTCTTCAAGAGATAGTGAGAATCCTTTCAATTTATGGATTAAATCTTGAACTTCAGGAGACTCAGGAGATTTCTTGTCTGAATTTTTTGAGATTTTGGTAGTGGGTGTATGGATATTCTCCGCAATTTCTTCTCTAGGATTTTGAATTTCAGAAGAAATTGAAGAAGTTAATGAGGGTGTTTTGCTCTCAGAATGGCCTGTGGATAAATATTTACTTGCCATTCATAGCTCATGCCCTCCTTCTAGCGCCAAAAATGTTGAATCCTAGAAAATCTCTGCTTCAAACATTGGGGAAAACCACCCGGTCGGGACCTTAGGACAGCTCCTTTTCCGTTTGGTATGGTGGCTCTGACTGGATTTAAAGGACCAGTTTCCTTATAACTAAATGGGTTGGTGAGGGGATTGATTTGGATGAGTGGAAATGGGACTAAATTAACTGAAATAAAACTATCTAATTGATCTAAATGCTAATAAAGAAATTCTAACACTAACCTGGGTAGTTATATGTGAATACAACTTAAGATTGTTTCAATTTAACAATAACCATGAAAATGTATTATTATTTAAATTGAAATGTGCAGAAACGAATAAAGATAACTCTGTTTAAGAAATTAAATAGAGTTATATTAGCATATTGCATTCATCATTGTATACCATTTATATATGCTTATGAAAGATGACATTTCAATTATACTCAGAAATGATATATAAAAGGAAATGTTATGGAAACCAAATATATAAATGATAGCAAATTCTTCAAGCGAATATCATATAACAAAGGAAATCAATAGTGAACAGATAGAAATACCTCATTCATCTTGAAGATTGTCAAATGAAATCTAATACTCAAACCTAGTAACTCGGATGTAAAATTAAATCCAAAGGTACAGAAATGCAACACTTCAAAGATAATTTCAGCACAAAATCACCAGATGTGATCCTCCATAGAATATAAGAGAGAATGGAGTATAGAAATGTAAGCTCCAAATCCAAAAAATATTACAACTTCAGATCCTTCTCTAAATGCATGAGAGGGATTTAAATAAGAAATTACATAACAAAATCCTACTACTACTGCTACAATCTATCAAATTAAAAACAGAAATGCTATCTTAAATGAAACTGATTCATTGCTTCTCTTTCTCGCTTGATGTAGCCAAGTTACAAATCTTCAGCATATCTTGGAGCCTTGGTGGATGACTCATCTCGGAATGCAGCTGTCCAGCATAGGTGGCATCGGAAAATTCTGGAATTAAACAATCGACAACATTTGAAAGGAATTTAATAGCTATTTGTTGATTGTTTGGCTTAATTAAATGAGTCCACATACTGTCCCAAGATATTGCTTGAAGTTTGTCGATTTGTTGACTTTTATTGATCATTTCTTCTTTCCATCTGTTTTCAGTTTCTTTCACTTTAGGCAAACTTCCAGGAACACAGTCTGAAATGAGATTGATTGAATACAAGCTGTCATTTATAAATTGCGTGATATTATTCATCATGCTCCTAGCCCTTGATATTTCTCTCTCAGCTTTCATTATCTGATGGTCCCATTCTGTAAACAAGATTTCTTTATGTCTTTCCTCTATTCTAGGAAGATTAGCTTCTCTTCCTTTTTCTGTATCTTGCCAATTGAGAAATTCAGAAATCTTTTCATCAGCATCATCAATTTCTTGTCTGAGAGTAATGAAATTCTAGATCAAGGATGAGGTAATATCACAAAAAGGTTCTACCTGTGATAGCTTTGCACAAAATTCATTCAATTGCTGAGACAGTAGTTTATTAGTTTCAAGAGCTTCCGATTTGAATTCACTTAACTTCGGGAAATCTTTGAATCTATCTAAAGCTGTTTGAAACTCCTTTTCTTGTACAATCTTCGCATTCTTCTCATTTTGTAATAAACCCTGTAACTTGGAAATTTCTTCATTCAATTGTTGTTGTTTGCCTAAGACCTGTTCATCAACTTTCTTTTTTTCTTCGGCCAGCTTTTCTTCTAACTTTTTGGACCTGAGTTCTTGATCTTGTAGTTGTTGTTGCAATTGAGCAACCTTTTGCTGACTTTCCTTAGTTTTCTCTTCAAGTGAAGCTATATAGAGATCTTTCTGAGTCATCATCTGAGAAACTTCTGCAGCTTTATCAATTGTTGCAGCACTATATGCCCCTGCATATTGAGACAACTTAGTGAGATCCTGAGATGGATTCACTTCAGTTTTCTTGTAAACAATATTCATAAATTCTTCCGATGGAGTAGAAAACATGTCCTGATCCGTCTTCCTTCTTTTTCTCTGTCTTCTAACAACAGCTTTATGCTTAGGGCTGTAAAATACATCTAAAGGAGGGATCTCCTCAATCTTCAATACAATCTATCCTGTCGGATGTTCAGGAATGATTTCGACATCCTGCTCTATTTGCTCTTTATCTTTATCTTGCAGTCCCAATTGTTGAGCGAATTGATCATATTGTTTCAATAACTGAGAAGAAACATTAAGATCAATAGAGTCTATAATCTCCTTAGTCATTTCTTTTCCTCCCGATTGCATGTCTGCTTTCCCTGTATCTGTTTTCTGCTCAATGGTTTTGCTATCCGATCCTCCTTTTTGATTATGCACATCAGCATCAGTACTTGTGCATTTTTCTGTTGTTTGAGCAGTGGATTGCTGACCAGTATTTTGATCGGATTTATTATCAGTATTTCTTTTTTGAGCATCAGGTTTGCCCACAGTGACCACCTTTGCAGTATGTACAGTTGGCTGGTTAACAGCCGATTGTGTAATGTCTTTACCAGCAGATGTTTCTCCTGGCGTTTTGCCAGATGTACTTTTTGTCTCTGACCCTTGTGTTGGAATTCTTAGTTGGTCTAGAGGAACTCTTAACAATCTCTGATTTCTGAATAACAAAAATTTATTCATTTCATCCTTTTGGAATTTAGACTTGGCTAAATCATATATTTGAGGAAAATTATCCAACGAAACAAACAAATCATCAAACTAATCTGGTTCATGCTCAAATCGAGCAATTGAAACTGAAGCAGTAACATTAAAGGCTATCTGTTGCGGATCATACTGTCTCCCTGGAATGGTTGCAAATTTACAACCCTTTATTTTGATGACTTCTTTTTCAGCATGTTTGAAGTCATTTAAAGTAAATTGACCACAATTGAATGGGAATTGAGGCCACATTCTCTTCTTACTATTGTTTAAAGACTTGGATATTCCTTCAACTGTTAATTGATAGGAAATTTCCTGAGCGAGAAGTTTGTCTGGAACAATAAGAGGAAGAACATGTGGTTCCACAATACTACCAAAAATCCTGATGTATGTAAATTTCTCCTCCCCAAACCAATCTCCTATTGCGGATAAGTCGGCTTTAACTTTATCAGAGAATCTAGGAGGGAAGCGATTGAAAATGGTTTGGAAAACAGGGATAAGGAAACCATGGCAGATTCTATACACATTATCTTGAAAATGAACTTTCCAAAGAAGTTTATGATATATATGAATTGGGATAGGGTCTTTAGGAGTCCATTTCCCTCCAAACATGGGAAACTCGGAATTAAAACAAAGAGCATCTAGAATATAGGCACAAAAGAAAAAAGGAGTGGAATTTCCAGCGGTTTTATCTTGTCTGTACTCAAGTATTCTATTAGCCATTCTATCAGAAAGAATAACGGGCCAATCCATAATGTCGGAATTGAAAGCAGCTAGGATTAATGGGACCATTTGTATAGAAAATCTAGCTGAATTATCATTGCCAAATAACCTACACATCATGGCAGCGGCATAACAATACGGAGGTAAAAGGGAATCTACAGAATACATACCGGATGCTTCATTTCTGTGCTTCTCTGGATTTTTCTTCCAATCTCTGATAGGATCAAATTGGAATTTATTATTATAAGTGAATTCTTTGATAAATTCTTTGTTATACACCTTCTGCGGGTCTGGAAGGTGATACATTGCCTTAATTTCTTCTGCTTTGAACGACCCAAAAGACACTCCAGAAGCTGAAACAAACGTTCTGTCCTATATCTTCACACCATCGATGACCCATCGAATTACATCATAATAAGGCATGATGCTTGCTCTTGCTGCAATTCGATGCAAAAATGAATTTGCAAGTGTTTTTTCAGTAATATCAGAGTCAGAATCTGAGCTATCTTCATCTGGAACTGATGCCTTTTCCACTGTGACTTTGGGGTTTTGTTTCTCCAATAGATTGTAGACTCCTTCCCACGTCATTCTTCCGAGCCCTTGGCATGATGTATCTGTGACCAATCTCAGTTTTGTGGGCTTCTCTTTTGAAACTGTAGGAGTCTCAACAAACTTGACAGGAACAGTGGTCTTGGCTCTTCTCGCTCTCTTCGAAATTTATGCGTTTGCTATTACTTCCCTTTGTCTGTGAATGAAATGGCTTGGTGTTTCTTGGCTCTGCAAAACAATAAACTTTCAGTCGTGACAAACAAGCAACTTGAATGGAACGTTTATGAACAAATGATTCGTTATTTATTGGTCTCGTATAGTGTGTAAATGTTCTTTTTGGGTCACACTCACGTATTAAAAACCAAATCATCAACCTATATTCATTTGATTTTCTATTAAATTCCTACGTACAAATGAAGATTTGGTGCTTGTACAATATTATAATATTCACCTATTCTGAACTTTTCAAATATAATAAATATGATTTATCAATCGCATCGAAAGTTTTCAAATGGCGCATAAATATCATAACACAGATTTCTTCGATTGGCCGATTCCGATTGAAAACTTTTCCGATTTTCAATTATACTTGTTTAGATTGCAAATGGGGAGTTTCAATCGAAAATAAATGTTAATAGCTTTCTCCGCTTTCTGACGGTGGGGTCTACCATACAAAAGTTTTTTGTTTTTTAAACAAACAAATGTTTGTTTTCTTTTAAAAAGCATTTATTATAATAACACGCATCGCATCGGGGAATTTTAATTTGACCGCAAAGAGCTTGTTAAAGAGTATTCCGATCATGCGATTGCGACTGATCGCATCGCATCGGAAGTATGTGAATGGATAACTTAAACTCTTTGCGATTGAAGTTTTGTGATTGTGGTTTTTCTTCGATTTCTGATTGCGATTACTATTTATTGTACTTTTGCATTTCGACTTGTTTTTATGATAAGGTCTTCTATACTCGATCGAATCGGATGTTTTGAATGTTGTATTTGGTTAGTAATCAAAAGATGAGTTTTTTCAAAACAATGAATCTTTATTTCTAATTCTTTTATTTCTATAAAAAGAAAAAGGGACCCTATTTCTAAATGAATTTTATTTCTAAAATTTAAGAAAAAGGGAGGGTTGTTGTATAGTACAACAGGTCCCTAAAATACTAGTGTAGCCCCTTATTGCTATTATTAGCATAGCCCCATTATTGTTATTTTTGTGCCCATGTAGTCCCTAGATTGTTATTATTGTGCCTCATAGATGTAGCCCCATTATTATTATTGTTGTGCCCATGTAGTCCCTAGATTTTTATTATTGTGCCTCATAGATGTAAGCTCAGTAGTGTTATTGTTGTGCCCATGTGGTCCCAATATTGTTATATTGTGACCCCTTAGACTCCTAGATATAGAAGGTAGGTTTTTTCATTTCTATAATCCAAGAATTGTTCATTTATGTAATGTAAAGAAGGTTTCCCCCTCAAAGTGGATAATTTTTAAGCTGTTGATCTATATTTTCTTCTATTTTGTGAGCTAGTTGCATAAAATTTGGTATCAAAGCTTTGTATTCTAGGGTTTTGCTGCTACAAACAGGTCATCTTGGAATTTTCATTATAAAAATTTTTCTATGAAGGTTCAGAAGCTGAAATTTTTACCACGAGAAGCTGAAACCTAGGGAACTTTGTGTAAAAATTTCAGATCTTGGTTCACTATATTTTCAAATATATTATCTGAGGAAGTTAGGGTTTTTGGAGGCTCCATAATTTAATTTGAAACAGGTGACCGAGGGAAAGCGTCATAAATTTCGTTTCAGACATCAGATTTTAATTATGTAAAAAATTGCCCAAATCGAAAATACTGTAGTTTCTTGTGTATGGATTTGAGGGATGAAGGTCAAAACAATGACACGTGGCATGCCATACAAGTTCACTCTATTGAAACAATCCATAATTAGATCATTGTGGGAGATTGGGCATATTTTTATCTTGAAGAATCAAAATTAGGTATGAAATGTGGCATTGGAAAGAAGAATCATATGGCTACCATAGGACCAAAGTTCAGATCTTGGAGATCTGAAATTGTAGAGTTACAATCGTTTCAATATTGAGCTCCCAAAAGAAAGAAAAAAGTGTGCATTAAAAAACAAATTGCATAACTTTTGTTTGAAAAATCAGTTTGAATTGATTCCAAGGGCATATTGAAGCGTAAATATCTGTATTGGATTCTAAAAAGCATCCAAAAAATAATTCTACACCCATTAAGCCCTCAGAAAACTCTACTATGAAACATGAAGAGGAAAAATTGAAACATGATATATCAAAATTACGAGACCAAGGGAAACACATTTCAATCTCACAAAGAGAAACCAGAGATGACATAGATGGTTTAAAAGAAAACATGAAAGCTAATATAGATGGCTTGAAGAATGGAATGTAATCTAAGATCGATGGTATAGAAGAAAAACTGAAAGAAAACATGGAATATTTGAAGAAAGAAATGGAAGGTTTGAAGGAAGGTTTGACAAAGTTGCTACAAGAAAATTTTCCAAATGGAGAAAAGGTAGTAGGGGAAAGTCATGATGAGAAATAAATAAATTTTAATCATGATTTCATAGACTATAACTTTGGATTGAAGACCCACCATATTCCAAATATCGATATGAGGAATTTTGATGGCAAGGATCCCGTAATGTGGATACTATAGATGGAGCAATATTTTGATCTCCATAATGTGAAAAACACACAAAAGGTACGCATTGAAACTTTATATTTAGAACCCAATACATTTGCATGGTATCGATATATTTTCTCTCATAAAGAAATTTTCAATTGGTAAATTTTTATAGAGGAAATGATAAAACATTATGAGGATACAAAGAGAAACACCTTTAGCAAATTGATAAATCTCAAGCAAAACGGTTCAATGGTGGAGCACATTGAGGACTTCAAAAAATTGAATATAAGGGTAAACGATATTCTAGAGGAGCACAAGATTGATGTATTCATATGGAATTTAAAGGAAAACATCCAACATGAGGTTCACCTTTGGGAACCTGATTCATTAGAGAAGGAATTCGGGTTGGCATGAAAAATTGAAAGAAAAATTATGGCGAGAAGGAAGCCTACCACTCACAACTATAAATATGGAAGGCATTTCTACTCCTATACTTACACAACCTACAATGTTGACACCACAATAATTGGAAGAAAAAAAGAGAAAAAGGGTTTTTTTATAGTTGTGATGGAAAATACACTAAAGTTCATAAGTGTGCTGAGAAGAAATTATTTTACATAGATTGTGAATAGGAGGAAGAAAATGAGCAAGAAACTTCAAAAGAAGAGTATATACACTAGGAACCAACCCTAGAGAAAGAAGAAATTAATCTGACCATATCTTGTAATGCATTGGCAAGAATTACCTCTCCTCAAACTCTTAAGATAGAAGGACATATCAAGAAGAAAAATGTAATAGTGCTGATTGATTGATGTAGTACCCATACCATTTTAATTGTAAGGTAGTCAATGAATTAAATTCCTTCCTATACCCAACACCAAAGTTTCAAGTGATGGATGAAAATTGTTGGCTCGAGGGGTCCTGACCCAGGTTCAGAGGTTCAAGGTTTGTTGACAAACCCCTATACTACTGGCCCTTTCAGCAGTGACCTTCTTGCGCAGGCCAAAGTCTCACTCGAAGTAGTATGGATGGGTGCTGGAACTAGGTCTCCACACCCTTGGAGAGGGTAGGTAAGTCAAGTTGAGCTACGTTCAGTCTTATAGTGACCAGATATTCTATCATGGAGCCTAGATCTATAGATTCCCTTCACATCCATGTGCGCAATAGCAATGATATTCATAGTAATCAATAGATCATGAACTCATATAAATATAACGCAACTATTCTAGATATTATTGCAGGAAATGTAATAGAACAGACCCAAATCACTGCATAAATAGGTAACACAAATATATTTGCAGCTTAAATCAATAAAACATAAACATATATTAATCAACCAAACATCACAGATTCGTATCACAGTAATTCCAACTGATTCAGACATCCAACAATACTTTCGCATTCATTAATCCTTCAGATCTACTTACAATACCCAAAGCCCAATCTTCCCACACAGCAGCAGGGTCCGCACACAGCAGGACAGAGAATATCCGCGCACACAGGAGTAGGAGTCCTTCCCCAACAACCCTAACTGATCTATCAATTCACAATTAGCATCAATCTATATCCAAATCTATCCTACAACTCAAAAATGTTCAACTACTTATACTATTTTAGCCTACACATCCAATGGTCCGCAAACCGTGGTTTGCAGACTCTTGATCTACCCTTGACCCATTTAAAATGCATTAGGGGCATTGTCCCACCCAAAAACCCCTGTGTTAGAATAGGTATAATAAAAGATATACAAATGGACTAGTTTCGCAGCTTGCAGGAGACCCTATTCCAAAAATCCCCCAACACAATCTTGTGACTCATCCCGAGTCACTGTGGTGGTGGGGTCTCCACCTGTTCACGCAATGCATTGATGGTGGTGATTAGCGGAGGCAACACTTCTTGACTCTGAGCAGCAACACTTTGCGCAATATCCACGAGCTTCTGGGATGTCGGTCCTTCTGTTACCATGGTGACACTTTCCAGCATCTGATTTAGTCGCTTGACCGCGACATCAGTATCCTATGATATCTAGATGGTTGCGGCAATCGAAGGCTTCAATCATTCCCTGATGGCATGCTTCTTGTGCCAGAGTTCCTCAATTTCATCTTGGAGAGCGTTGTTGGTTCTCAAACGTGCTAGACACTGTGCAGGAACTAAGGAGGGCAATGTAGCCTCGACCTGATCGAAAGCTTCTTCCTTCTGCTGCAAGTCCTAATTGATTCTCTAGAGGACCGGATCGTGCTGGATCTTGGTCCATAGCCACATGGCGTCCTCCAGTAACTGGGTGCCCTGAGAAATGTGTCCTGTAATGGTCTTGGTAGCCTCAGTCACAAGTGCAATGCGCTGGGCTCGTACCTTCGGAGGTGTTTCACGCTGCAATTTGGCCTGTAAGTTAGTGATTTGCTGCTCCAGCTGCGTTTTTACGATTTACATCTCCGTCCTGGATGCCTTTAATGTCGCGAATAATCCTTCAAATTTATCCCAGGGGGTGGCTGCGGTCGGGATCTCTTCTATAACCTCTGTGCAAAGCTGGTGGATCAATGTTTCAAGCTCTGCTTGTTGTGCCACAACGAGGGACACTTCAGCACTCTGTGCTGCAATAGTCTGCTCAGTTCTACTAAGTTTTTGGTGCAATTGTTGGTCCCGGTGGTGAACCTCTTGGAAAACGGCGGTGTGGAGACCTTGTAATGCCTCATGGGATATCCTGGCCAAATTCAACTGCACCTTTGCACTAGCTTGGGGTTGTATTTCGACAAGAGTAGCGCCAGGGAGGGAGCAGAGATGGCTCTCCCCTATAACTACTATCGTACTACTAGTTACCGAGGGTGTACCTACCTAAATCACACGGGTTTGCAGGGCGCAGATTTTGGCTTGGATTGTATTAGCCATAGCTTGTTGTCATGCTTCTAAGGCAACCCATTTCTCCTCCATGGCCAAGGTGACCACGTCCGAAATTTGTTCAAGATATCCCTCAGTTAGCGTGACTGTCTCTTTGCGATCCCCTTGCTGAGATCACTACTTCTTGCAGGGTCCTTTGACAGGCTCACCTATTCATTTCGTGCCCTAGGGGGAGGTGGTACCTCTGATATCCAATCTACCCATGCCCAAATCTTGCTGCGAATCGACCTGAGGTTCAGCCTCGGTGTCCTTTGTGGTTGTCTACTTTGGCTGCATGTCCTTTTCCATGGCTACGTCCAAGCCTTTCTTTCTTGGTCCTGTGTTCTACTTGATGGTGGTTTTGAAGCCTATCTTCCAGGTGGGAGGCCATAGCGCAATCACATTGTCAATTTCCTCATCTGCTACCATATAAGGAAGTGATGTCCAGGTCTTATCCTTGTGGCTGCAGATCTAAATGTTGTTTGTGGTAACCTAGAATGCTGCGATATTATTGTACTTGTCATATACTTTAGGGGACAACCGAGGTCAAGAATTGATGGCTGCGGCCACGCTACTCTGGAAGAGGACCCAGAAGACCTGGTTATCTTCAATGCAATGCGTGTCCTTGGAATCCCACAAATGGGCATACCGAGCTCCTTCGCACATATCTAGAGTGAGCTCATGGAGGACCAACTCTGCAGGGGATTCCCAGGCAACGAGGGCTATAAGAAAAAGTAGGCAGGCATAGCAGAAGGCTTTTCCCTACTTTTGTGATTCACAGACGTTGGTTAAGAATTCGTCGCATAAGTACTAGTCCCAATTGAGGCAGACCCCCTCCGTACACTGACCGACTCGCTGAATGACATAGGCGGGGACAGTGGCAACCTGACATTTTCTCATTAGCTTGCAAGCTAGCATTATGATACTAATTTGCATAGCTAGGTCGCTGATGGATTCTATGATAAAGCCCCACGTATTTCTTTGCACATGGTAGGTCTGTCGTACATGTTCCATGGTGTCCCCTTCATATTTCTTACCCACATGCTCCAGAGGGTGTGGCTCGTTCGTGGGAAGACCCGTGATTCTGTGGAACAATGCAGCATCTATGGGGATCCTATCCCTAATCCACAAGCATCCATTATGAATTAGAGCGAGAATTTGTTGGGCCAATCGATCCGTGATATTGTAATGGCCAAAGTGGGGCATACGCAGCAGGTTCATAAGCCCGGATCTGGCCAAACCGCTTACCCAGCGCTGAGGAACAACTGTGACCCCATCATCCTCATAAATTGTGTCGAAGTACAACGCAGGGTTCAGCTCAGGGAAGGCTTCGTAGTTTTCCAAGGCATGATCATAGAACTTAATTTCATGGAGCTTCCCATAGGGGTCACTTAGGATAGGGACTTCTCCCGAGGTTAGTGGCATCTGTAGATAGGTAACTAGGCCATCAAGGTTATTTGGTGTGTGCATCAAGGAACTGTATGGACGGACGAAGGGTGGTAACCAGCTGATTGGATTGGTAGGCAGGGCTCTTTCCTGGGTAGCCTGAGCTTGAGGCATTGCTCACGGGGACTTGACTCACCTTGGGGAGTTCCTGGGCTCCCCTATAGCCCATTTCGCAGCTTTCGGGGGCTTTCCTGAGCCCTGCGCATTCTCTTTTCCCTTCCATGTGACTGGTGTAGAGATCAGTTCTTCATCCTCAGACCTAATCTCCATTACGTCTTCACCTTCTGGTTATGTAGGTGCCAAGGGTTTAGCAGGTTTCGTGGCCGTCATCCTAGTGAAAAAAATGAATCCCCACTCTAGGTGGTTACTGTTAGATGGAGGGGGTTGATCGGACATGAAAGGGATAGTGCAAACTCAAAAAATCTTACAACTTAAGTTCATTCGAGGCAAAGATGATAAGTGCAAGCTATGTAATTAAGATGGAACCGTCGTCTGAGCTATCCTGCCCTTTTTATAGTGCCTGTGGTCGTCCAACAGTAGGGTATAGTTCACCTGGAACTTCCCGGTAGGTAACAGGTAAAAAATCCCCAAGATTTGCCTCATTAAATTCCAGGGGCCCACTCCTTGCAATGGTAACTTTGGCTTTTTACCAGATGTTATCATACCAATGGCTACTTTTCGCACCTTTCATGTGCTTAGCAGACCTGCTACGCTTGGGTCAGACCTTTGCACCTTCTGCACATACTCCCCCAACACAGGCGTGTTCTGTAGGTATTTCAAAGGAAAATACATGTGTTCCTAACATGTGCCATCCCAACAGTATTGAAACTCCTGTGTAAGCACGTCTTTCAGAGATACTGTACTCTATGCATGCTCCTGAACAAAATTTCTGTAGTAACCTATGTGGCCAAGGATTGAACGCAGTTGTTTCCTTGTCGTGAGAGTCTCTAGGTATTTGGTAACTTTGCTTCCTATATCTGCACCCCTGATCCAATCCAACATGAGGTGCGTATCTATGCTACCCACTCGCAGCCTGACCAGTCTAATAACTATGCGTAGTGTCTTGATTCGTGCATTAGCCGGGGCCTCAAATCGTAGGATCATCATAGCCCGACATTCCTTCGAATCTTGGATTGCTTCCCTATGTGTGTCCCACCACTGTGCAGGTACTCCTCGCATGGCCAGCTTAAGGGCCCATAGCCTTTGTCCTCTGGGGACCTCAGCTTCAAATGCTTGTAAAAATTTCTTAATATTACTAGAGCCATCAAAATAAGGTAGATCTCTTACCTCTGAGGACATGCGGCGGAAATTCTTTGTGACCTGAAGACACCGTAGTGTAGAGACATCATGTAGTCTGTTTTGCCAATTCTCTATTTCCCCATCAGATTCATAGAAACATTCACTTTCCTTTTCCTAGTAGAGTACATCGTCAGCCGTGGGGTTGATCCAATATTCTTCCTATGCAGTCAACTTATAAATATGATCCACATCCTCTTCATTGCATTCTAGCTCAGTGTATCATTCGCCTTCGGCAAGATCTAATGGCACTATCACCCTTGTAACGTTATTCTCAAACACCATGCTTCTCTTCTTCAAGTTAATTATACCTTCCATATCGATGGCCCAATCCAAGCCCAGGAGCACAGGGTAGGGGTCTACATCTTCTACGATCTCAATTACTTCAAAATCAGCCCAGGCCCTTACTCCTGCGATATCCACCATGATTTTTGATAGTCTCCCCAAGGGTATAATATTTTTCTGATTAGCCATGTGTAGCTGGATAGTGGACCATTCAAAATTAGGTTCTCCCATTCGTTGCCAGGTCTGTTTAGGTAATACATTCTCATCTGACCCTATGTCCAAAATAACCTAATCCATCTCATAATCACTGATCTGTTTAGTCAACCGCACCTCCCTACCAGTGCGTTTCTTATACCTGTATAGTTTGTGCACATCCTTGATTTCCGAGGGTAGGCTAGGTCATGTTGTACAACTATCTATTAATGCCTAAAGATTCTCTACAGTCGTTGGGTTTCGCAATAGCTTTATACATGCCTATAAAAAGGGCTTTACCTCCTCGTCCACCTTATGGTTCACAGGTGTCTGAGAATTAGATGCCTCTTCCTTCACAAATTCTTTGCGAGATGTGATAAATGTCTCTTTTTCCTTGCTTAGGTACAAATCCTCTTGTTTGATAACAACTTTCCCACTAGAGAATTTGGCGGAAATTCTGACGGCCAATTCGTCGCTATTCCGACACATATTCGTCGCAAGAGCGACAGTTCAAGGGCGGACAAACCGTGGTTTCTCATGCCGTCGCCGTTCCGACGCAAGTAAAAAGTGTCGCACTATCGACACTTATTCCGACGTTCCGAACAGGCGTCACTCTTTCGACGTCTCACAAACCGTCGCGGCTCCGACGTTTTAAACGTCGTTTTTCCGACGCTCATAAACCGTCGCAGTTCCGACTAAACGTGGTCTGACGTTTTGACGTCGCTCTTCCGACGCTTGTAAACTGTCGCAATTCCGACTAAACGTGGTCCAACGTTTATGATGTCACTCTTCCGACGTCTGGAAGATGTCGTAATTCCGACGATATGTGGTCCGACGTTTGGAACGTCGCGCTTCCGACGTTTTCATACTGTCTCTCTTCCGACGTTTCTGGATTGTCGCAGTTCCGACGTTTGGCACGTCGCGCTTCCGACGTTTTAATACTGTCTCTCTTCCGATGTTTCTGGATTGTCGCAGTTCCGACGTCTACAAGGCTTCGGTAGACCGACGGAGGGTTCAATTTTAAAAAAAAAAATTAAAATTTTAAAAGACGAGAAACGCTGTTTTGAAGATATTATATGAAGTAAAACAGTCCATGAAAGTGAAATAGTAGTATGTAGAATAGTAAAGCAACAGATAGAGTACCAATGTCCATTGTTCCAAATACAAATTAAAGTACCCAAAACCCTACAACAGTGAAGTAAAACAGTCCATGAAAGTGAAGATATTATATGAAGTAAAACAGTCCATGAAAGTGAAGATATTATATGAAGTAAAACAGTCCATGAAAGTGAAGATATTATATGAAATAAAACAGTCCATGAAAGTGAAGATATTATATGAAGTAAAACAGTCCATGAAAGTTAAGATATTATATGAAGTAAAACAGTCCATGAAAGTGAAGATATTATATGAAGTAAAACAGTCCATGAAAGTGAAGATATTATATGAAGTAAAACAGTCCATGAAAGTGAAATAGCAGTATGTAGAATAGTAAAGCAACAGATAGAGTACCTACGTCCATTGTTCCAAATACAAATTAAAGTACCCAAAACCCTACAACAGTGAAGTAAAACAGTCCATGAAAGTGAAGATATTATATGAAGTAAAACAGTCCATGAAAGTGAAATAGCAGTATGTAGAATAGTAAAGCAACAGAGAGAGTACCGACGTCCATTGTTCCAAATACAAATTAAAGTACCCAAAACCCTACAACAGTGAAGTAAAACAGTCCATGAAAGTGAAATAGCAGTATGTATAATAGTAAAGCAACAGATATAGTACCGACGTCCATTGTTCCAAATACAAATTAAAGTACCCAAGACCCTACAACAGTGAAGTAAAACAGTCCATGAAAGTGAAGATATTATATGAAGTAAAACAGTCCATGAAAGTGAAATAGTAGTATGTAGAATAGTAAAGCAACAGATAGAGTACCGACGTCCATTGTTCCAAATACAAATTAAAGTACCCAAAACCCTGCAACAGAGAAAAACGCTAATCATAATCATGTGAGGAGTGTGATATGTCCAAAATATAAAAAGACCATCGGACCATATCAATAAACCAGCAACATAGACCAGCATCGCTAGTTTTGAAGGCAGAGTGATAAACATTAATCATTTTTTTTCACAAGAGAAAAAACGTTGTTTTGAATATATTATATGAAGTAAAAGAGTCCATGAAGTTATTACATTTTCACATCTGAAGATTGGAACCCAAATATCCATCCAGAAAAGTGGAAGTCCCACCCCAGACAGTGATAGAAAAATACCCCATGTCACATACAGGGACTTGATATAAAACCCAGTAACGGTCCACATGGAGATTATCGACAATCCGAGAAAGCATCCAAATATGCCCGAGGCATCTATAAGAAAGTGAAATAGCAGTATGTAGAATAGTAAAGCAACAGATAGAGTACCGACGCCCATTGTTCCAAATACAAATTAAAGTACCCAAAATCCTGCAACAGAGAAAAACGCTAATCATGTGAGGAGTGTTATATGTCCAAAATATAAAAAGACTATCATACCATATCAATAAACCAGCAACATAGACCAGCATCGCTAGTTTTGAAGGCAGAGTGATAAACATTAATCATTTTTTTTTTCACAAGAGAAAAAAAGATGTTTTCAATATATTGTATGAAGTAAAACAGTCCATGAAGTCATTACATTTTCACATCTTAAGATTGGAACCCAAATATCCATCCAGAAAAGTGGAAGTCCCACCCCAGACAATGATAGAAAAATACCCCATGTCACATACAACAACTTGATATAAAACCCAGTAACGGTCCACATGGAGATTATCGACAATCTGAGAAAGCATCCAAATATGCCCAAGGCATCTATAAGAAAGTGAAATAGCAGTATGTAGAATAGTAAAGCAACAGATAGAGTACGTACCGACGTCCATTGTTCCAAATACAAATTAAAGTACCCAAAATCCTTGAACAGAGAAAAACGCTAATCATGGGAGGAGTGTGATATGTCCAAAATATAAAAAGACCATCAGACCATATCAATAAACCAGCAACATAGACCAGCATCGCTAGTTTTGAAGGCAGAGTGATAAACATTAATCATTTTTTTTTCACAAGAGAAAAAACGTTGTTTTGAATATATTATATGAAGTAAAATAGTCCATGAAGTCATTACATTTTCACATCCGAAGATTGGAACCCAAATATCCATCCAGAAAAGTGGAAGTCCCACCCCAGACAATGATAGAAAAATACCCCATGTCACATACAGGGACATGATATAAAATCCAGTAACGGCCCACATGGAGATTATCGACAATCTGAGAAAGCATTCAAATATTCCCGAGGCATCTATAAGAAAGTGAAATAGTAGTATGTAGAACAGTAAAGCAACAGATAGAGTACCGACGTCCATTGTTCCAAATACAAATTAAAGTACCCAAAATCCTTGAACAGATCAAGAAAAACGCTAATCATGTGAGAATTCAAAGCAAAGTTAATCTATTAACATTGCGAATAAAATTACACCGAAGTCAAAAACATTGCCTGGCCATACTCATGGCAAATTTGTCATCAAAAAATCAAAAAATTAAGAAGACTGCCCTCATACGGGGAAACCAGTCTTGAACGTTTAATTTACATAATTCAAAAATATTACTTAAAGGTCCAACACAGTAAAATAAACTAAAAGCAGCCCAATTAACTGGGCCTGCTAAGCAAGAAAAACAAATCAACCAAACTAATCCTCCGCTAGTTCCTCCACGATTCGGCACCATCCTTCGGAAGGTCCAGGATCGCTAGGTGCTACCTCCACATGCATGCCACGGCTCCCCTCCTGAAGGCCCGAATGCTGGCCGGCTTTTTCCGAGCTCAGACTCGCCGGACGGGTGCATTCTTCCTCCGTTTGGGCCTCCTCGCGGAAGACCACAGTGACTAAAGCCGTGATTCGCGGGCGGTTGAGAGAGCAATTAAAGGAAAATTGCGCAGTGCGCGTCGTGGGAGAAGGTGAACTAGCGGTGGGGAAGCCAGGAGCAGGGGAATCCATACGGTGGCCAGATGCTACAAGCCGACCCCGCCCACTCCTAGTATTTGGATATCGACCCAAGTAATAATCACTGGACTGGCCGGAAGTCATCTCTGTTGAGGTGCTGGAGGGAGCGCGCCGGGATTGACCTCTAGTGCTCCCCCTGCGGCAACGCATCCTATGACGCACGCGAGGCATGGGTGCAATCTCAGGCGCAGTGGGCACAAGAGACGAAGAAGCAGAATTCAAATTAACAGAGGAAGACAGACAGAGACAGAACCGAGAGAAATGGAAATATGCAGCAAAGTCTAGGCAGAAGTTCCGCTGGCCACTTCTCCTTATCGTCACAGTTACCAGACAGTGTAATCCAGCAACCGGCTTGTCTGAAAAACCATGGCTAAACGCCATTTTTTATGTCGACCCGTCTGCAATGCAATCAAAGGACGGCCGTCATAATGAATCTCTGATCATTAATAATGAGAGCCGAAGGCCGGATCAAATTGGAGCATGCGGAATCGCTCAGAGGAGTGGAGGTCCGATCTTGAACTGTGTTAAAAATTAATTAATGTAGATTTGATGTGAAAACTTAATTGAACAGCGTTAAATGTTAATGCGAATGATATGAAATCGCCATATCCATGTCCCATCACCTTAAACGCCATTGAATGCACCCGCAGCCGGGAGCAGGGCAAGTTTTTATTGAGGACACGTGGCAAAAATTGACTGGAGCGGATATTTGTTTGGGCCACTCGCGCAGTGGAAATCCGGACCCGTAAAATATTAGGGCGAATTTGATAAGAAATTCGCGTCACAAAAGTGGCCGACGTCAGCAGGCCATTTTGGAACGTGAATTTGGTTTGAATTATGGTTTATCGCCGTTTGAAGTCCGGCGGGCTCGACTTTTGAACAATTTTCTTATAAAATTTGTGTTGGTTTTCTTTGATAATACACATATTAAAATCCCGCTTAATAAAGAGACAAAATTGTTGTGCTTTCGGAACCCGTGGTCAAGCCCTCTACCAAAACCACTAGCGGAATCACAAAAGCGGGTTGCCCATATCGCACCGCTTTTGTAGAGTAGGCGGTATTTCCTATTCGTGAGCGATTCCATAGGGAATGCGACACGTGGCGAAGTGACCCCGGAAAACAACCGTTTAACCCACGCCATCGCACGTTAAAGCCCGACGTTGGAAGCCGAGCGAAATTGCCAAGAGTCGTTGATTTGGAGAAGGGCCATCGGACGGTGGTCGCACGTTGAACTTGCCCGGAGGTTAACTAAGGTGTGCGGAGGATAGCCAGGCACGATACGAGTGTTTGATTGGTTATTGATATATATAGGTGGGGCCGGAGTATAATGAAATTGTTTAATTAAACGATTGGCGGATAATTAGCATAAGTCTGGAGCATGATTGTTGTAAGGCCGGGTGGTGAAATATAGAGCCGAAAGTTCATTACAAGTTATTTATTTAAAAAGAAACGTGGAGTATAAATACAAAGTGTTGAAAGTTAAACATTGGTTATAAGGCTTGGAGATAATATAAAGTCGAGAATATAAATTAAAGTCCAACCATTGTGGATAGTATTTATTTATCAAATTCTACGAATTTGATAAATAAACTCGAAGAAAGAAGAAGTCAATTAAGACTCAGGCTGGAGGAAAAGAACAGGGTACACCAAGGGAAAATGCTGACAGAGCGATTGTAGACACACCAGCTCTCCTTGGGGGTCCAATTTCAGTTTTGTTGCGTCACACGATGATCTCTCTTCTCTAGCATTTACTTGTATTGAAGATCACTATTCTAGGAATAAGGAGTTATTTTCTCCAAAAATAACCCTAGCCAAACATTGACAATGCATCAAGGATATCTTTCTATGCTTCATAAGCACATTTGTTCTACTTCTAAATCATGTCTTGGAAGTGGTTGTTGTGCTGGAAATTATTCACCACTTGGTTTCATACCAAAGTCTTTTTCACATTTTCAACATCCAATACATGAAAAAGATAATGGTTTAAAACAACCTAAATATTTGAAATTTTGCAAGAATTGTCTGGCACACTTTGAATATAAATTTTGAAGTCAAGTGCATGATGCCGTATAGGATCAAGTGTCATTTTGAATACCAAATGTTTCACAAAAAACTTCTCAACATGCTACCCTGCAGTAAGGATTAAATGACAATATTGCATCAACTATTTCCATAATAAAAGTGCACCTCGGCCATAAGACCAAACAACTACAAATGTTGTAGATCTAACAAGACCACACAATCAAATGTATTCCACAAGGCCAATACTGTATGAAAAATGAAAAGGAGTTTGCAACCAAAAATACTTTAGGCAACTAATTCAATTAGATACACCAAACCATCAACAAAAAGGAAAACCAACCTACTCAAAAGGCAAGCGTTTACCTCCTTTGACAAAATTTTGAGTTCCGAAACAAGGGCCTTTATTGTCTTGTCAATGCCCCTAGTAATTTGAATGGGGTTTGCACCTACTGCAACAACCTAAACAAAAAGGTTTCATTTCAAATTATTTTCCACAAATTTAAGATACAACCATTGTCAGTTTTGTATTTCCTAACAAGCTCATAAATTTTGACAAAAGAACCAAAATTTTTTAATACCCGATAGCAATTTTTTCACTCAAAAACTATCTTAGACTCAATAAGCCCAACCCAAAACTAAAAAACCAAACACCATAAGACCCTAAAAAAATGAATAGATGATCTTAATCCAGTACTATCGACAAAAAGTTACCTTACACCCTCACTTATTAAACCCTGTGTTGTTGAATTTTAACTTCAACTGCTGCAGCAGAAGGACGGATGCAGCAGCAACATTTTTTTTTGGAGGTTGCTTGCATGCCATCCAGAAATTTAATTCAGCATTTAAAATTCCTGCAAGTTTTTTTTGTAGACGGCCACAACCATATTTCTGTACAGGATTGTATTTAAACACAACAGCTAGCATTAACGCAATTCACCAACCAGAAATTAAACAAACAGAAATTTACCCGACAGTTTTGTAAATTCAAAAGGAGGACACGTGGAGCATTAATATTGGATCGCATGAAATTGAAGGGAATCTGAAAACCTGAAAACCGGACCCGAATTTTTATAGGGCACATTGGATTGAGAATTCGAGTTAAAATTAGGCAGACGTCAGCATCCCATTTTGGAACGCGAATTTGGTTTGAAATTCAATCTATTTAGACTTATGAAGTCCGACGGAAAGGGTTCTTTAATGTTTTGATAGTTTAATATATACATATGTTATATATATATCATATGCGAAATGAAAGGTGGGCCATAGAATTTAGTTTTAATTTTATTTTTTTTAAAAGAGGGTTTATTATAATATGTTTTATATGTTCCGGCATATAAAAAAAAAAAGGTCGAAAAAGCTTGGTAGTTTTTTTTATAGACAGTACGTAAATTTTTTATTACATAGCAGTGTGTAAAAAGTGAAAAACTGAGTGGAACTTTTTAAGTGTGTATGCACAGCAGTGCGAAAGGGAAAAACACAGCAGAGTGTCTTAGAGACAGAGTATGTTTGTTTTGAACAGACAGTGAGTTGGTTTTATGCACTGCGTTTTGTAGCAGTCATAATTTTGTAATCCCTCTCAGTGAGGAAGCAGTGTAATAGTTTTTTTTTGAGTTATTGAAGGGAATAGAAGTTTGTTTTCAAAGTATTGAAACTCTGTCTCCTGTCAAAGAAATTTTTATTTTCTGTGTGTTAGAGGAAGGGAGATTTATGGGTGGTTCTTATGAATCAACCAACCATTCAAAACATGCTCATCAATCCAAACCATAAGTATTATGTGACAATATTCAAGCAGGCACTGAATCGGATTTCTGAAGCTATGTTAGAGAAACCCTAAACTCTCACCGAAAATAGGTGAAATGTGGCACCACTCAGAGATTGACATGTGCCAATTGGTACAAGTGGTAGAAAATTGGCATGCTCAAACAACGAGGTGATGCAGGAATGACATGAGGGAGAAAATATCAGAAAAGCCCCAAATCTGGAGAACTAAAGCTCATCACCAACCCGAGATTGACAACTTTACATGATGTAACCTATGAAATCGTAAATGGATAAATCATAGTAACAATAAAGTAACCTATGTAACAATAAAGTCGGATTCATCCTGGGAGTGGTAATGGGAGAAATCATAGTGAACAACAGGAAACATGCATAGTTGCTTACAATCAAATAGATGAAAAAACACATACAAAAAACCTAGATAATAATCGTGAATAAGCTTAATATTGAATTATGAACTGTAAAGGAACTTACAAAATGTGACATTACGAACCTGGTCAAGCGCACAAGCAAAAATATCCTGGACATGACCCTGGTTGACAAGTTGCATTTCTCATGATGCAAGAGGATTTGTACCTGCACTGCCAATTCAATCAAAATCCATCATTATCTATACAATAAATACAAGTAATTGATGTAATATTTTTTACTCTAAGATGCATTCTTATGATAATGTTAGAACATATGTTGAAAATGTCAAAACATACCTGAATAAGCTCCTCTTCGTTTCAAGAACAATTTATTGGAGTCGCATGAACTTGTAACAAGCCTCCCACGATCTGAAAGAGTAGCAACTAAGTCAACAATGACTTTTTTGTTGCTACGCTGGATCGAGGGAGGTTTGCTCCAAGATTAAATCGCTCCAATAAATTATTCTCTACTAAACAAGGCCAACCACGTGAAGGTGGAAGCTCTTATGGCCCCTCCCCCCCCTCACATCACTCTCAATTCCCCAATACCCAATCTATATTTCATTTTTTACTTTCATGAGCATAAAAAAAAATATTCAATAACTAGTAAAAAAACAATTCAACAAAAAGTACGCAAGGAAACATTGCAATTACTGCTTGACATAAAAATAGTATGATAAATGAGTTTTTTATATAACGCAAAAAAACGTTCCAAGTATGGTAACGTTTGTCTTATAATAATACAATATTTTACATTGTCAAATTTTCTTTTCTTCTTCCTATTTTTAAAGCTCCTAATTACATCATCAATATCATCGTGCTCTGCTCCTATTTCGTGCCTTTCAACCCGCACTGCTGACCTAGTTGCTTATTCACGATGTCTGGGCTCATCCAGTGACGGGGCATCGCCTACAAAAACAGATAATATTAAATTTTAATTGTCAGTTTTTAAATATCATTGAACTAGTTCGTTAATATTAATAAAAAAAATTGCAATGAGATTATTTACCTGGTGCACCAGTTGTCGCCGCTGACCTAGTTGCGTAGTCACGATGTCTGGTCTCATCCAGTGACGGGGCATCGCCTACAAAAACAGATAATATTAAATTTTAATTGTCAGTTTTTAAATATCATTGAACTAGTTCGGTAATATTAATAAAAAATATTGCAATGAGATTATTTACCTGGTGCACCAGTTGTCGTCGTTGGGACTGTTGCCCTGTCTTCCTCTCTGGTGGTAAGATCCTCAAGGGAAACATTCTCTATCATTTAAACAAAAAATGTTATAAGGACAACCATCAAGGTATAATTAGAAAAAATTATAAGTGGAAATTAATTACCGTCACGGCCCTCACTGATAGCAGCATTGTCGGCCTGGTCCCCACTACAATGATCAAGTTGCACGAGAGGATCATCTACATCTGGCTCTAAAACTGGGTTATTTACCTCGTCGGTAGTGTTGCTCCCCTGATTTAAACAAAGTTGTTAGACATTAAATTTATGGACGAAAACAAAAATATTGAAAGGTTAATGTTTTACCTTATCACGCATTGTAGATCTTGGGACCTGCCCCAAGCTTCTGCGACGTTCAACTACAGCTTGATAGCCAAAACGGAAAGCAATATTTTTATCTTCCTCTGTAGTTATTGTGCCAAAGTCATCACCCTACATTATATATGATTGTGTATTTTTAATCATATCTGATAGGATTACAAAAACGTTGGAAGGCGATACAATTAATTATAAGATGTTTAGCTACTTAATTACAATTTTTGCAGCTAATTTCAAGTAGCCACCCTGGCCGAGCTTGTGATGGCCCTTTTTCTCTATCCTAGCTTTGGTTGCCTTTGAGGTGTCAGGCAACCTAGCATCAAAATTTTGAAGTCAGATATGACGTAGCACACTTTTATTTTAGACATAAAGAAAATTAAAGCTATTGAATTAAAGTTGTAATTTACCTTGCGGGTCCAGTTGGCATTTTTCCTTCTTTCTTTGCCCTTTTCTCTTTTCCGTCATGGATGAGTGCTCTCCACTCACTCTCTAAAACTGCGAGAGGATGCTCATATCTAGGGTTAAATTTCAATTGCGTCCTATAGGTGTCCCTGGTATATTTCAAATATTTACCAGCTACCTGAGCCACCGTTGTTCTGTCAAATGTGCCGACCCCAAAAAGGGCTTCTAGATAATCTAGAAGTTCTTTTTTCAGGTTGGAATTCTGGGAATTCCACCCTGTACGTATGGTTGGGCCAAAAATTACCAACGCATGGCTCTCCAGAATCCCATAGAGCTCATTGTTTCCTACACAGAATAAAACCAAAAAAAGAAGAAGATATTATCATTAATTTAAAAATAAAAATCATGATAAATATGTTTTAGATAAAGTACATGAAATAGTTAAAATATTAAAATTTACCCGGGAGTTGTACATGCTTTATAGGGACACCCTCATCGTTCACCAACAACGTGCCATTAATGGTCCCTGTGGAGCTGACACGTGTAGCTCCAGGAAACACAATAATGTAGCTGGCCATATCAGCCTCATCATTGCCAACACGTTCAGCAGTTGGCTGGGTGTCAGCTTGGGCATGGTGTGTTTCTTGGCTAGCACCTAAAGGAGTAGAAGGTGTACGAGAGGGTTGTTGGGCAATCTCTTGCCCTTGTGTCACACTACCACCAACACCGGGTTCAGTAAATGCCAGAAAACGCTACATACAAAAGAATTTTTTGTTAGTTTAGTCAATGTAAAAATTCAAAATCAAACTATCACAATTCATCTCGTGCAGAACAAAAAAAATATCCTTTTGACTTTTTATTATTACCTGATATCTATTTAGCTGCCTCATAAGATGTTGTATCCTCTCTTCTGTTTCAGGTGTTTGAGGCGCGTCTATCAAAGCATTAAATTCCGACCTTGCATCTCGTGCCTTTTTTTGCAACAACAACACTGGAGATAGGGATGAAAAAAGCTCTTCCTCAAAGAGGGAATCATTAGGCGTACCATGGCTAGGTGTCTGCATATTTGAACAAAATTAATATTATTTCAATTATGTAAATAACTAAAATACCTAAAGATAGAGCAATGCCGGCACTTTACATGTTCTTCCGCTGGCCTCTTTCCGCGATCATCCTGTCTCGGGGTTGTTCCTGCACTGCTCTGATCAGTCTGCCACATTGCAATAAAATTATAAATGTAAAAACTTGAAAACAATATCTAAATTTAAAACACAAAATGAAAACTGAAATAATTTCTAATAAGACACCGGAAGACAGAGTTAGAGTTTCAAATATGCCTTGCATTGAATTCAGTCCTGGAAACATGTCATTGCACATTAAGGCACCCAAACATTCAATCCACAAATGATATATTTAAGTAGGCTTCTCCTATTCTGGGAAAACACCATACTTATAATGCATTCACTTGCATGTATAAAGGGAAAGGAAAACATGTTTTCATACAACGGTGACAAAGGCATCTTGGGGAAAGGTATCTTCACTTTTTATTTATGTTGTTCACCAACACCACTCTCGTGTTTTCACTAATCCTGTTTTGTCATTTTTGGATTCAAATTAAGTTAAGGCCTTAAGTATTTTTTGACCTTTCGGTGTAGTTTTTATAAGTGGCATGTATGGATTTTCCATTAATTCTGCACTTTTTCTCTTCATGCGCATGTTTCCCTGGGAATCAAATGCATGATTTAGTCCCATACATTTAACAAGTTGTTGGATCAACTCCATTGGCAATATCATGTTTCCTATTCAATCAAAATTTATCTCAGTTAAGGTAGGTAGGAAGGTTTTCCCTTTGTATTAATAGGGCACTTCTAGCTTGCATTTTTATTATATCTTTCAAATTTAGTGTCGTTTCAATTAGGGCATGATTTTTTGCAACTTTCAAGGTGAGAATGAACAAAGACAAAATTTTGTGATGGATGACTGTATATGACTCCATGGCTAGAGGAAAAGGCACTAATCTACTTCTTCAAATATCTATAGTTCTCATTCACCTCATACGAAGATGGTCCCTGATTTTGAGCCAAATGTTGCAGCAAAAAGTTTCCCCCCTCCATAATTTGATAGTCAATGGAAATTTCTTAAATTGATGATGGGGCAAGATTATGGAACATTGGCACATACATATGTAATGGAATTCCAAGATCATGATATATGTTTGCATATGTTTATGGCAATGTTCCACCAAGTCCCCCGGAGGTGGGAGCGAGGGGGCGAGGGAGCGCGGGAGCGGCCTATGCAAAAGCTCCCTGCCAATTTTCAGGAAACGTGGGGGACGTCGGGGTCATAAAAATTATAAAATTTAATATTTATAATGTAACTATATTTTTGCAAGGAATGTATATACAGTCATCATACACTTGCATCATGAAAGATAAATCATAAATGATAAAATTACAAATCGATGAACGATGAATCATATAATTGAAACAAATTTAAAAGTTAAAAGTTAAAACATACATCATACAATCATGCATGTAAGTTTGTAAGTTTGTAACTATATAATCATTAAGGTAACTACTAACAATGTACAATGAAAATAAAGTTTAAGATATCATATGACATATTATATCAAGATTCAAAATAGAGTTTAAACTGAAGTTTACAACTCAAGTCCGAAACATAAAACTTAAACGCAAATAAGTTATGTCTGAAACATAAAACATAAAACATAACATATGAATATCAAATGATATCATCATATTGATAAATGAGCATAAATGCTCAAGTTAATGCCCCACTAGTCTCTGCATCCAACTTCTGCACGAATATATCAAGATCAACCATGTCACCATCTGAATCAGAATCACTTGGATTCTCAAATATGCTAAGTGGCACATCAAATTTTAACACGAAACCATAAACTAAAAGGGGCGGTGAGGGGACGGGAGGGGGCGTGAGGGAAACATCCCCTAGAAGTCCCCAAGACCCCGGAGCGCGAGGGGGTGAGGAATCTAGACCCCTAGGTGGGGGGGCGAGACCCCGTATAACACTGGTTTATGGAGGTGGTGGAGCAAAAAAGAGCTCAAATAGAGCTGAAATTTTTCACATAAAAAGGACCGTGGGCTTGACTAATGGTTCCATTTAAAAAATGATATCTAGACAGAGAATAAGTGTAGCATGCAAACATGCATTGAAAATCCATCCGAGTTTGCATTGTATTACTTATGATGGATTCAAATTTGGGTTTCAAAATGCCAGGTTATGGCATGATTTTGTCGAGAAACCCTTAGTTGGATTCTCATGTTGGTTTAATTTATATTTTAAGTTTGTTTTGCAATCTTTTGGTGATAGTAACTCATGAACTAGGTTACCAATGTGTAACAATCATATTTCAAGAATAAAGTTGTGATTTTTTTATATTATTATTATTATCTATTAGCTACGAGTATTGACACCTAATGCCTGGAATTTTGACATCTTTGATAGCATGGATAATTTTGAAAATGTTTCTAGTAATGTTAACATAATAACTATCATTACGTGTCTTCACTTTTTTCACCATAATAGACCTGTGATATGGACTCATCACACAACTTCATATGCTATGTCCCAACAAGTTAAAACTGGTTGAACCTACCTCATAGTGTGGTTATTAAGGACAAGTTGCTTGATATATAACTCGATAGCATAGACCACGTTGCAGTTCTAAAAAGAATCCTCAAGTGTCAAAAAAACTTCACAATATGTTCTACTATAAAGCCTTTTGGGATACCTGAAATAATATATGTATCATTGATGACTTTAAAGTATGACAAGATCCAGAGGGAAAGGAAATCAATGGAAGAGTGATCCACCAATGAGAACCTAGAATTTAGCATCAGATGAGTTAGAGTCTAGGAAATTGAAACCCTATAATTTTAATTAGTGATGAAGGACATCACATAGGTAATTATATTTTCATGTAGAATAATCAGTTAATTCAAATTTAAACTACATAATATGAAAGGCATACCATAAATTTTTCCACGTAAGTCCAAACAACCTATAAAAATGGAAAACCTTCTTTTTCCATGGGAAATAATTTACCTTTCCTTTTTCAAGGCAATCTAAATCACAAAAAATATGAACCATACTGCACACATTCTTGGATAATGTGAAAGTGGAAAAGGAATACCCTACACAAGTGATGCACACATGTACATTTGAACACTAATAGATTTTTGTAGTTGAAATGCAATGCTTGTTTTCATTTAAATGTAGGGTTTTTAAAGCAGGGAGAAATAATGGCCGCCAAATTAATAAGCGCTTCTTTGGGAAAAATTTAAATCTTGTATTGGGTGATGAAGATAATAGAGGGTATTGAATCTTGATTCTTGACATCTAGAGAGAACCATACAGCCTAACACAATCCAATAGAATTGACCAAAAAACCCAAATAGAGTCAACCCTACTATAGGAGGAAGGGCCTGCAGTAAGAACTTACCATTTTGCAAGAGCTAAGGGCGAATGCTGTTCTGCAAGAGCTGAGGGCGACCGCCGAGGGCGAATGTTGTTCGCAAGAGCCGAGGGCGAAAGCCGAGGGCGAAGGCCGAGGGCAAAGGCTGTTCCGCAAGAGCCGAGGACGAACGGCGAATGATATTCGAAAGAGCCGAGGGGGAACTGTGGTGAATGCCGTTCGCAAGAGCCGAGGAGAACGTCGAGGGCGAATGTCGTTTCGCAAGAGCTCGGTGGCGGCACGTCGAAGGCGAATGCTGTTCTGCAAGAGCTGAGGGCGAATGCTGAGGGCGAATGGTGTTCCGCAAGAGCGGAGGGCGAATGCGCGCGTGACATCAGACGTTAATGTAGCACACATGTACATTTGAACACTAATAGATTTTTGTAGTTGAAATGCAATGCTTGTTTTCATTTAAATGTAGGGTTTTTAAAGCAGGGAGAAATAATGGCTGCCAAATTAATAAGCGTTTCTTCGGGAAAAATTTAAATCTTGTATTGGGTGATGAAGATAATAGGGGGTATTGAATCTTGACTCTTGACATCTACAGAGAACCCTACAGCCTAACAAAATCCAATGGAATTGACCAAAAAAACCCAAATAGAGTCAACCCTACTATAGGAGGAAGGGCCTGCAGTAAGAACTTACCATTTTGCAAGAGCTAAGGGCGAATGCTGTTCTGCAAGAGCTGAGGGCGAACGCTGAGGGCGAATGCTGTTCTGCAAGAGCTGAGGGCGAACGCTGAGGGCGAATGCTGAGGGAAAATGCTGTTCTGCAAGAGCTGAGCTCGAATGCTGACCGCAAATGCTATTCTGCAAGAGCAGAGAGCGAATGCGCGCGTGATATCAAACGTAGCTATTGCGACAAATACCAAACATTTTTATGTAGCGCGCATATAAGTTTCGAATTTTTATGTAGCGCCCATATAAGTTTGGTATTTTTATGTAGCGTGAAAATAATTGTCGCTATACCGACGGCGGAAAAGGCGTCTCTATTAGGACGGTGCCTCCAAACGTCGCAATGGCGACACCTAGACATTGTGTCGCCGTTGCGACGTTTAGAGTCGTCTCAATAGCGACGCTTTGGGCCATGTTGTCGCAATTGCGACCTCTTCCTTTAAACGTCGTAATTGCGACACTAGTTTAAGTGTTGGTATTACGACACTTTTCTATAGACGTCGGTATAGCGACGGTTTCGGGTGGGATGGAAAAAATTTGGGAAAATTTCCGACATTTGGTCAAAAGCGTCGGAAACAGGTGTCGGAATTTCCGTGAAATGTAGTAGTGTCCAGATAATAGATCCAGTCGCAGCATTCTCCCCAGGTCCCACGGTGGCCATTCCACTGCGCGTTATGACATTTATGCTTGGATCTTTTTCTCACAGCTCAGCCTTAACTCTCTGCACATTCTGCGTAGGTGTTGGCTGCTTCTCCTACATTTTTGCTATCAATATTGGATAGTATTCAATCAAATGATCCAGCTATCTGTACTACCAGAAGGACTGCCTCATAGGATTCAGACAATCTCTTGCAAAGTTACCTACTTCTCCATAGTTATAACATATCAGTTGTCCTCGGCCCTGACCTGCGCTTCCACCTCGACTGCTTCCCCTACCCCTAGCCGGGGAGCCACCTATGCCTGTCGGAGACCTTGGTGACACAGGATATATTTTTACCCTATATAAGTTTCCTCGATCTATCATCAGATCATACGTTCGACAGTCTGCTCATCATGTCCTACTGACTGACAAAACATGCACCATTGCTACTTTACTTCTGGGACGTACGCACCTAGGCAGGGGCAATGGTTCTTATCATGCAGGCTGCCTACGCGGAAATCCTCACACCACAACACAGGTCCACTAGAGCCTAGACGCAATAGACTAAGTCCTTTGCTTGATCCTATATGTAGCAGACTAGGTCCTTTTGCCTACATATATTCTGTTAGTAGAGGGCATTTATCTTTGGTGTGACCATTCACCCTGCATCGTACGCACCACCTTTCAGGGCTAGCCTTTGCTCCTTTCTCTTGTTGCAGGTTCTGTATCTCCATGTGCATCGCTTCTAGCTGCCCTTGGATCTATTAGACACCCAGTTGGGTCTTGTCTCGAGGCGTAACTTCTAACTCCATTGCAGCTTCCAAGGCTTTTTCCTGCAAGTCGAAAGTTTGGTGACCCATAGGTGTGCGTAGGTGAGGCAGTAACATGGAGATGAACCATTCTGTATGCTGTTTGTCATCATATTGAAATCCTCCTTCTCTAATTTCCTTCTTTAGTCATTGATCGGCCTCCCACACAGACTCAGAGGGCCTTTGCTTGAAATATTTGAGATCAACCACTATTTGCGAGTAGGACTTAGGCTTCTTGAATTTTTGCTTCAAAGCGTTCTTAACCTTCTCAATGGTTGTGTTCGCATGCTAGTAGATGTATCCCATGTACCAGTCCAACGCTCTTCCTTCAAAGGTAAGGGATAGCTATGCCCGCCTCAACGCATCACTAGCTATGTTTTGTGCAGTCCATACCGATTCTGTGACAAACTAGAACTGATCCATGTCTTCATCTCCTACACCCTTAAAGGTAGGTAACTTGATATGCACGTCCATGTCGTCTTTTGGTGGTGGCGGTGAAGGTGTAGGTGAATTCTTACCCCTATGCTGATTTGAGAGTGGTGTGGCTGGAGGGCTCTGCCTAGCTGCTTCCCTCACCGGACTGTAGACAGATCTATCTCCTTCTAGGTTGGTCCGATAGTATTTTCCATTTCGTGTTGAACTTTCGTCTGGATCAGTGGCCATTCACTCGGTGTGACTACATAAGATACTCTTTTCGCACAGTAATATCTTAATGAGTAATGGTAAAGTCTTCAGAAACTTACCCCAGAAACCCTTGAATAATATTCGCTCTGCTTCAGAGTAGGATACAAAATGATCGATGGAAAATTCTATCACAAACCCTCCTAGCACATTGTCCACCCAGTGGTCCACCGTGAGAGTGATGGTGTTATCAATCTTCTCTAACTGCTGGATCAATTTGGGGGTCCACTGTGTGACCCATTCGTCCCTCCAACACTTCTGAAATTCGACCAAACTTGCGAGCCACTCCTGGAGCTCGATCACAATTGTCACAAAGAAGATCTCACAGATCTCTGTGAAAATATACTTATTTTTCCACTCCTTAGCGGTCAACCTCTTACTGCGGTTTTCTTTTACCATGAATTCCTGAACTTGCTGTTTGAACCATTCATCAATTTCTTTTCTTTCAGGTTTCCAATATGGCCTTGGCATTACTCGATCCCTCTCTCAAAATTCTCCCAATCCAAGCAACAAAACCATTTTTTGGCTCAAAGAGGTTCAAGGTTTGCCAAACAAACCCCCATACTACTAGCCCTTTCAGCACTGACCTGCTTGCACAGGCCAAAGTCTCACCCGAAGTAGTATGGGTCGGTGCTGGAACTAGGTTTCTGCAGCCTGGGAGAGGGTAGGTAAGTCAGGTCAAGCTGCATTTAGTATTATAGTGACCAGATCTTATATCACAGAGCTTAGATCTACAGTTTCCCTTCGCATCCACGTGCACAAAGTTAGTGTCATTCTAGTCATACTACCATCAGTGATCAAAATTTCTCTTTTGAATTTGCATATTAGGTGTCTCACACCGAATCAATTTCACCATTCCGCTAGGTCATGGATTCATTGATGGTAGTAATTTTTATCAGTTGTCCCTCATGAGGTACTTGCTGATTTTCCTCTCTATGGTCTCTAGTCATTAGTCACTTTTATTCTCAAAATCATGTAAGTAGGTCATAGGATGGGTCTCATTAGTTTCTAGGGTATCACCATGGTCAAATTAATGAGTCAAATGTTAATAATGTCAGCAAGGTCATGAGGAAGCCAATAAGCTCAAAGTCACAGCACCAGGAAGAATCAGAGAAACATTTTATTCATCTTGATGTAAGTTTCACCTCAAAACCATGTTTTGAGGTGAAAACGTGATATTTTGCCTTTACTATCATTCATTATGTAATTTCATATCATCATATGTAATAAGTCACAATTCAGAAGCTGTTATCTCCACAAAATGATGCCCTTGCCTTCAGAGAAATTTTCTGCAACATGTTTAGTGCTAGATCATCTTCAAAGTATATCCATCAGAAAGAGCCCGGAAAGAGCTTTCCAACGGTATACTACACTCTCAAAACTGACTTCTGGATTGAAATTTATGCTTAAGTGAAGTAAAAGCCCTCTATTCCCTAAGCCTCCCCTATTTCCCATTTTTCCCTTTAAACTTTGTGTTTAAAGTTT
Source organism: Pinus albicaulis (assembly GCA_034641835.2). Lineage (NCBI taxonomy): Eukaryota > Viridiplantae > Streptophyta > Pinopsida > Pinales > Pinaceae > Pinus > Pinus albicaulis. Next base: position 1,602,581,343 of record CM076581.1, read on the forward strand.
TATATTCCTTTATTAAAACCCCTTTTCCCCTTTCTAATCACAAAACCACATTATAAATATTTAAAGTAATATGCGATTTGATTATATAACCACTTCCCCAACCATACCCCGTAGAGACTTTATAATAAACAAATATTAACGTTTATTATTTCCGCCCCTTATACCACTTCCCCTTTCCATCCCCGCTTTGCATATAATAAAAATTTATTACAAAGTTCATATTATATATATAAACCCGCATAACCCAAAGTCCCTTCCCCCTTATCCAATCGCAATCGCAACATTTATGTGAAGTCCCCCGATCGGTTCATCGCAAATATTTGCGATGCGATTGATTGCATCGCGTGTCCACCTCCGATCGCTCCGATCTCTGATCGCTCTGACCCCCGATCCGCCCGATCGCACCTCTCCTCCGATTGACCCGATCGCAAATCCTGCTCCGATTTCCCGGTCGCAAGTCCTTCCTCCGATCACACCATTCCCTCCGATCCTCCGATCGCACTTCCCCTCTGATTGATCGCATCGCAAGTTTTGTTCTACCGATTGCGATTGCGATTACCCCCGCTCCCGACCTCTGATTGCAATTAAATCCCTGGGCCCCACTGTACTATACCTCTGCCCGCTCATATAATATAAGGACTTTCCCCTTTATAAATTGGAAATTTGTTTTATTTTCATTTTACAAAGGATATTTCCCAATCGCATCGGAAATATTTTATGTATCATTCCATCCCGCTCCCTCTCTCGATTTCTGATTGCGATTGTAACCCCCAGTCCCACCGTACCAAACCTTCCGCCCATTCATTTTAAAACCCCATTTTTCCTTTGTAAAAGTTAAATTTCATTAGTTTCATTTTTATAAAGGCCTTTCTCCCGAATCACATCGAAACTTTTTTTGGGTGTTGTTTCAACAGTGTTCACTCCCCAATCGTCGATTGCGATTATTGTTTCATATATGATATCTCTCTGCTCCCACTCTGACTCCGATTTCCATTTATGTGGGTCCCACCTCCATCTCCCTTCCTTTTTCCCCATTTAAAATACATTTTCCCTTCACAAAGAATATAGTTTCATTCTGTTATATTTCTACGACATTTTATTAAAAAGTTAGAGAATAAAGAAATAAAGGAAAGCAAAAAATAGTCCAAGGGCCAAGAGCTTAAAATTAAAATGAAGATATCTACAACAACAACAAAAGAGGATATATGTTCACCAGATTACCTATTTTCATTCATACAACCTAATAGCAAATCTTCAAAGCAGTTAAATGTAATGTTGTCCCTTATTTTCAGGGGCAGATTGTTGTATTACTTTCTATGATTGTATTTTAGTTATTTAGCTGTTAGGACAGCTCCCTTTTCTTGTGGATCTATGTTCCCACATTTCAACTTATTTATTGTAATTGTAAATCATTTGTAAGCAGTCTGAGTTGGAGAAAGTAGTGGAATAGTGTGGAAGAACATCTCTGCGCTACATTGTACAGTTTGACAGGAATTAATAAGAGATGCAGCTCTGATTTGTGGGATCCATGTGGTATGAGAGTTAGCATTTGTTTTTCTCCTTCGCTTCATATGTAAATTGTTGTGTGTTTCATTCATCCATAAACATTTCCTTTTGAATGCTTTCAAGTTATAAAGGTAGAATCCATTTATTATGCTCTTCCTTGGGGAATCATTCATGCCCTGTGATTTTTCTTTTTTTTGAAAATGATCCATTTGCTGTGCCCTTTTCAGCTCCTCGCCAGTCTTTCCATCCCATCTTTATTAAATTTTTAATTGCTAAGTTTCTTTCCTATCTTGCCCCATGAAATACCCTGTGTCCTGATTTAATTCTCGGTTTTAACTGTCCCTTCATATCCCACACATCCCTGAAATTTAATTCATTCATTCATTTTATTAAACCATTTTATCCTTATCATTTTATCAAGCCTAACATCAGTCCATTTATTGTGTTCCATTGAATATATTTTCATGGAGAGAGCCCTCTCCTATCCTTGTAGGGCTAGCTACAAGGCTGAGCGTGGTTTAGTTGTTACCCTGTTTTGCCTTTTGCAGCCTGGGGTCCAATTCAGGTGCTAACACGCAACAACAATGATATTCACAGTAATCAACAGATCATGAACTCATATAAAGATAATGCAGCTATTCCAGATCTTTTTGCAGGAAATGTAACAGAACAGACCCAGATCGTAGCATAAATAGGTAACAAAAATCTATTTGCAGCTTAAATCAATAACACATCAACATATATTAATCAACCAAACATCACAGATTCATATCACAGTAATTCCAACCGATTCAAACATCCAACAATACTTCCGCATTCATTAATCCTTCAGATCTACTTACAATACCCAAAGCCCAACCTGCACACATAGCAGCAGGGTCGACACATAGTAGGACAGAGAATCTCTGTGCACACAGCAACAGGAGTCCTTCCCCAACAACTCTATTCAGATCTATCAATTCACACTTAGCATCAATCTCTATCCAAATCTGTCCTACAACTCAAAAAGGTTCAACTACTTATACTATTTTAGCCTACGCATCCAATGGTTCACAAAATGTGGTTATTGGACTCTTGATCTACCCTTGAACCATTTAAAATGCATTAGAGGCTTTGACCCACCCAAAAACCCCTGCGTTAGACTAGGTATAATGAAAAATATACAAAATGGACCAGTTTCGTAGCTTGCAGGAGACTGTGTTCCAAAATAAATGGAGGAACTATAAATTACTCTGGAAAGTGCCATAATATCAAGCTAACCATGGGGGAATATGTATTGAATATTCCAATGCTCTCCATTCCAATGGGTGGTACTAATGTTATACTAGAAGTCCAATGGTTACAATATTTGTGGACGATAGCTTTTAATTTTCAAGAACTTTTCTTTAATTTTTTTTCGGAAGGAAAGGAAGTTGAATTACAGGGTATTGCAGGGAAGCTGGGAAATATAATTAGCTCTAATGTCATGAAAAATCTTATGAAGAAATAACAACTAGGCGTAATTGCACAATTACGCTCATTAGAGGTTCAAACATCAAAATCTTCTATTTCTGCAGCTCTCCAAAAATTATTGGACAATCATTCTAAGGTGTTTGAAACTCCCAAAGGAATCCCACCTATTCGTGATCATGATCGTGCTATTCATTTGATTCCAGGAATTTTTCCTCCAAACATCCTGCCTTACAGATATCCTTATGCCCAAAACAGTGAGATTGAACGTATGGTTGCAGAGATGCTAGAGGCTGGTATAAATCAGCCTAGTCAAAGTTCTTTCTCTGCTCTATTAGTATTGGTGCACAAGAAGGATGGATCATGGCATATGTGTTCGGATTATAGGGAGCTCAACAAGCTCAATATTAAATATAAATTTCCCATCCCCGTCATTGATGAATTATTGGATGAATTACATGAAGCACTTTAATTCACCAAGATGGATATTCATTCCAGATATCATCAAATTAGAACGAATACTGAAGAAATTCCAAAAAAAACATTTAGAACTCATGGGGGTCATTATGAATTTTTTATCATGCCTTTTGTCCTTACTAAGGCACCTTCCACATTTAAATTTTTTATGAATTCCATTTTCAAACCCTTTCTTATAAAATTTGTGTTAGTGTTTTTGTTGAGATTCAACAAGAAAATTTCAGCATCCACGCCTAGTGCATTAAGCACCTACACTAGGGTGGGGCCCACAGGGCTATTTTTGGTGCATTTATATTTTAGTTATCCTTTAATTAAGATGGAAAATAAAATGTAATCTAGTCTAAAAAATAACTTGTAATAGTTAACTGAGAGTGATAAACTCAGTTAGCTCATGGATTTCGAGTTAGAGGTAGTTGGTGAGGCATGCAGAGTAATTCTAGTTGTAACAGAGTTCGAAGTGCAGTGGTGCATTAGTTAATGTAGGTTGTAATCAGTTTAACTCAGTTAAGTTAGTTAAAATTAGTTGTGATAGTTGTAACTGCTTGATACACTAGTTAGAGATCAAGTGAATTAAATATTAATTAATTCACAATAAAAAATCTCACATGTAACTGAGGATTTACTATTATTAGTTGCATGCATGTCAGATCCAGTGGAGACCCAATTGAGATCTAGGTGAAAGGGAAGTTGACTATCAGTTGTAGGATTATTTGGTTGAATCCATGCAACCAAACACCCATTGGAGTGCCCATGATAATTTTGCAGTCCAGGAAGGCCAAAATTCTTATTCTTTAGGGATTTCATTCATCAGGGATTGTGCAAGCAAGGCAAGTTGTCTGGAGGCAGTAAATTGGCTAAGTATTGGTTATTTTTTGTATGACAGTGACAGACAATTAGTTGAGTACTGGAGGGCTCTTGTGAGAAGAGTTTTGTATGTAATTTTTTGATGATCCATGCTAAATATAAAATAGGATATAATTGGGTTTTGAGCAGCAATATTTCCTTGGGAAATTATCTGTGTTGTGTTTGATTTGATTCTTCTTTGATTCATGTGATTGGAGATTGTGTTTTTAATTCCACAAAATATTTGTAGAAGCGATTCAGTATTTCACTTTAGTACATTGTTAGATTGGATTGAATCCAATATATACATGCATGTTGTGTAGCTTCTACAATTTTTTGATGATATACTAATCTACAAGAAGTGTTGGAAGGATCATGTTCAACATGTTGACATGGTGCTCAAACTATTGGAGGAGAAACAATTATTTGAAAAAACATCCAAATTTTTCTTTGGAGTATAGGAGTTGGAATATTTGGGTCATATTGTATCTCATGAGGGTGTTAAGGTAAACCTTAAAAAAATAAAATCCATAAAAAAATGGAAAATCCCCACAACCATAAAGAATCTTCAAGGATTTCTGGGGTTACATGGTATTATCGCAAGTTTGTTAAGAATTATGGGAGAATATCGACACCTCTAACATAATTACTGAAGAAAGATGCATTTTCTTAGACTCTAGAAGCCAGTAAGGCCTTTGAACATCTTAAAGAGGAAATGTTCTAAGTACCAGTCTTAGGTACGCTAGACTTCACAAAAACCTTTATTGTGGAATGTGATGTCTCAGGAAATGGAATTGGTGTGGTTTTAATGAAAGAAGGAAGACCCATTCCTTTTGAAATTCATCCAATCAAAGGAAATTATTCACAAAAACCTATTTATCAGAAGGAAATGTTGGAAATACTACATGCACTAAATCAATCGTGACCTTACCTAATGGGAAGACACTTCAAGGTAAAAAAAATAATGATAGTATTAAATAATTTTTGGAACAAATATTGTCTTTAGAAGAGAAACAAAAATGGGTCACAAAGATGTTGGGTTATGAATTTGAAATAATCTAAAAAAAATGGAAGAAAAATGTTGTTGCATATGTACTCTCAAGAAAGGATGAGGATGTGGAAGCATTTCTTTGTGCCATTTCTATTATCCAACCTGAGTGGATGACTGAAGCAAGGGACGAATGGAAGAATGATGAAGAGGTGTGGACAATCATTAAGAAGTTGTATCAATATCCCAGTACATATGAAACATTTAGCTAGAAAAATGATTCATTATGGTACAAAGATCGCTTATATATTTGTAATAATTCTCAACTCAAACAAAATATTCTTTTGGAATTGCACACCTCTCCCTTAGGAGGGCAATCATGAGTTTTAAAAAATTACCACAGGGTCATAAAGGAATTATTTTTGGATGGTCTTAAATATGATATTCAAAATTTTGTGGCAGAATCTTTGGTTTTCCAATAAAATAAAGTTGAGATAATTAAGTCCCTGAGTCTTTTACAAACTTTATCCATTCCAAGTCAATGTTGGGAGGATGTTTCAATGGATTTTATCATAGGTTTACCCAATTCCAAAGGAAATACTATCATCATGGTGGTAGTTGATAGACTTACCAACTATGCACACTTTTGTGAATTATCTCATCCATTTAAAGCCAGTATCGTTGTTGCTACATTTATGGAAAAAATTCAAAAGCTACATGGAAACCCAAATATTATTGTAAGCGATAGAGATCCCATTTTTACAGGAAATTTTTGGATGGAATTATTTTCTTGTTTGGGTACTCAATTAGCTCATAGCTCATCATATCATCCTTAATTTCATGGGAAAACTGAGATAGTGAACAAATTTTTGGAAGGATATATTCATTGTTTTGTATTTGATAAACATACACAATGGGTCAAGTGGTTACCTTTGGCTGAATGGTGGTATAGCTACTGCCTTCCATACTACAACAAAAATTGCCCCATTTATGGCACTTTATGTATATCATCCACCGTCCATCACATCATCTTTAAGAGAAAATTATAAGGTTTAAGTAGTGGAATATCACATTGAGCATAAACAACAAGTTCTCCAAATATTAAAGGATAACCTCACTTTGGCACATAATCAAATGAAACAACAGGAAGATCAACATTGAAGTGAAAGAAGTTTTGATGTAGGAAACTCGGTATTTTTACGACTACAACCATACAAACAAAAGTCCCTCAAGCAAACTAAGAAGGATAATAAATTATCACCAAAGTATTATGGCCCTTACAAGGTGTTGCAAATGATTAGTACTATGGCATACACATTGGAGCTTCCTCCATCTTCCTGAGTGCATCCAGTTTTCCATGTTTCATGCTTAAAGAAGGTTATAGGTGATAAACTCCCAACTCAAACAATATTTATAGAACTTGACGAGGAAGGAAAAATCATATTGAAGCCTAAAAAAGTCATGGAAACAAGAACTCAACAACTACTAAATCGATCAATTTCAAAGTATCTCACCAAGTGGAATAACTTACCTACTAAAGATTCAACATGGGAAGATTATAATTTTATACAGAAGCATCCAAAAATACTGAAGCACTTAGCAAAAAAATTGTTTGAAGGAGAGGGGCATGTTAGGTCGCTAAAATGTTAGTGTAGCCCCTTATTTTTATTGTTAGTGTAGCCTCATTATTTTTATTTTTGTGCCCATGTAGTCCCCAGATTGTTAATATTGTGCCCCATAGGTGTAGCCCCATTATTGTTATTGTTGTGCCCATATGGTCCCCATATTGTTATATTGTGACCCCTTAAACTCCTATATATAGAAGGTAGGATTTTTCATTTTTATCATCCAAGAATTGTTCATTTATGTAATGTAAAGGATGTTTCCCCTTCGAAGTGGATAATGTTTAGGTCATTGATCTATATTTTCTTCTATTTTATGATTTGGTTGCATAATGTGCATGATATAGTTGACATTTATATATTTCTATAATTTTTTTGATGTATTGCTGCTATGAATTATGCTTAGAAGTTTTTTTAAGATATACATATAGCATTGGTCAATAATGTTGTTGATAAAATTTTGATGCATGTATATGATGATACATATGACACGTTGCTGAAGGTTATGGGTCTTCTCATGTATGGAAAGAGAATTTTGATATGAGATCAAGGAGATATTGTTATTTCACAGACTTATGATAGTTTGATGATGATGAGTTCATACATATTGCAGAAAGGGATCTTATGGATGAATACTTGAGTTTCATATTGGTGAAATGGTTTTTGGTGTGATAATTATTCTTGTATGAAGATAATGGGCCAACAGAATGATGTTTTTGTAGATTTCATGAAGACATGGTTATTGATATACTCTGCTACATCTGATGGATGATACTTGGAGACATGGCATATTTAGTCACATATTAATGATCTCAAAGAATGATGCTTGTTATAGCATCGTTTATCACCTCTATATACTTGATGAATTATGCATTAGCCTTGGGTAGCCCTTCCATTTAGACTTGGTCATATTTCTCAAAAAACAATATTTTAAAATCCATACGCGACTCTGCCTAGTTTTTTCCATGTGCACACGCGGGTCCATTCATAGGTGACCCACGTATGCTATTTAAAATATTAAAAAATATATAATTTCCCTATTATTGATGTGGGTTTTATGGTTTTTCCTGTAACTTAACTACCCCAACCTGTGGCCTAACTGTTCCCCAATTGAAAAACTAATTTGAGGAAGTATAAATACACCTCAAGGGAATGGTATAAGGGGAGGGAGAGATAATATTATTGATATTATAGCCTGTTGTAGCCTTGATCAAGTCTGATATTTCCCCTGTGCCTCCTGCACTTCCCAGGTTTTAGGAAACCCTTGTTTCCTTGTGATGATCACCCTCATTCTATGTGACATCCTTTATGCATCATTTATGGAAGAGGCTTTGTGGGGCTAGGGCTAGATGAATCCGGAGGACAAATTTTCTCAAGGCTGTGGAAGATCTCAAGTGATTTCTCCACTATTATTTTCTGTACATGTTATCAATAAAATAAGTACCATCACGTTCCTGATGTTCATGTTTTATGTGTCTCTTATACATATAATCTTAAATAATTTTATTTCATGTTATCCTTATGAGATTATGTATGTTAATATGCTAACATCTAGGACATATATGTTGTACAACTAGTTTTTGTGCTTGTTCTTGAATGATTTGCAGGTTCTTGAGCATGAGGAGTTGCAGGTTCTTCGCACCCTACGAGATCTACTTAAAAATAAGGATAAACGGGTAAGGTCCACAATCCTTTCTTTCTAGTTTAAAGTATAAAAGTTGGTAATTAGAGTCCTTGTGATGACATTCCAGCCTCTTTGTTAGGTCTTTCCACCCTAGACCTTAGGGTAGCTTTTCCTGTAACAGAACTGGCGACTCCATTGGGGATTACATTGGTGTATTTCCTAGTTAGGATTGTTTTATCTTTCTTGTGGATTCCCTAACAGTTTAATCACATTTTTAGTCTAGTAGGTATTTTTCCCAACCAGGTAGAAGCCTTGATCTCCTGATCAAGCTTGAGTATTTCTTTTTTTCCTTATTTCAGTTTATATATGCTACTTGGGTTGTGCACAGTTGCGTATGCCGTCTCATTTCTCCAAAATAACCAGCGTATATGTGTGTTTATTTGGTTACAGTTGTGTATACATTCGTGTTTCACACAGGGAACCTGCGTATGCCTAGTAAATTTTGAAAATTTGAATTTTAAGGCCCTGTAAGTCTTTCCTGTATGTGGTTGGCCACTCCTTTGGTACCGTTTAGGTGTCTAGACTATGTTTCTTGTCACTTTATGTTAGTTTCTCTCTTTTTCTTGTGAAGACCTAGTCATTTTATGGTTTTGCCTGTTTTGTGAAGTTAGAATTGTGGTTGTAGCACCAAGACCTATTCCTGGAGTTCTTGGTCATTCTGACCATTCAGAACAGTGAGCCTCTGCTTGTTTTCTAGTGTTTTCCTTATGCATTGATTCAATTTTGGTTTTTTCCTCTTTGACTTCTTTGGTTTTCTTTTTGTCTTGGGACTAGCCTTCTAGTAAATCTTGAAGTGACCTTTTCTTGGTTTTTTGAGTTTTTGTTTGCTGGAAGTGTGTGCTACTATTCTAAATCACTTTCTTGGGTCCATTGGTTCATTTTTATTGTTTGATTCCTGCTACAAATTTAGCGTAGTTGAGTTGAGTATTTTGAAGTCTCTTTTTGGCTCATTTCCTTGATTTTGGTTCTTGAGTAGTTTTGTGCTTGTCTCTTTGAAACATTCTTGTTTTCCTTAAAAGTTAAAAGCCAATTTTTTTTTGTTATTTTCCGTTGCTTTTTATTTGGATTCCTTTTTGTGTTTTTCATCCATTTTGAATCAATTTGTTAGTTTCTCGTTTTGGTTCTCTTTCTTGATCTTGAAAGGAGTCTTTGTCTAGATTTATCTCTCTTTTATATCAAGTGTATTTTGGCATTTTTTATGAAAAGGATTTATTGTTGGGACTTGCCTTGGTTTTCTGTCAAAAGTGATTGAACCGATTTTCCTTAGAAACCCATTTTTCTTCCTCAGTGAATAGTCCTAGAATTTCCATATCATTGGTAGTTTTTTCATTAGTTTCACTGAAGCATCTTAGTTCTTTTTGACAGTTTTCTGAAGTATGTGAAGAGTGATAACCGAAAATAAAAATAAAAAACAATTTTTTATTATTTATAGGAATTTACAGGGTAAGTTCCTTAGATTAAGAACCAAAGGTCACCGCTCACAAACATATCACAAATCAGTATACCAGTATAATCACGTGGTTAAAACCCTCGAAGAGGGAAACAGTCCATGGCCTGAGCCAACGCGGCCGCTTTAGGAAATTTATTAATATAAAAAGAAAATTTACATATGTTTCTCTCATAAACGGTTACCAGAAAAATGACCCTCCATGCTCTTTAAATATAGATCATGGACCAATTATGTGTTAAGCCATGGATCAAGTGTCGTTAATACCGAGGACAGAGATAACCATCAGATCACTAAAAATCGTGACTGTTAGATTATAAGTTACAAATGTACATGGTAAAGAAACACACTTTACCTAACTCTACACTAAACTAAGTTATTCTTAACTATTTCCTATGTGTCGGAATATTCTAACATCCCCCCTTAAGAACAACTTGGGATAGGATTGAAAGATTTACAAAGGTGACACAAAAGGAGCCTATTTCCTATGTGTCGAAATATCCTAACATCCCCCCTTAAGAACAAATTGGGATAGGATTGAAGGATTTACAAAGGTGACACAATAGGAGAAGGAAGGAGGCATTAGAGCCTATCCCCCCTTAATGATAACTTTCCTGAACTCCAAGCATGGATCAAAGTTTGGTAAACTTTGCTTCTATGAGAGACTTTGTAAAGATATCGGCTACTTGATCATTGGTTGGACAAGATTGCACTTCAAGAACCCGATCATGAATGAGCTTTCTGATGAAGTGTATGTGGAGCTCAATGTGTTTCATACGCTGATGTTGAACTGGATATTTACATAGTTGAATGGCACTCTGATCATCACACCAAAGTGTAGTTGGATGTTAAGCGATGAAGACCAAATTCAGATCGATCCGACTTAACACATGGCTTCCTTGCTAGCTTAAACTCGCAAAGACGATACTCTACTTTTTCTGAAGAAAGAGATATGGAACTTTGTTTCTTACAAGACCAAGTAATAGCTCCTGAACCAAGAGTGAATACATATCTGACAGTAGACTTTCGATCATCAGGGTCACAAGCCCAATCAAAATCAGTGAAACCAATCAATAATGGAGATGCTCCTAGACTGTTATGAATCTCGAACTGAACTATACCTCAAATATATCAAAGTATTCTTTTAACTTCTTTCCATTGACTTTCATGAGGTTGGTGCATAAACCGAGCGACAAGACCAACATCAAAGGAAAGGTTAGGATGGGTATGGGCTAGATATAAAAGTTTACCTAAAAGTGAACAGTATAAGGTAGCATCAACTTCAGGGGTAGTACAAGTGAATAAAAGCTTGACTTTAGACTAAAAGGGAGAAGGGGTTGGCTTACAATATTCCATGTGAAAGTGGTGTAGAAGATCACAGGCATACTTGGACTGAGAGATGGTAATGCCTTCCTTGGATTGCAAGACTTGAAGGCCAAGGAAATAATGCAAGTGTCCTATGTCTATCATTTCAAACTTAGTTTTGAGGCTAGACTTCACATGGTTTATAAGGTTTGGATCACTACCAGTAAGGATAAGATCATCAACATAAAGAACAAGGATGGTGAAGGACTTACCCACTTTCTTGATGTAGTCAGTGTTGTCAGAATGACACCTAGAAAAGCCATTATCTAAAAGAAATCTATCCATTTTGGCATACCAAGCCCGAGGAACTTGTTTGAGACCATAGAGAGATTTCCTAAGGCAAAAAACAAGGCTAGAGTCGTTTTGGATAAAGCCAGGGGGTTGTTCCATGTAGATTTCTTCATGTAAATCTCCATGTAAGAAGGCAAATTTAACATCCATCTGATGGACTTCCCATTTAAAGGAGGCAACAAGGGAAAGAACAAGGCAGATATAATTCATTTTGGAAACAGGGGAGAAGGTTTCAGTATATTCAATGCCTTTAAATTGTGAAAATACTTTAGCAACAAGATGAGCCTTATGTCTATCCACTTTTCCATCTTGTCCAAACTTTTTTTTGTACACCCATCTGCATCTAACAAGTTTTCTTCCTTTTGGAAGAGGAACAAGATCCCAAGTATCGTTCGCCAATAAGGAACGATATTCTTCATTCATAGCTTCATCCCAATTTGGATGACCGAAATATTCTTCAAAGGTTTCTGGATGAGGATTTTCTAGTACTTGAGCCAATAAGGAAGAGGCTCTTTCGAGCTGAGAACATATACGCCCTCGATCTACAGGGTCACCTGCAAGAGAACTTGCTGCATCCCGAGTACAGTGGACCCATCTTGGAAGCTGTGGAGTGTAAGGAATAATTTAAAGAGGTGGAGGAGTATTGTCATCCTCGCTGTCATCATCTGAACTAGAAGGAATTCTATTAAGAATAGAAGAGAGAGAGAGAGGTGGAACATATGCCGAATCAGGCTCGTAGACCAAAGGTGGCACACTCGCCAAAGTAGGCTCGTAGGCCGATATATTTTCATCAAATTTTACATCTCTTCTAATGATTATATTTTTGGATTTTGGTTGAAGTAGTCTATATCCTTTTACATCTTCATAATATCCAAAAAAAATTCATTTTTCACTCTTAGGTTCTAAGGCTTTATGTTTCACATCAGGAATATGGGCCCAAGCATCACTTCCAAAAACACGAAAGTGACTTACATCTGGTTTTATTGAGCTCAAAGCTTCTTCTGGAGTTATATTCTTTAAAACCTTAGTAGGAGTGCGATTTACTATGTAATTTGCACAGTTAATTGATTCTGCCCAAAAATGGAGACTAAGTCCTTTAGATTGAAGCAGACAATTATCCATTTCTTTTAAGGTGTGATTCTTCCTTTCAGCTACACCATTTTTTTGAGGAGTATATGGAACAGTATGTTGAAATTGAATGCCATGCTCAGTGTAGAAGTTGATAAATTTGTTATTAACATATTCTCCGCCATTGTCTGATATTAACTTGAGAATGTGATGTCCATATTGTTTCTCAACAAAGACCTTAAAGGAAAAGAACATGTTAAAAAATTCACTCTTGAGTTTTAAGAAGTATACCCAAGTGCGTCTGGAGAAATCATCAATGAAAGTTAAGAAGTACTTGCAACCAGAGAAATAAACAACAAGAAGTGGACCACATAAATAATTGTGCACAAGCTTCAAAGGGGCCGAAGCATGCCAAGAGGCACGCTTATCATAACTATCTCGATGATGTTTTCCAAGTACACATCTGGAGCAAACACCATCTTGGCAAGATACCATAGGAAGACCTGTCACCATATTTTATTTACATAGAGTTTGAAGAGAGTGATAGTTTAAGTGACCAAATCGCTCATGCCAAAGTTTGCTCACTTCATCATTGTGAGCAAAAAAAATGGAGGGAAGACATGATGACCCAAAGTTGTCAAACTTATACAACCTTGTGGAATCATCAACAATTCCAGTAGCTAAAATGTGTCTAGGATCTTTGAGTTCCTTGATTACAACATGATGAGGTGAAAATTCTACTATTTTCCCTTCACTTGAATGAGTTATCGGATAAAAAGAGAGAAGGTTGCATGAAAAGGTAGGAACACATAGCACATCATTAAACTGACAATTATCTAAATGAATGGTTCCAGACCCTACAACATTAAGAGATCTATCATCACCAACATAAATATGTTTGGTGTTACAATCATTTAAAGAAGAAAACATGGCTTTATTTTTGGCCATGTGGTAAGAAGCTCCAGAATCAATGAGCCACTCATGAGAAGGAGAAGAAGAAGATACATTTAATGCATAAACAGATCTTGATGCTTGAAAACCACAAGCAGAAAGTGCCATGCTTGAAGATGATGGTGAAGAGTGCTCCAAATTGATGTTGTGCTTATTCATTGCTGCTTCTATGGCTTCCATCTTCTTAAAAAAATTGGACTCTATATGGCCATCACGATTAAAAAAGTTGCAATCTCTATCTATTTTCTTCCCTTTGTTTTTATTTTCCTTATCATTTGAGTGAGTTTCTTTTTCAGTTTGTGACTAAAATTTCTTAGGACCCTTGTTTGATATAGGACCATACTTTTTAGGATACTGCTTCTTGGGATTCTTTTGATATGGTTGTTGTTGGGCTACTAAGTCTTTCTTAGAAGCGTTTCCAGAAGTGATAAGACCAAGGTGTAAGAGTTTTTCTTGTTCTCTTATCAGAGAATCACAAAAGGCATCAAAAGAGGGGTTCTTGTAGGTGGTTCCTTAATAATTGATGGCTTCTTTGGTGGAATGGAAGGTGGAAACAAATACAGAGTATGCAGAGCCAAGCTTAGCAAGAATGGAATAGATGAGGTTCCATCATCCTTTTTGATCTTACAACCTTCTAAAATAATTCTAAGGGTCTTGAATTTGGACAAAAAATCTTCAATGGAGGAGAAATTATTGGGGTCCAAAGTAAGCAACTTGTTTTTAAGCTGGTGGGCCCTGATTTGATTTTGAATGCCAAAAATAGGTTTTAGCTTTTCCAGGGCTTCATTAGGGGTGTCAATGTCAAGGATATGAAATCGAAGATCTTGAGCAATGGACATTCCTATCAACCCTTGTGTTTGATATTGTTTACTTTCCCATTCAGCAACTTTATCATCATCGGAAGGTTTAGTTTCTTGTCATGTGTCTATGTTGGCCCTTGGGTGTGGAGCCTAATTATCTTATTTATTTTGTATCACATCATTGCACCCCTGTACCTTAATGGGGCAAAAACGCCGCCCAAAATTAAACGCTGCCTAGAGGGTCCAGGGGGGGGGGGGCTGCAGCTTTATGGAGCCCCCCTATGGCGGGGGGTTTCGAGGGCAGCGCCCTTGAAGCTAAAAATAGATGTAAAATTGCCTTGTAAAAGTATAGTAATTTCTAGTCAATCTGGGCCATTCATTAGGCGGATGATCTGACAGTAGAAGTTATGTTTAGTTTAGGGTTTTTTTCCCGACAAGGCAACCCCTCACTTTTATGAGGGTATTGTATTGCAGCTGTGTATTGTATGTGTATTCTTGGAGCGAGAAATAGACAGGGAAACTGTAAGAGAAAAAAAAGGATATTACAGTGGATCTGTTGTAGGTTGTGTCTCTTCATTTTGTTGGATAATAGAAAGGAAGGACTGGCTGTTTGGGGTGGACGTAGCCCAAACTAGGTGAACCATGTATATCTGTGTCTCTCTAGTTTTATGTGTTTTGTGTGCTTGTGTTTTCCGCATATTTTATGTGTTTCATTGCTCTGTAAAATATTTAATTTTCTAACAGTCTATTCTATAAAGCCCTTTACTTCTAAGTATATCTACCATGTGAGGTAGCCATTGGAAATAATTGGTGCTGTTAAAAATAATCGGGCATGTAATTTCCATTTTAAAAAACCTGAAGCTGAGAAAAGCTCAAACTAACTACTACAATGGAAATATCTTGAAAAAATAGGTTGTTTAAAAAAAAACGGCTTCTGGATGAAGACGTTATGCCTTTTTGAAAAAACGAGTTGAAGATGCTGAATAGTTATAGGAACGGTTTGAAATTTGGTGATGAAGTTCAACTTAAAAAAAATCCCACCCCTTTAAAAAAAAAATTTTACAATAAGAAGCTTGAGAAGGAGATTTGAACCCAATACCTCTATTCTCATAAACTAACTCCTCACCAAGTGAGATAGTAAAAGGATTTTGTTATTGTTTGAAAGTAGGAAGGGTTTTTTTTTTTTTTTTTTTTTTAACTCTTCGGTGTGCATGCCTTTTCCTGCACAAAAAAACACACAAACCAAGAAAAAAAAATGAAAATGCAGATTTTTTTATTTTTGGTTAGCCTTACCGCAACTATCAATTTTTTCACTATTTCTGATTTCCCGAGATCGCACAAAGACGCGGGGAAAGAACATACGTAGCAAAAAAAATTCCTTTTCCTGTTTTTGATTTGCTGAGATCGCACGCAATGCACAACAAAGAGCATAAAAAAAGAAGAGGGTATAGTTCTGGCAAATAAATAAAACCTATAAACTGAAAATAAATAGAAGAAACTGAAATAAGCAGAACTATTAACAAATATAACTGCAAAACAGATGCGTTATACCTCCAGATCTAAACTGTCATAACTTGGGTAGCCTGAAACCTTTTCGCATGAAACGAAAGGTGTTCCTCACTGTAACAGATGCTCCAGACACAACAGAGCAGTTATCCAAGCCCAAAAAATTTCATAAATAGTATATCTACAAAACGACATTCACATGCAGTCAAACCAGCTTCGAATTTTGACCAACAACGGATGTGGTCCTCAAAATAACTCTGATACCATGTAGGAATTTACAGGGTAAGTTCCTTAGAGAAATAACCAAAAGTCACCACTCAAAAATAGATCAAAAATCAGTGCACCAGTATAATCACTTGCTCAAAACCCTCGAAGAGGGAAACAGTCCATGGCCTGAGCCAATGCGGCCACTTCAGGAAATTTTAGTAATATAAAAAGAAAAGTTACATATGTTTCTCTCATAAACGGTTACCGGAAAAAAGACCCTCCATGCTCTTTAAATAGAGATCATGGACCAATCGGGTGTGTTATCACTCAGTAATTTCTCCAGGTTCAAGAGAAATAGTCCGAGGTAACCACAAACCTACTTTGGAAATCTAGGATCTGGCCTTCCTAAATTTTAGAGAGGCCTCTCTCTTTATGATTTAAATTTGTTTTTGTTTAATGTTTTAGGCTAGTTATGATAGTTCAATTTGGTTTTAGTTTTGAAATGTTTGGTGTAAAATAATATTACTTGAAGACAAATTAAAGAGGGATCTACTAATCCATTGCGCTATGGAGTCAAAGTCGAGTAAGAAGAACTAGAAGGCAAGGCCAAGAGGATGCTAATGTATTCAGGGAAAGGTAGATAACCCTCAGAGATTTGGATAAATTGTTTTGATGAGATGGCTTGTTTCGGGATAAAGGGCAATGAAGAATCCTTTGATTCGGAAATCAGCAGAAAACATTTAAATGATCGAGTAGTTAAGATAGGGAGTTCTAACACTAGTCCTGAAGTAATACTCCTACATAATCATTAAGATTGAACAACATATATGAAATGAATGGAACTCAGAAAGTAAATAGTGACAAGATAGATGCACTTTACTCTTCAAATTATCGAATGAATCTTGAATTATGAAGTCTAATTGGCTATTTTCCAAACCGCTACTTTGAAATCAACACATGTGAGCCTCCAACGTACCAGCAAAATGTCTATAATTTTCTTAGCAATTTTATTCCACCCTAAATGCTTCATAAACTGAAGTATTTATAAAAAAATTTATTACAAAATATCCTAGATAAATCTAGGAATAACTCTAGGAAATAAAAAATATCTTTACACATTAAGAGGGACAACTGCTTAACAACTTAGCAAGCTGTCCTCTTATCTAGAAAAAATAGTGATTTCTTATCTAACTAAAACTGTTTGTTTGAGTAGTTGTCCATGCTTGCTGGAACTTTGCAAATATCTTTTGAAATATGACTTCATGGATACTCTTTCCACTTTATATCCTTTAAAACTACCTTTCTTCTAGATACTCTTTCACATTGTTCATCTGTCATTTTACTGCTTGTAAAATAGAGAAATTACAATAGTAAAAAATGAGTTGGTTGTTTCTTCTCTGATACTCTTTGACGTTGTTCATATGTCATTTTACTACTTGTAAAATAGATAAATTACAATAGTAAAAATGAGTTGGTTTTTTCTTCTCTTATACTCTTTAATGTTGTTCATCTGTCATTATACTGCTTGTAAAATAGAGAAATTACAATAGTAAAAAATGAGTTGGTTGTTTCTTCTCTGATACTCTTTGACCCTGTTATTTAGCTTGATACACTTTAAACTAATATATTAACCTTTTGACAGCTGTAAAATGACATTTTCACTATGGTAGAAAAATTAATTCATTGTTATATCATTTCACTGTCATACTTGGATTTCCCTTTTACCCTTTCACTGCTGTAAAACATACTTATCAGCAGTAAAAAAAAAAAATTCACATAAACTGTTGTTTTTCCTTCTCAGCTTCACTGTTTTACATGTGCATTTGATGTTATTAAAGCATTTCTGTTGGATGATTCAAGAGTTTGAATGGTGTTCTTTAAACCATTGATTTCATTATTCTTAAGGGACATCTCCTCCATGGCTTTCACTATCTCTGCTGCTCCATCTGTTTGTTGTACCTGTGTAGATGATGATTATGTGTGGGAAGTAGTATTTGATTGCATTGATACTGCAGTTACCAATGACCCTTTGGGTGCCAACTTGTCTCCCAATGTAGAAGGAACAACAATAGTAACAATAGGGATAACTGTGGGAATAGGTTTATTCAGAGGATGTAAACTGGGATAAAACAGAAAACGAGGGTTTTCTGAGTGGATTTGACTAAGAGAAGGAGTTTCTAGGGTATATTCAGACTTTCAACCCTTTATATCTTTGAATTTTGGTCCTTGGAGCTTAGAAACAGAGGAAATTGGCCTTTAAAAGACTGGCTTCAGAACACAGAGTTCCTTGCGAAAAATTGGCCAGAGTTTGGCCTCTTTATGGTGTTTTTTGGTGATTGGTTTAGGTGAATTTTCTAATTTATATACCTGGTTTCTTTTTACAGAAGCTCTAAAGTAAATTAATAGGCCTTAATTTGCTGAAAAATACCTTTAAAATGTAGGCGGTTTACAAAGGTTTTCAGATGCTCTGGGCTAATTTCGAGGTCTTTACTGGTATACTGGAGCGGTAGAAAATCTTTACAGGTCTTCAATGGTAGATCTTTGGCTAAATTTGCATTTTCTGTGGGGAAAATTGGCACTCAAGAACTTTAACACAGTCGAGGAGCTCATTCGGAGTTTGAAACAGATGAATAAATGTTAAAATTAACCTTTATCAAAGGTTTTATGGTTTCGTTTAATCACGTTTACTTGTATTGAATGCAAGTTTAATTGATGACGGGAGGGCAGTTTTAATTTGAAAAGAGAAACCGGAGAGCGGCTATCACGTTGATTTCAAGTGGTAAGATATTTTAATATAAATGAACATGATCAAATGAAAGTTTGACACGTCACAGAGGGTGAAATGGGCAATACCGCCCATTTCACGTTCGATTGGCATTGGAATGGCCATTTAATTTTTCTGCGCGATATTGATTTTGCGTCGTCGGATCTGGAGTATGGGAGCGAATGGTCGAGATTGCTTGGAAGCTGTGGTTGGAAATTTATGGTGGGGCCGAGATAATTGCTACGTGTCGAGCATTTGATAGTGTAATAAAACTTTCGTATCATACGCATTATAACCAAAGTTTTATGTCCAAAAGGTTTATATATATGCAGGGCTAATACATATGGTTAAAAGGGGTTAAAGGGTGGTTTATGTGTATAAAAGAGTTTATATACATGGTGAGTTTATCGGATTATGAGGAATGCACGTGAGGCGGGTTAACCAAGGTTTAATGTTATATAAAACATAAGGTTTTACATAACAGAAAGGGAAAATGCTTATACTTCAACCTCGGGTTAAGTTTGTGCGGGGAAGGATGGTAAATATATTATAAAGGCACGGGTGATGAACCTTTGTAACAACTTAGGATAAAATGGGATAGCGGGGAATATTTTTGCGCTTAGATATGCATAGGATATGCATAAAACACTTTTTGTAGTTTTATTTTATTATATAGTTTTAGACTCTTTAAAGGCCTAAAACCATAGGGGGCGGGATACTTGAATATTGATAGTTTTATGCCAAAGGGATATCTTTGGGATTTATTTTCACATGTGGGTAATTACTTTGGCGTAAAAGCTTGTAGAAGCGGGTTTTTAGGGATAATAAAGTAAAAGGATTTATAATAATATGACAAGGACTCTTATAGGAAATTAATAGATAATTTAGAAGTTAATATGACATAGGATAATGAAAACACCAAAATACAATTATATAACTACGTAAAGTGAAAACTTTAAATCGAAGCTTTTATCATTTAGATTTTCATCACTTTTAACTTAGGATATAATGTTTTTGAGGGTTTTTATGATTTTATGAATGAAGGGAGTTAGTCAAATGGGGAATTTCATATTTAATTAAGTGAAAAAAGTGCTTACTTATGAAATTGAATAGTAATGAGTGTATGAAGGGTGAATGATGATAATTAGGGATTTAATATAGGAATTCAACACTTTTAACTTATCAGTCATTGAGCCCTAGGTCCGGTCCCAACAGAAGTCAGAGAAATTCTTTGAGCCTCTTTGATTGAAAGTCTAGAATGCAAATAACTATAGGGGAGGGGAAATTAGTTATTTTTTCCCGGTGATAAATATTTACATGATTTTCCCACCTCTTTTTACCTACCCAATTTTAGTCTAACATTTTTTCTTCCATTTTGCAGGTGCATTTGAGCTAGTAACCTTGAACATTTTATTCTTTTGAAAGCAATAAAAACTATCTAAATCTACATTATATCATCCGAGGGCTCAGATTAAATTGATGAACTCCTCTTTATTCTCTACCTATGTACTAATTAGTCAGGATTAAATTGTCTAACTAATTTTTATTCACTATTTTACAACATTAAAATTGAAACACGACAAGTCAAGATTAAGCAGTTCAACTCATCATGGATTATGGCATTTATTGACACTCTGCCATAATCATCAGTAACAAAGGAAAGAGTAGTGGCATTTGAATTTTCACACTTTCATGTTTTATTTATTTTTTCTTTTGGGGTATATTATTTTTTCTAAGTCCTTTGATCTTTCTTTTAGGACTTTTACCCTCTTTTTGATTTTTTTTTTTTTTTTTTCACAAAATATGGAAAAACAACTTGCAGAAAGCAAGGTATGTACATATTTTTACAAGAATATCATAAGTCAATTCCAAATTATGAATCCTATATTTATAGGACCCTAATAGAGGCTTCACATGGAGATGGCATGTCCTTGTGAGATGTCAAGAACACCGTCGACTAGTAGCTTGATCCTTTGAGCCAATCCCAAACATGCATTTGCTTTGTTATAAAATCTCTGTGACTAAAAATATTGAACTGAATTTAGTCCTTTTTTTGCAAACTGAAATCTGATTTGAAACTAAAAGAACATACTGAAATTCTCAAACCAAACTGATAGATCTTAAATATCTTTAGGACCTTCTCTTTGGCTTTAAATCTTAATGAATTATTTCAAAACTAGTTGAAAACTAAATACTGAAAAAAAAAAAATGCTCAGAGCTTTGAGCTTATTTGCATTCATCTACCTACTCTAATCTACTATTTATTTTGTTGAATCAGGTAATACAAAAATGCCAATGAAGCCAGTCAAGTAGTTGTGGCAATGAATAGATAATTTCACTGATTTTGATCAAACTTGGAATTATAACTTGATCATGTGTCTTCATAATCAATGATATTATGTGAAATGGAAATTGCTGATATATTTGATCCTCATAGATAAAACATGTTTGCAGATTTGAGCTAAAAATAGTCTCCATATAATTTGTTATAGGATCATCAAAAGCATAATGTATGATTTGTGCTTCTAGGCCTTCAATGACTAGTTGTTTAGTTGTATTCTGAAAATTAAACCCTGAAAATATTTCTTCAGTCTTGTGTTTGAAAGAATAATCATCCTCAATCTGCAAGTCAAAAGATAGTACAATTTCCTCTTGCTTTGGAGAAGGAAGATTTTCCAAGAATTCTTTAGGATCTCGGAAATTATAAGACTGAATTTGAGAATGTAAAAGTTTAATTTCATTTTCATAATTTTCAGAAATGATCTCAAGAACACATTTTTTAAGTTGAGGAGAATATTTTCTTAATTTCAAAATAAGAAAGATAGCTCTTAGAAAATCCTCATGAAGCTGAAATTCTAATATCTCATCCCTCAAAATAGCTAGTGATTGTTCTGTGAAATTAGCTTGAATTTGGAGGGCATAATTATCATCATACTGATCATACTTAGGCAAATCTTCAGAAAAAGGAATGTCATCAATCATAAACTTTAGATCAGAAGATTTCTCTTCCAACAATCCTAATATATCTTGATTAGATAGGTTGCATTCTATTTGAAAGTCATTATTTTTCTCAATAGGAGTGCTATCAAGAAATGGGCCTTTTTGGGAAGCTAGAATAACATGAGCATCAACCTGTTCTTCTGTCTCTTCATGGATAAAAACTTTAGTACATTCATTAACATTAGAATAAGTATAAAAAATTTCTTCATCATGTAAATATTTTGAGGATGGTTGCATGTTTAGAAGAAAATTGATTTCTTCTTTGGTGAGGGGAATCTCTGAATTCTTAGATTGAAATGACAATTGTTTTTTCTCTTATCTAAAAATTGATCATGAGGTTGAATATTTTCTTTAACTTCATTCAAAACATTAAATGAAACATCATTTGTTACTATAGAGGGGCTTTGTGGATCTTGATTCATCTCCTGATCTATATCATCTTTGCTTAAATCCTCTTGATTATCATGACATTTAACTTGAGAATGAAAGTTATGGACTTCTTCTAATAAATCTTCAGGATGCCAATTTCCAAAATCTTCATCAATATTTTTAAGGTAATGTATGATATCTTCAGCTTGATCGCAACAATTTTCAGCTAATGATAAACATGGAAAATCTTCTTTGTAATGCTCATAAAATACCTTATGAAAATATTTTAAAGAAAATAAACTAGCAGGTTTGAGAGCTTCGTACCATTCCCTTGCTTTTCCTTCTAAGGTTGCCATCCATATTTTCATGAGGCAATCCTCATGCCAATCACCCTTCATTCTCGATGAGTGTATATGAAATTTAATGAGATGTAACAAAGGATCATCAATATTCTCATCTTGAAACATGGGCAGATTTTTACCCCAATTTACGTTTGGTAGTTTGTGTGGAAATCCAGGTATGTGATATCTACTCATGGGAGCATATCTTCATTTTATTCTTGGATCATCTTGAAAATTAGCCATAACGAAAGCTCACTGTATATGTAAATCCAAGTTAGATCCTTATAAAATACAATATATATTGAAAAACTTTCTTAACGAGAAAGAACATAATGTCTTGGATTAAGATCCAAATTGAAAGCCTGATCTTTCCAAATTGTTCTTCCAGGTTCATTCCTCCAGTGGAGTCTTGATTGTGAAATTGATGTGGAGTCACCAGGTGGATGATTTTAACCTTTGTGTGTCTGATCACTGTCCACCATCATAGATTAGATCTGAACCTGTAAAATATTTCTAAAGAAAAATGTTAGTCTTTCCCTAGTATGGTCGCCATTATGTTATCACTCAGTAATTTCTCCAGGTTCAAGAGAAATAGTCCGAGGTAACCACAAACCTACTTTGGAAATCTAGCATCTAGCCTTCCTAAATTTCAGAGAGGGCTCTCTCTTTATGATTTAACTTTGTTTTTGTTTAATGTTTTAGGCTAGTTATGATAGTTCAATTTGGTTTTGGTTTTGAAATTTTTGGTGGAAAATAAGATTACTTGAAGACAAATTACAGAGGGATCTACTAATCAATTTGGATATGGAGTCAAATTCAAGCAAGAAAAACTAGAAGGAAAGGCCAAGAGGATGCTAATGTATTCAGGGCAACGTAGATAATGCTCAGAGATTTGGATAGATTGTTTTGATGAGATGGCTTGTTTCAGGATAAAGGGCAATGAATAATCCTTTGATCCGAAAAAAGAGGAAGGAGACAGGGGTCAAACAGGACCAAGAGCAATTAAGAATTCCTAAATCCAGAAATTAGTAGAAAACATTTAAATGATTAAGTATTTAAGACAGGGAGTTCTAACACTAGTCCTGAAGTAATACTCCTACTTAATCATTAAGATTGAACAAGATATATGAAATGAATGGAACTCAGAAAGTAAACAATGACAAGATAGATGCACTTTACTCTTCAAATTATTGTGTGAATCTTGAATTATGAAGTCCAATTGGCTATTTTCCAGACTGCTGCTTTGAAATCGACACATGTGAGCCTCCAACGTACCAGCAAAATGTCTATAATGTTCTTAGCAATTTTATTCCATCCTAAACACTTCATAAACTGAAGTATTTATACAAATGTTTATTACAAAATATCCTAGAGAAATCTAGGAATAACTCTAGGAAATAAAAAATATCTTTACACATTAAGAGGGACAGCTACTTAACAACTTAGCAAATTGTCCTCTTATTTAGAAAAAATAGTGATATCTTATCTAACTAAAACTGTTTGTTTGAGTAGTTGACCATGCTTGCTGGCACTTTGCAAGTATCTTTTGAAAGATTACTTCATGGATACTCTTTCCACTTTATATCCTTTAACACTACCTTTCTTCCTGATACTCTTTCACACTGTTCATCTGTCATTTTAATGCTTGTAAAATAGAGAAATTACAATAGTAAAAAATGAGTTGGCTGTTTCTTATCTGATACTCTTTAACGTTGTTCATCTGTCATTTTACTACTTGTAAAATAGAGAAATTAAAATAGTAAAAAATGAGTTGGTTGTTTCTTCTTTGATACTCTTTGACGTTGTTCATCTGTCATTTTACTGCTTGTAAAATAGAGAAATTACAATAGTAAAAAATGAGTTGGTTGTTTCTTATTTGATACTCTTTCACCCTGTTGTTTAGCTTGATACACTTTCAACTGATATATCAACCTTTTTACAGTTGTAAAATGAAATTTTCACTATGGTAGAAAAATTAAGTCACTTTCATATCATTTCGCTATCATACTTGGATTTCCCTTTTACCCTTTCACTGCTGTAAAAGATACTTATCAGCAGTAAAAAAAAAAAAAATCACATAAACTGTTGTTTTTCCTTCTCAGCTTCACTGTTTTACATGTGCATTTGATGTTATTAAAGCATTTCTGTTGGATGATTCAAGAGTTTGAATGGTCTTCTTTAAACCATTGATTTCATTATTCTTAAGGGACATCTCCTCCATGGCTTTCACTATCTCTGCTGCTCCATCTGTTTGTTGTACCTGTGTAGATGATGATTCTGTGTGGGAAGTAGTATTTGATTGCATTGATACTATAGTTACCAATGACCCTTTGGGTGTCAACTTGTCTCCCAATGTAGAAGGAACAACAATAGTAACAATAGGGATAACTGTGGGAATAGGTTTATTCAGAGGATGTAAACTGGGATAAAACATAAAACGAGGGTTTTCTGAGTGGATTTGAATGAGAGAAGGAGTTTCTAGGGTATATTCAGACTTTCAACCCTTTATATCTTTGAATTTTGGTCCTTGGAGCTTAGAAACAGAGGAAATTGGCCTTTAAAAGACTGGCTTCAGAACACAGAGTTCCTTGCGAAAAATTGGCCAGAGTTTGGCCTCTTTATGGTGTTTTTTGGTGATTGGTTTAGGTGACTTTTCTAATTTATATACCTGGTTTATTTTTACAGAAGCTCTAAAGTAAATTAATAGGCCTTAATTTGCTGAAAAATACCTTTAAAATGTAGGCGGTTTACAAACGTTTTCAGATGCTCTGGGCTAATTTCGAGGTCTTTACTAGTATACTGGAGCGGTAGAAAATCTTTACAGGTCTTCAATGGTGGATCTTTGGCTAAATTTGCATTTTCTGTGGGGAAAATTGGCACTCAAGAACTTTAACACAGTCGGGGAGCTCATTCGGAGTTTGAAACAGATGAATAAATGTTAAAATTAACCTTTATCAAAGGTTTTATGGTTTCATTTAATCACGTTTACTTGTATTGAATGCAGGTTTAATTGATGACGGGAGGGCAGTTTTAATTTGAAAAGAGAAACCGGAGAGCGGCTATCACGTTGATTTCAAGTGGTAAGATATTTTAATATAAATGAACATGATCAAATGAAATTTTGACACGTCACAGAGGGTGAAATGGGCAATACCGCCCATTTCACGTTCGATTGGCATTGGAATGGCCATTTAATTTTTCTGCGCGATATTGATTTTGCGTCGTCGGATCTGGAGTATGGGAGCGAATGGTCGAGATTGCTTGGAAGCTGCGGTTGGAAAGTTATGGTGGGGCCGAGGTAATTGCTACGTGTCGGGCATTTGATAGTGTAATAAAACTTTCGTATCATATGCATTATAACCAAAGTTTTATGTCCAAAAGGTTTATATATATGCAAGGCTAATACATATGGTTAAAAGGGGTTAAAGGGTGGTTTATGTGTATAAAAGAGTTTATATACATGGTGAGTTTATCGGATTATGAGGAATGCACGTGAGGCGGGTTAACCAAGGTTTAATGTTATATAAAACATAAGGTTTTACATAACGGGAAAGGGAAAATGCTTATACTTCAACCTCGGGTTAAGTTTGTGCGGGGAAGGATGGTAAATATATTATAAAGGCACGGGTGATGAACCTTTGTAACAACTTAGGATAAAATGGGATAGCGGGGAATATTTTTGCGCTTAGATATGCATAGGATATGCATAAAATACTTTTTGTAGTTTTATTTTATTATATAGTTTTAGACTCTTTAAAGGCCTAAAACCATAGGGGGCGGGATACTTGAATATTTATAGTTTTATGCCAAAGGGATATCTTTGGGATTTATTTTCACATGTGGGTAATTACTTTGGCGTAAAAGCTTGTAGAAGCGGGTTTTTAGGGATAATAAAATAAAAGGATTTATAATAATATGACAAGGACTCTTATAGGAAATTAATAGATAATTTAGAAGTTAATATGACATAGGATAATGAAAACACCAAAATACAATTATATAACCAAAATAAAATTATATAACTAAGTAAAGTGAAAACTTTAAAGCGAAGCTTTTATCATTTAGATTTTCATCTCTTTTAACTTAGGATATATGTTTTTGAGGCTTTTTATGATTTTATGAATGAAGGGAGTTAGTCAAATGGGGAATTTCATATTCCATTAAGTAACAAAAGTGCTTACTTATGAAATTGAATAATAATGAGTGTATGAAGGGTGAATGATGATAATTAGGGATTTAATATAGGAATTCAACACTTTTAACTTATCAGTCATTAAGCCTTGGGTCCGGTCCCAAAAAAAGTCAGAGAAATGCTTTGAGCCTCTTTGACTGAAAGTCTAGAATGCAAAATAACTATAGGGGAGGGGAAATTAGTTATTTTTTCCCGGCGATAAATATTTACATGATTTTCCCACCTCTTTTTACATACCCAACTTTTGTTAGGTCCCTATATCACTAGTATAGTCCCTTATTATTGTTAGTGTAACCCCCTTATTGTTATTATTGTACCCTTGTAACCCCCATTTTGTTATTATTGTGCCCTTAAATTATTATTGTTAGGTCGGCTAGGATTACATTGTGGCCCACTAGGATTACATTATGGCCCCATGGGAGGTTTTGTGAATTGTATCATCCAAGAATTGTGCATTTATGTAATGTATTGGAGGTTTCCCCCTTGAAGTGGCTTATTTATAAGGCGTTCATATCTCTTTTCTTCTATTTTTGAAGCTGGTTACACAACATTTGGTATCAAAGGCTTTGGATTCTAGGGTTTTGCTGCTCCAAACAGGTCATCGTGGAATTTTCGCTATAAATTTTTTTCTACGAAGTTTCAGAAGCTAAAAGTTTTAGGGTACGAAGCTGAAATCCTGAGGAAGATTGTCTAAAAATTTCAGAGGTTGGTTCGCAATATTTTTGGAGATATCATCTGTGGAAGTTAGGTCTTTTTTCAAGCTCCTAAACAGGTCATCGTTGCATTTCCGCTATAATTTTTTTTCTACGAAGGTTCAAAATCTGGAATTCGTAGGGTGAGAAGCTGAAATCCTGAGGAAATTCTTCAAAATATTTCAGAGCTTGGTTCACAATATTTTTGGAGATATGATCTGTGGAAGGTAGTGCTTTTGCAGGCTCCTGAATTTCATCTCAAAGAGGTGATCGTGGGAAAAGTTCAATAACTCTCTCTCTGGGCAGTGGATTTGAGTGCCGTAAAAATTGGTAGCAAGTGCACGGACTTTAGTTTCTTGGCTATCAATTTCAGAGACAAAGGAAGAAACGGCGACATGTGGCAAGTCCTACAAGTTGGCTCTACTGAACCAGTCCAAAATTAGGTCATTGTGGGAGATTGGACACAACTTTGTCTTGGGGAATCTAAATTCGATAAGACCTGTGGCATTTGAAAGAAACTATAGAGGGCTACTACAGGGCTGAATTTTAGATATTGAAGATTTTCAATTACAGAGATAATTCAATTTCAATATCTAGCTCCTCAAAGCAAGTAAAAGGTATCAATATTGGATTCTAAAATGGCGCCTAAAAAGAATTCAACACCCATTAAGCCTTCAGAAGGCTCTACCATGACTCATGAAGATGAAGAATTGCAACATGATCTATCAAAATTACAAGAGCAAGTGCAACAAATTTCACTCTCGCAAAGAGCAACAAAAAAAGAAATGGAAGTTTTGAAGAAAGGCGTGGAAGTGAAGATGGATGGTTTGAAGAAAGGCATGGAAGCTAAGATGGATGGTGTGGAAGTGAAGATGGACGGTTTAAAGAAAGGCGTGGAAGCTAAGATGGTTGGTTTGGAAGCTAAGATGGATGGCATGGAAGTGGGCATGGAAGCTAAGATTGATGACATGGAAGCTAAGATCGATGAGAAAATGGAAAACATGAAGAATTTTCTAAAAGCAGACATGGAAGGTTTGACAAAGTTTATACAAGAAAGGTTTCCCAATGGTGAAAAGATAGTAGAAGAACCTCATGATGAGAACAAAATAAATGTTAATTGTGATTTCATAAACTCTAATGTTGGCGGGAAGAACCACCATATTCCAAAGATGGATATGAGGAAGTTTGATGGAAAGGATCCTGTAACATGGATACTACAGATGGAGCAATATTTCGATCTCCATAACGTACAAAACACACAAAAGGTACGCATTGCAACTTTACATTTAGAACAAAATACATTTGTATGGTATCAATGGCTTTGCTCCCGTAAAAAAATTGTCACTTGGTCAATTTTTACTGAGGAAATGATAGCACATTATGAGGATACAAAGAGCAACACCTTCTTTAGCCAATTGATAAATCTCAAACAAAAGGGTTTAGTGGGGCAGCACATTGAGGACTTCCAAAAATTGAATATAAGGGTAACCGATATTCCAGAGGAACACAGGATTGATCTCTTCATAGGTACTCTAAAGGATAACATCCAACATGAAGTTCGTGTGTTGGAACCTGATTCATTAGAGAAGGCATTCAGGTTGGCAAAAAAAGTTGAATGTAAAATTATGGCGACAAGGAAGCCTACCACTCAATTCTATAAAGAAGGAAGTGTTGCTACGCCTAGATTTCCACAACCTACAAGGTTGACACCACAAAAATTGGAAGAAGAAAGAGCAAAAGGGCTTTGCTACACTTGTGATAGAAAATACACTAAAGTTCATAAGTGTGCTGAAAAGAAATTATTTTACATAGATTGTGAAGAAGAAGAAGAAAATGAACAAGAAGAGGATACACACCAGGAACCATCCATAGAAGAGGAAGAAATGAATCCGACCATATCATGTAATGCATTGGCAGGAATTACCACTCCTCAAACTCTCAAGATAGCAGGACAGATAAAGAAGAAAAAGGTAATAGTGTTGATTGATTCAGGTAGCACCCATAATTTTATTCATTGTAAGGTAGCCAAGGAATTAAATTGTTTCCTATACCCAGCACCAGAATGCCAAGTGATGGTTGCAAATGGAGGAACTATAAATTGCTCTGGAAAATGCCATAATATTAAGCTAACCATGGGGGAATATGTATTGACTAGTCCAATGCTTTCCATTCCTATGGGAGGTGCTGATGTTGTACTAGGAGTACAATGGTTACAATCTTTGGGGACGGTAGCTTTTAATTTTCAAGAAATTTTCTTGAATTTTTTTTCATAAGAAAAGGAAGTCGAATTACGGGGTATTGAAGGGAATCTGGGAAGGATAATAAGCTCTAATGTCATGAAAAAGCTTCTAAAGAAATAACAACGATGCGTAATTGCACAATTATGCTCTCTAGAAGTTCGGACATCAAAATCATCTATTTCTGCAGATCTCCAACAAGTCTTTGACAATCATTCTAAGGTGTTTGAAACTCCCAAAGGACTCCCACCTATTCGTGATCGTGATCATGCTATTCATTTGATTCCAGGAAGTGTTCCTCCAAACATCAGGCCTTATAGATATCCTTACTTCCAAAAGAGCGAAATTGAACGTATGATTGCAGAAATGTTAGAGGCGGTATAATTCAACCTAGTCAAAGTTCTTTCTCTGCTCCTGTAGTATTGGTACACAAGAAGGATGGATCATGGCGAATGTGTCCGGATTATAGGGAGCTCAATAAGCTCACCATTAAAGATAAATTTCCCATTCCTGTGATTGATGAATTATTGAATGAATTACATGGAGCAATTTATTTTACCAAGTTGGATCTTCGTTCAGGATATCATCAAATTAGAATGAAGACCGAAGATATTCCAAAAACAACATTTCTAACTCATGAAGGTCATTATGAATTTTTGGTCATGCCTTTTGGCCTTACCAATGCACCTTCTACATTTCAAGGGTTGATGAATTCCATTTTCAAACCCTTCCTTAGAAAATTTGTGCTAGTATTTTTTGATGATATACTAATCTACAGTAGGTCTTGGAGGGATCATGTTGAACATGTTGACAGGGTGCTCAAACTATTGCAGGAGAAACAATTATATGAAAAAAATCCAAATGTTTCTTTGGAGTACAAGAGGTGGAATATTTGGTTCATATTGTATCTCACGAGGGTGTTAAAGTAGACCCTAACAAAATTAAAGCTATTAAGGAATGGAAAGTCCCCACAACCATAAAGAAGTTGCGAGGATTTCTTGGGTTAACAGGGTATTATCGCAAGTTTGTTAAGAATTATGGGAGAATAGCAGCACCTCTAACAACATTATTGAAGAAAGATGCATTTTCATGGACTCCCGAAGCAACTAAGGCCTTTGAACGTCTTAAAGAGGCAATGTGCCTAGCACCGGTCTTAGCTACACCAGACTTCACAAAAACCTTTATTGTGGAATGTGATGCCTCAGGAAATGGAATTGGTGCAGTTTTAATGCAGGAAGGAAGACCCATTGCTTTTGAAAGTCGCCCAATCAAAGGAAAGTATTTACAGAAACCTATTTATGAGAAGGAAATGTTAGCAATACTGCATGCACTAAAGAAATGGCGAACTTACCTAATGGGAAGACACTTCAAGGTAAAACCGATCGTGATAGTCTTAAACACTTTTTGGAACAAAGACTATCATCAGAAGAGCAGAAAAAATGGGTCACAAAGATGTTGGGTTATGACTTTGAAATAATCTACAAAAAGGAAAGCTTAATGTTGTTGCAGATGCACTCTCAAGAAAGAATGAAGAGGTGGAAGCATTGCTTTGTGCCATTTCTATTATCCAACCAGATTGGATAACCGAAGCAAGAGATGAATGGAAGAAGGAAAAAGATGTATGGACACTCATTCAAAAGTTGCAGCAAGATCCTAGCACATCTGATACATTTAGTTGGAAAAATGATTCCTTATGGTACAAAGATCGATTATATCTTTGTAAGAATTCCCAACTAAAACAAAAGATTCTTCTGGAATTGCACACTTCTCCTTTAGGAGGACACTCAGGATTTTTAAAAACTTACTACAGGGTGAAGAAAGAATTTTTTTGGGATGGCCTTAAATCTGATATTCAAAATTTTGTGGCGGAATGTTTGGTTTGCCAGCAGAATAAAGTGGAAACAATTAAGACCCCGGGACTTCTACAACCTTTATCCATTCCAAGTCAACGTTGGGAGGAAATTTCAATGGATTTTATCACAGGTTTACCTAAGTCTGAAGGAAAGAGTGTCATCATGGTGGTAGTTGATAGACTTACCAAGTATGTACACTTTTGTGCATTATCTCATCCATTTAAAGCAAGTACAGTTGCTACTACATTTATGGATAGAATTCAAAAACTACATGGAAGCCCAAGGGTTATTGTGAGCGACAGAGATCCCATTTTTACCGGAAATTTTTGGACGGAGTTATTTTCTTGTTTGGGTACTCAATTAGCTCATAGCTCATCTTATCATCCTCAATCTGATGGTCAAACTGAGATAGTAAATAAATGTTTGGAAGGATATCTTCGTTGTTTTGTATCCGATAAACAAACACAATGGGTCAAGTGGTTACCTCTCGCTGAATGGTGGTATAACACTTCCTTCCATACCGCAGCAAAAATGACCCCATTTATGGCACTTTATGGATATCATCCACCATCCATCACATCATCTTTAAGGGAAAATTCGAAGGTTCAAGCAGTGGAAGATCACATCGAGCATCAGCAAGAAGTTCTCCAACTCTTAAAGGATAACCTGAATTTGGCACAAAATCGAATGAAACAAAAGGCAGATCAACATCGCAGCGAGAGAAGTTTTGATGTAGGAGATTGGGTATTTTTACGGCTACAACCATACAAATAAATGTCCCTCAAGCAAGCTAAGAAGGATAATAAATTATCGCCAAAGTACTATGGTCCTTACAAGGTGTTGCAAAAGATTGGTACTATGGCATACAAATTGGAGCTTCCTGCCTCTTCGCGAGTACATCCAGTTTTCCATGTTTCATGCTTAAAGAAGGTTATAGGTGAAAATCTTCCAGTTCAAACAATATTGCCAGAACTTGATGAGGAAGGAAAATCATATTGGAACCTGAAGCGGTCATGGAAACAAGAACTCGACAGCTACGGAATCGATCAATTTCAGAGTATCTCATCAAGTGGAAGAACTTACCCACTGAAGATTCTACATGGGAGGATGAGAATTTTATACAGAAGCACCCGGAGCTACTCAAGCGTTGAGGACAACACTTTTTTGAAGAAGAGGGGCATGTTAGGTCCCTATATCACTAGTATAGTCCCTTATTATTTTTATTGTAACCCCCTTATTGTTATTATTGTACCCTTGTAACCCCCATTTTGTTATTGTTGTGCCCTTAAATTATTATTGTTAGGTCGGCTAGGATTACATTGTGGCCCACTAGGATTACATTATGGCCCCATGGACTCCTATATATAGAAAGGAGGTTTTGTAAATTGTATCATCCAAGAATTGTGCATTTATGTAATGTATTGGAGGTTTCCCCTCGAAGTGGCTTATTTCTAAGGCGTTGATATCTCTTTTCTTCTGTTTTTGAAGCTGGTTACAAAAAAACTTTAATCTAACATTTTTTCTTCCATTTTGTAGGTGCATTTGAGCTAGCAACCTTGAACATTTTATTCTTTTGAAAGCAATAAAAACTATCTAAATCTACCTTATATCATCCGAGGGCTCAGGTTAAATTGATGAACTCCTCTTTATTCTCTACCTATCTACTAATTAGTTAGGATTAAACTGTATTACTAATTTTTATTCACTATTTTACAACATTAAAATTGAAACATGACAAGTCAAGATTAAGCAGTTCAACTCATCATGGATTATGGCATTTATTGACACTCTGCCATAATCATCAGTAACAAAGGAAAAAGTAGTGGCATTTGAATTTTCACACTTTCATGTTTTATTTCTTTTTTCTTTTGGGGTATATTATTTTTTCTAAGTCCTTTGATCTTTCTTTTAGGAATTTTACCCTCTTTTTGATTTTCTATTTTTATTTTTTATTTTTTTACAAAATATGGAAAAACAACTTGCAGAAAGAAAGGTATGTACATATTTTTACAAGAATATCATAAGTCAATTCCAAATTATGAATTCTATATTTATAGGACCCTAAAAAGGTGTTAAGCCACGGATCAAGTGTCGTTAATACCGAGGAGAGATATAACCGTCGGATTATAAGTTACAAATGTACATGGTAAAGAAACACACTTTTCCTAACTCTACACTAGACTAAGTTATTCTTAACTATTTCATATGTGTCAGAATATCCTAACATTATTTAGTTTCATATAACCCATTTAGAAATATCTTTTCATCGAAAGAAAAATATTGCATTTGCATGTATTAGGTTTTCATTAATTTCTTTTGTGTCGAAAAACACGACTAGTTTCAGTTCCATATACCTTTGACTTAAGCAACAACCATTTAAAATCAAGCACTCTAATTAAAATGAACTAGAAGTTTTTTGTATTTTCATTAATCATAAACCAAGTATCTAGGTCATAGGGCCTCGAAATAGGTGAGTGGAGAGTTAACTCTCAAAGGCTGCTCAAAACTGTCAAACATAGAAAGTTGATTAATGAGCGAAATCCAATTCTGTTAAGTGGACTAGGAAAGCTCTACCTCCAGAGATTTAAGCGTGAGGGAGAGTGAAGGTAGAGAAGAGAGATACCCCCTCTCCTATTTGTTAAATATTGACCTAAGACTGTTCCCCCCGACTGCCAATATAGATTGGTGCCCTTAGTAATTCATTGGGTGATTTTCATCCTGTGGTTTTGAACGCAACAGAGAGTGATCGTCGGTCTGGGGTTGTTGTTTCTATGGGTTGTCCTAGTACTAGTAGTATTTTAGAGAGGAGTACTCCACTCATCTCTAGAGTCTTGTTTCCGGTTGAAGAAGTTGAAGTAGAAGAGGTTCCTCAACCTCCTGGTACTCCTTCATCTCCTCTTCCTACTAGTTTTCCAGATGTTCTTTTTTACGTTGGGCTTGAGTCTCAAATACCGGCTTGCCCCTATCCTTCATATACCTTTATTTCAATGGCCATGACTGGGAACACAACTTTTGATATGAGCACTGCAAGTGTGCATACTCATCTTTCAGTTGAAGGAGGAGGTACCATTTCCATTTCGTCAATCACTTCTAGTGTTGTATGTTTGGCTCTACTTCTATTCCATTTATGAGTGGAAGCACCCAAGCATATGCTTTTCAATCTGGCCCCTTTTCTTTTGGAATGCCTTATTTTGTGATTCCTTCTATCTCCTTTACCGTCGCTTCAGTTGTCTTTGCACATATGCCTTCTGTGGCTAGTGGATTAGCTTCATTTCAGGGTTTCCCCTTTAGAAGTGGGCATATTCCTCATTCGAACCCTTCCTTAGGATATTTTCCTTTCACCTCTCAAAATTAATGATTCAATCCTTTCATTGGAGGTCAAATCTCTAATGATTTTTTGGGTTGGAACCATGTTTTTATAGGGTTAGGAGCTGGGAGTCATTTTTTCTCATGTTAGCAAGTGAATGTTCCTTTCCCTTTGGTGGGTGCTTCTCAAGTATTTTCTCCATTAGCCAATGCTTGGAACCCTTACTAAGGGGTTTCTTCCTCTTTTAAAACTTTGATTGGAGGGAATATCCCTGTATATAGCAACCCTGCGATGGGAGGGGGTCCTTCTCCGAATGTTGGGTCACAAGGTTTCTCTTATGGCTCAACATTTTCTACGAACAACATCTGGAAACCTGGTACCTCAAAAAATCCAGGCTATTATTTTCAAAATGTTAGGAATCCTTCCTATGGGGGATGGAATTCCCAAGCTCCTCCATGCTTACCTTTCCTAGAAACTTTGAACTTCCAGATCTATTGAAATTGACGAATGATCCTATTCGATATAATCCGAGTTGGCCTTCAGTCCCCACTAAAATGCCTTCAGACATTCCAAAGTTTGAAGGGAAGACTGGTGGACCATGTCACCACTTTCCACTTATAGTGTTCGTCAAAATCCCTTATTGACGATTCGATTAGGTTGAGGTTATTTCAATGAACCCTAATTGGGAATGAAATGAAATGGTACATTGAGCTGACAGGGAGTAGTTTTTCTACTTTTTGTGAGTTGACTACTATATTCTTAAACCATTTTCAGTTGTCTATCCGTTATGATATCAGGACTGATCTCTTAAACAATTTCTAGTAGGACAAAGAAACACACATTTTTTATCATATTCAGGAATGGAGGAGAAGGAAGAGGCTCATCAGAGCCCAAATTATGAATGAGTTCCTTCTCGAATGGTTTATGAAATATCTGCAGCCAGAAATATCAAAGGATGTATCCCCTTCAGGGGTATTTTATGAGGAATAGGCTATTTTTAGTGCTCAACATTTAGAACTGATCTATTCTCAGTCGAGGGTCCTTAATCAAATTTTACCGGATGCTCCTCACTCCAAGCTAGATTTAGCCAAAATGAAGCATGGTCCGCATGGTGATGGACTTATCAGTACGATTGATAGTGGTACAACTAACATGCTAAATCAATTGCAATAGTTGTCTATACAATCGAATCCTTCTGGTTAGGCTACACCCTTAGTTTCAAATCCTTCTCAACCCTCGAATATTAATGTCGTTCAAGCTTCTAACCCCAAAGGAAATCAACAATCCGATGGGAAGAAGAAGGGACAGAATAATAAGAAGAAATATGAGGATGGGAAAGGGAATGTGAACATATCCAATGATCATGTTGGACAGGGTAAGAGGGACAATAAAAGGAAGGTTAAGTTTCCATGCAAGTTATGCACTGGATACCATCTTAATCACCTCTACCCTAAAATTCAAGATGCTCAATGCTTGTTAGCTCAACAGGGTTCTTCTAGCTCCTAGGCTGTACTGACAAACCCTTTTCCCCAAGGGCAGTAGTTTCTTGATGGCACGAATGCAAATACTGGAGCTCCCTCTAGGGGGAAAACAGGAAGGGGAAAAATAATCAAACATATACATGATGAGTGCCCACGCATATATCGCTGTGAGATCTCATGATTATGGTGAAGTTGAGTCTTCAAAAGCTAAAGCTGATCCTAATAATGCTAAGTTGCTCCATATAAGGAGGCCTACAGTTGAGCCTATACCTCGGATGACGAAAGGGTCTACAAATCATATGATGATCAATCCTAATGCCAAGTTTGCCCAGAACTACTCGATCGTAGAAGATATGGCTCAAATCCCTTGTGCCATGTCTACGTTAGAGGTATTCCAGCCGTGTCCTGCACAAAGGAGTGCATTGCTCATTGCCATTGGGGATTTTGATCCAAAAAATTCTCTTATGATCACATTTGACATGTCAAATTTCAAAAAGAGACTTCCTCATCATATGGATTTTTAGATTAAGTCTACATATCAGAAGATCAATATCTTTCGAACAATAGTCGATGAGGGTGCTTCCACATGTGTGATTTCTATCTCATGTTGGAAGGCTATTGGATCTCCTGCAACTATCCCTTCTACTACTCTTATGAATGCATTTTATGGTGATTCTCAAAGGCCACATCGCATTGTTCCATCTTTACCCATCTGT
Source organism: Pinus albicaulis (assembly GCA_034641835.2). Classification (NCBI taxonomy): domain Eukaryota; kingdom Viridiplantae; phylum Streptophyta; class Pinopsida; order Pinales; family Pinaceae; genus Pinus; species Pinus albicaulis. The sequence continues at coordinate 1,602,618,499 of CM076581.1, forward strand.
GTTGGGGTTAAAAATGTTAATATCGAGGTCGAGATAGTTGATGCAAATCTAGACTACAACCTTTTGTTGGGGCGAAACTGGATTATGAGATGGATGCTATTACTTCCTCATTATTTTGCATTTTGTATTTCCCTCATGAAGGGATAATTGTCACTATTGACCAGATGGATTGTTCTCTTCTATATCTGAATGCATTCGCTGACTCGACTGTTCCCTTGGTGAATGATACTAAGAAACCCGTTGAGAATTTGGGGGTTGGAATGTCTACATCATTAATGGGTACTTTTGATATTTTTCCTCTTTCGGTTCATATTCATGTTATTTTGTCCTCTAGGGTTTCTGCTCGAAGAGAGTTCTTTCAAACTCATTATTTTTTGGACCCTTGGACCTTTCCTTCTCCTACCTCCACTTTAGAGGAAGGTCAAGTGGGTGGAATTGGATGGAATTGGATGGAGATGTGGCTCCAGTTTGGACTCTTAGTTCATCTTCTACCTAGGATTTCCTTGATACCACTTTTCCATCTGAAGAAGCCATCCTTGAAGAAATGACTGTTGTAGAGATACCATGGGATGCTTTGCATCATCTATCCTATTTTCTACTGGACTTGCAAGAATTTGAAACAAGTTTGTCTAGCCTTCAGTCTTATGGTCCTGTTCACCCAGACTTGAACCCTTTAGCACCAGCACAGGTATTTTCTAAAGGGAACATGGTTGTTATTTATGCTACTACCCTGGTGAACATCTCCAGAGATCCCAACATAATTGAGAATTTCTTTGTTGGAGCTGAATGTTCCCCTAAAAAGATTTATACTTACACTGATCTCTTTTGAGAATTTCAGGATGTGTTTGCTTGGTCTTATGAGGAATTTTCTGGTATAGATCCATCTATTGTCCAACATGAGATCAAGACATATGAAAATGCTAAGCCTATTTGGCAGAAGCTTCGTTTGGTCAACCCTAGGAAGGCTACAACTATCAAAGCCAAGGTTGAGAAGCTGCTAAAGGCGGGTTTAATATACCTCGTTCCATTACCTGAGTTGGTTTCAAATCCAGTTCCCGTGGAAAAGAAACAAGGAACGATTCGGGTTTGCATCAATTTAAGGGATTTGAATAAGGCATGTCCTAAAGATAATTACCCCACACCATTTATAGATCAAATTATCGATGAGTGTGCAAGGAATGAGATTTTCTCCTTCATGGACTATTTCTCGAGATATAATCAGATTACTATTTGTCCTGAAGATCAGCATAAGACTACTTTTATTAGCTCCTAGGGTACCTTTTCTTAGAAAAATATGCCTTTCGGCCTTAAAAATGCTAGAGCTACCTTTCAACGGGCTATTTCCTATGCCTTCCATGACATCATGCATATTATTGAGGGATATTTGGATGATTTAGTTATTCATTCTCAAAACATAATTGATCATCCTTCACAGCTCCGTCAATTTTTTGAACAGTGTCATTATTACAAAATTCGGTTGAACCCTAATAAGTGCATTTTCTCTCTCACATCCGGTTGGTTGTTGGGATTCATTGTGTCTACGGAAGGGATTTGGGTAGATCCCTTCAAGGTTGAGGCAATACTTCAGTTGCCTCCCTCGACTTCATTCTGTCAACTTCAAAGTCTACAATGAAAAGCCAGTTTCTTATGGGGATTTATCGTGAATTATGTTGAGATTACAAAGGGATTTATGAGGTTATTAAAGAAAGGAGTTCCATTTTTCTCAGATGACTTTTCTCAATGCTTGTTTGATGCTTTGAAAAAGGCATTGACCTCTGTTCCATTACTAAGTCCACCTAATTATAGCAGAGATTTACTCTTGTATCTCGCTGTAGTAGAATCTACCATTGGTATGGTTTTGGTTCAGGAAGATGATTCTCTTTGTGAGCATGTTTTATACTACCTTAGTCGAGGCTTGGTGGGTCCTGAACTCCGGTATTCTCTGATTGAGAAACTATCTTTGGTTGTTGTCCATGTTGTTCAGTGGCTCAGACATTATATCCTTCTTCGCAAAACTTATGTTCTGGCGGCAGTTAATCCATTTCGATTTGTTCTCAGTAGGAAAGTGATTGGGGGAAAATGCAATCGATGGATTTTCATTTTCCAAGAATTTGATCTCGAATTTCTGTCTTCCAAATCCAAAAAGTATTTTGTATTTGTGGAGTTGATTTCTGAGTTTCCCTGTGGAGAAGAGATTGTTTATGAAGAGTCGTTCCCTGATGAACATATTTTCCTAATTTCTTCACAAGATCTATGGTATGGAGATCTCATTTTTTATCTCTAGACTGGGAAGTTTCCCTTAGCTTTTTTTAAATATGAGCGTCAAAAGTTGCGTCACTTAGCTATAATTTATGTAATTATCAGTGACACACTATATCGTCGTGGGGTCAATTCGATCCTTAGATGTTGCTTAACTCTCGAAGAAGTTGAGGTTGTGCTGAATGATTGACACAATAAAGCTTGTGGTGGTCATTTATCTGGGCTTGCTATAGCCCAAAAAATATTGCGTGCAAGATACTTTTAGCCCTCGATTTTCAAATATTTTGTTGAGGTGATCAAAAATTTTAACCCTTGTCAAGTACATACTCAGAAGATGTTCACTCATCTAGCTCTGATCTTTCCTATCATCACTATAGGTCTATTCACAAAGTGGGGTATTGATTATACTACTTGTAACTTGCCTTTAGCTAAGGGTCATAAGTACATTATTGTAGCAATAAACTACTTTACGAAGTGGGTTGAGGCTATTCCTACTCTTGTGAATGATGGTGAGACAACAACCCTGTTTCTATTTAACGAAGTCATTTCTCACTTTGGTATCCCCAAAGAGATTGTCACTAACCATGGAAGTCATTTTTAGAACAATATGATGGCTGAATTGGCTCTCAAATTAGGTTTTCGGCAGGAGCATTAATCTCCTTATTATCCTCAAGCTAATGGGCAAGTTGAAGCCATTAACAAGTCCTTGAAGAATATTCTTCAACGGGCCATTCATAAGGCTAGATCCAATTGGAATGTTATGTTGTACCCTGCACTTTGGGCATATCGAATGTCTATAAAGACTGTAACTGGTTTTACTTCGTTTCAACTAGTTTATGGGTTGGAATCTATATTTCATATTGAATGAAAAATTCCTTCCCTTAATCTGGCAGTCGAGTTTCTTACTAACATTTCTAGTCTCTAAGAATGCCTTGTTCATCTAGAACATCTCGATGAGCAGCGCCGAGATGCAGCTATGATGAATGAGGCACATAAGAAATGAGTAAAGGTTCAGTACGATAAGGCGGTCAAGCCTAGGGTTTTCTCTGAAGGTGACCTTGTATTGGTTTATGCCCAAGAGAAGAATGCCTTGGGGGCAGGCAAGTTCAAATCCATGTGGTATGGCCCCTTCATTTTCAAGAAGGTCCTGAAAAAGGGAGCTTATTCCTTAGTTGATTTTGATGGAAACAAGCTGGAAGATCCCAGAAATGGGCTCTATTTCAAGAAGTATTATGCCTAGGCTTCAACCTAGAAATTTATTTGTTGTATATATTGTATTTTTGTTCAAGTATTTTTCTTGATTTTTTGGTGTGACTTTGATGATTTTGATCTACTTTGGTAGGTGTTATTGGATGAGATGAGTCATTTTGGCTTTGTTGATGGTGCTAGTAGACATACCAGGAACCTGGCTTCCATGGCTTGGGTAATTCACTATCCATCTGGTCAGTTGTTACTCTCAAGGGGTGTGTTAGGGTCCTATAATAATAGGATTCATAATTTTTGAATTGACTTTGATTAGTCTTGTAATATGTACATACTTTTCTTTTTGCAAATTTTTTTCCCATATTAGAAGAAAAATAAAGTAAAAAAATGTAAAGAGGGTAAAAGTCCTAAAATAAAATCAAAGGGCTTAAAAAGAAAAATATCAAAAAAGAATAGAAAAAATGAACCCCAAACAAAAAAGAGATAAGAATAAGACATGAAAGTGAGGCAAGTCAAAATGCCACTACTAGTTACCTTTTATTGTAAAAGAAATGATTATGTGCAGCTTGTTCAAAATGCCATAATCCATGATGAGTTAAATAGCTTAATCTTGACTTTTTCATGCTTTAAATTTCATGATGATAGATAGAGAATAAAGATCTTGACAAACATTTTAATCTTGGCAGATCAGTAGTTAGGTAGAGAATAAATAAGGAGCTCAACAGTTTAATCTCAGCACTTGGAAGAAATAAGGATAGAATTAGTTAGTTTGCTATTTAAAAAAAATTAAAAAATGAACAAGGGTTTGCAAGCTCAAATGCACCCAAGGTAAATGAAGAAAAAATGTTAAGGTAGCATGTGGGTAGGAAGAAAGTTGTTTCACAAAGCATGGATAAACATCATTTGGAAAATTACTAATTTCCCTCCCCACAATGTGTTCCAGTACTATACCCTTCAGTTATAAAGACTCAGAGCATTTATCTGACTTTGGGTGGGATCAAACCCACGTCTTAATGACTGATTGGCACCAAGGTATTGAAATTTCCCACATTTTCATCCTTTCTCATTCATAAAAAGCCTTTTTCCCCCTTATATTACTCATTTTATCCTACAAAATCCCCTTTTCCTAAGTTTAAAATACATTTTTACTTAGGAAAAGTAAAAACCCCTTTAACTAATCCTCATTTCATTCAAAAAACCCAAAAAATGCTTTTATCCTAAGTATAAGTGTTAAAATGTTAATATTTGTCCACTACTATGAAAATCTCGTCTACAATCATGTTTTAACACTATACTTAGTATATTTTTTCATTCACACTCATACATTTCTTTATTAATGCACTAATATAATGTATTAACTCCCCAAAATACCCTTCAGCCCATAGTATATTAATTCATTTTATATTAAATAATCCAACCCATATTTTATTTTAGCCTATGGTATATTTTCCCCGCGGGATATTTTCCCCGCTCCACATAGGTTTAAACTATCCTTTATATTAACCTGCCTAATGTTTACATTACACATATAGAAATTTCATTTGTTATATATAAATCTTACCTGCCTATCATATTCAATATCTAAACTATGTGTTAAAACATTACATTTTAACACATTTTCCGCTCCCATCGCATAACTAATCTCGGGCCCCACACTCATTTCACCGTAGCTCCATCATTAAATCTTGACCATTCGCTTCACTTCATCAGATCTGGCAGTGAAAAATCTCCCATTGAAAATTAGATTGCAAATTAGATTGCGCGATCAATAGCCAAAATGAAATTTGCGATAAAGTTTGTTTTGAAAATTCATCTCTCCTCCACGCGACGTAGTTTTGTTGGATCGTATCGATTCAACGAAAACCATTTACCGCCTTTCTAGTTTGCGAAAACCACTGGCAGTAATTCTTCCCCCCGCGCCCAAACCACCTATAATTTTAGTTGACTAGCAGTTAATGCATTCACTATTTAAATCAAATTCCTTATAAAAACAACCAAATGCACTTATTTCAAGCTTTCTGTTACCTTTTTGCTCATAAAACCTCTCTAGAATGATAAGAATACATTGATGCCTCTATTTCAACTCATAAACCAACAAAATTCATCCGAATCCATTGCTATGATAACTAAAAAGCCTCCAGACTGCAGATAAAGACAAGAGAAAGCTTTTGAAAGCTTTCAAAACCCAACAAACCCTTTTCTGCAACACACTTTCAATTTTTCACAGGTATTCTTCAGGAAAAGATACCTGTCCATCCATCTGAAAAGAATTATACTATTAGTTGAATCCTTACCAACCTGTTTGCCTAAAAGAATACCTATTTGCTTAAGAAATTCTTCAGATAGACACAAACCCTGAGTATTTTAGTTTCTGAAAGCTGTGAACTTTTTTAGAACAAATTTGAAAGTGATTTTAGCCATCAATAGTCATAGAAGGCCCTCTGATACATCCAAATCTTTTTCCATAGTACTCAGAAGCCCTCTTTCTCCAAATTTGATGTTTTAAGATCGTTCTATTACAAAAATTTCACTGATAACCCTTGCAATCTTCTGTTAAAATTATAAGGTCAATAAAATTGCACTATTTTGACACAGAATTGCCAGTTTTAATCAGAGTAATTAGAAGTAACCTTTTGCAGTCCAAGATAGAACCTTTTTTATATTTAAATTCATTCTGTAAACAATTTAACCTTATAGGAGTGTGTCACAGACCTAAAATTAGAGTTTTAAAGATCAAGAGTGTTAAAATTGATAAAAAAATCTATCAATGGCATCCAAAAGCACAATTATAATCAACCCTCTACAACCTCCTATTGTAGATGTGGAACATACCCCCTTGGCAGATGTAGACTACAAAATCACAGATCCTGTAACTGAATTTAACCTTCTTGAGCTCCACTGCTGGAGCCAAGAGAAATCCTTGGACCAAGTAGATGATGTGCCTATTTTGGAGTCAAATTTTCCCAAGTATGTTGTTCCTCACACCTGTCAATGCCTAGAAGTCATTATATTATTCCAATCTCATTATTCTCCATATCAGAGAGCTATTGTCAATTCTGAAAAAGAAGTATTGTTTACCATAACAACTGAATCTATAAACCAAATTCTTTCGTTGCAGCCTGAGCCTAATACAGTCCCTTTATCTACTGAAGCTCTCACAAAGTTCTATTTGGAGTTGGATTTTCCCAATAGATTCCAAATTTTCCAAACCTTCATGCCCTCTTATTTGGAAATCCCTAAGTTGAACCCTCCATACTCCTCTTCCAAATTCCCAGAAGGAACCAGACACATTATTTCCATGTTGTCTTTTATACTTGGATATTTTATAGATGAGTATATTGATGAATCAATACTTGGTTTCCTATCCATTTTTGTACCCGGTCAACCCCTTGTAGTTATTTACAATTTTTCCCAGTATATTGCTAATAGCATACATGAACAGCTTGTCAAATTACCTACTGAAGGTGTCTTTAGATATACTTAATTTCTTTTCCATATGTTTCTCTATTTTCAGTCTGAAAATTTCCCCATAACTCTTCAGAAAATGGATGTGGAAGTAAGTCCACAGTCTGTTATATTATGGACCTCCTTAATCAGAAAGGAGTCATTTGAGTTTTCTTATGCAGACTTTACAGATTATTTTATCTATCCATTGGTAAATATGCTTAAAAATAGTGTGCAACCTTGGATCAGTGATGAAATCAAGAAATTTTTACAATTGTTTGAATAGAGCAGGACAGGTGATTGGTATTTATACCAAAGCCACAATGAATTTAGAGTTTATGGGACAACACTCATTCCTTACAAATTGCCAAAGTATTTACCTATCACGTTGTTTTCTTTAAAGTATATAAGACAGATTTTGAACTCAGATTCTATAAATTTCTTGGATGCTAAGAAAAAAACCCAGTTTAAACCGAAGAACCAAGTGGGTCCCTTTATATGTAATAACAGAGAAGTAGGTGTAGAGGTAGAAAAGCAGTTTTTAGGGTACAAATTCAGAATTTTTTTTTCTTTGGCACTATGATCCTTATGATATAATCTGCAAAATGAGAGTGAAGTGTAAATTAACTCCCTACATTCATGAAAAGAAGACTAAAATTGAGAAATTTTCTAACCAATCTGAATGGTTAGAAAATACACTCGTAGAAGTTCATAAGCAGAGTGATACTAGTCACATTTTGTAGACTCCGGCTCAAGAACACAGAAGCATGAAAATAAATAGGGAATAAGGGTCATACACTGCTGAAACTACCATAGAAAAAAAGTTCAAACTCAAGTACAATAAGAAGCCAAAGATAAATCCAGCAGATAAAGAAAAAGAAATAGTTGAGGTTATAGACACAGACATTCCAAATGAAGACATTGTGCCTCCCATAGTGATTGAAAATGAACAAAAACCTACCACTTCCAATACACAGTTTATCCAAAAAAAACATAGTGTAGAAGTGTCATCATCTAAGAAGACATAGGACAAAAATATGGACATTAAGGAAAGGTACAAAGAGATTAAGGCTAAGAATGAGGAAATAAAAAATGAAATTTATTCTCAATACTTGAAGAAAACTCCTGGCATACAAAATAGGATGGTTTTAGTCTTTGATTACAAGAATAATAAATTGCTGATGAGAGTACTACAGCCCACAGTGCCAACTCCTACAACAACATCTGATTATAAAAAGGTTTATTTTGAAGTTCCAGTTTAGGTCATTCATCCTCTGGACCAGATTGAATTCCATAAATAGAGTTCAAAGATGCTTTATTCCACTATGACTACAAAAGCAATGAGTGCTCAAAATATTCAGAATACTTTGATAAATGTGAGAGATCAACTTAAAGTTGAGAAAGCTTCATCATATGCCAAGGATAGAAAAAATCAAATCCTTGGAGGAGTTAGTAATTGAGGTGGGTTATGATCCTAATAATGTGAAAGTTGTCGAGGAGCTAATAAAAAAGAAAAATGTTGATATTGCTGCACTCATAAAACAATTGAAATTACCTCCTATAGATCATCCACATGCCAAGGAGATTTTACAGAAATCCAATCAAAAGGATGAGATGATGAGTCTCATATTGCAGTTGACAACCCAAATTAAAGAGATGGAGATTGAGATGGAAAAATTGGTCCACGAAAAAGAAGCCACCAAAGCATAGGAAGTCCCTGCTACTTTAATTCCTATGGTGAGCACAGCAGTGCCATCTACTCTAATAGAAGAAATAGCTCCAAAATTTCCATTAGCTATAGCAGTGCCAATAACTTCATCAACCACTTCTGCCATTGAGTCTTCTACTTCAGCAGTCCAACAATTAGATGATGCCAGTAAATTGGTAAAAGAAATGCAAGAAATGTCCATACAAACCGGTGAAATCAAAAGGTTAAAAGAACAAATAAAAAATCTGGAAGATGCCAAAAGTCTTGCACAGATTAATGCCAATACTGAAGAGTAAAAGGCTAAAAGGTTGAGTGAACAATTAAAAAAGTTGGAAATAGAGTTGACTTTGAAAGAACCTATTGCACATATTAAAAATCAATTATGGACCAATATCATTGAACTATTCAATGATACTTGGCCATCAATATATGTGATTAATGAGCAGAAGGATTTACTGAAAGAATCAAGAGAAGAAATACAAAGGACCAAAGAAGAGCTATGGACAAAACCTGAAGAAGCATTGGAAATTATTAAATTCGTCAATTAAAAAAAGAAGCAAGAATTAGATGAAATTGGAATAACATACATTACAGAAACTATACTCGAGGTAAGAAAATTAATTTGCAAAAATAACTTGATGAAACAATTAGAAGAAAAGTGCCAAAACATGAATATGGAAATCACAAGATTCATGGTAAAATTTGATGTTTTGAGGCAAAAAGGCCTTCCAAATATTCTAGTAATCAATGACAAATTGATGAAACAAGAATATTATAACAAAAAGATAAGAGAATTTTCCAAATAACAGGTAAATAAATCAGATTGGCAGGGAATCCCAATAGGGAAATTTTTGCACAAGAGTATTGAAAATATGTTTTACTTGTAGCATGAAGTAAAACATCTTTTTGTGGTCAAACCAACATTTTTAAGATACACTAAAGCTGATGAAAAATTTAGAAAGCTAAATAATATCAAAGTGCTAGAAGCTGAGTTTTGGGAGAAGTTACAGATTTACTGTAAAAAAAAATTATAGTGAAGGAAGAACATGAAAGATAAAAAACAGAGTTGTTGTTTTTACTTCAGCAGTGAACAAATGTCAGCAGTAAGACAGTCTTTGTAGCAGTAAAAGTGTATCATTTAAAGAGTATCAGTTAAAAAGTGTATCAGATGAAAGATGAAGAGGAAAACAAATTGAAGATAACACTGCTAACGTGAGGGACACCTCCTTTGTCCAGTTGCAACCCAAATCCAAATAGCAAGGTATTTAATTTCAATAAATAGGATAGCTAGCAATTAGTTAGGCAGTTGTCACTATCTTCGTGCATGAAGATATTTTATTTTCCAAGAAAAATTCCTAAGATTATTCTAGGATATTTTTTACTAGTTTTTGTATAAATACTTCATCATTTGAAGTATTGAGTGTGGATCAAATTGCTTAAAATTTATGTAGCTGTAATATTCTGAACCCAAGGGTTTTTGTATCAAGTTCAAGTCAGCAGACTGGATCACAGGAAATAAAGCATCATATTACAGGATTCATGTTTTGGGCCACTGAAGTGAAGTATTTTGTCATGTTATTTGTTAATTTTCTTATGTTTTCCATACATTCATGAATGTGTTATAAATTTTAATGTTAAATCAGGAATTTTTATTTCATAATTTGTTAAAATAACTTTGTTATTGATTGATTTTCATTTAAATGGTTTTTTTTTTTTTTGAAATCTAGACCAGGGAACCCTTAATTTCTCCCTGATTTTGATTGACCTCTGCCTTTTCTCAACTTATCTGGATTTAAGAACCCTTAATTACTCTTTATCCCGATCAAAACCATTTCACCATCAGCCTTTGAAGATCTGAAGTGCCTCTGCTATATTTCCCTGTAAACATTTACCTTTAGACCTTGATCCTAATTTGACTTCTTGACACGTTGAATCCATATGAACAATGGAATACGGATCTATAGCTATTCGTCTAAGTAAGTGATTTACCCACCAAACCAAATCAAAACCCCAAAACCAATTTGCCCCATATAACTAGCCTAAAATCAAATATAATCAACAAAGTTAATCTTATAGAGAGAGCCCTCTCTGAGCCTTAGGAAGGCTACATCCTAAGACTTAAAATTAGGTTTGTGGTTACCTTTGATATTATTTAAACCATAATAAAAATCTCACTTTGAGAATTATTAGAGTTATAACATATTGGCGACTCCACTAGGGAACTAATCAATCCTCGGGTTTTAAAATTAACCTTAAAGGAAATCTTTTTATTTATATTTTCACCTTAAGATTGTTTTAATAAGTTGTGAGTGGATTTTCATAAAGAATTGTAATTCTGGCTTCTAGAAGAGTCTACTATACCAGGTCCAATCTAGATCCACAACCTGCTGTCATAGTAGATAATCCTGACATAATTGGAAATAAAAACAAAAGAGTAGAAGATTTAGGTAATAAAGTTTCATTAGTTAAAGAAAATTCCCTTCCAAAACAACTATCAAGTTTACAAGACATAGAATTTGATTTAAATTTTGAACAATCTTTATTCAGAACCAAATCAGAAAGTGACTTACATAGTACTGTAATAGATCTTGATTTTATTTCATCATTGAAACTAAGAAGGAAACTATTTCAATAGACTCTGAGGAAAAGATTTTTGAAGTTTATGATAAGCTTGATGCCATAACTACTACTTTGCTTAAAGAAATATATGAAGCTTATTTACAACATTCAGTTGAATTGAGTTCTTTATCACTCTATACCCCTAAGCCTTCTACCAACCTTTTAGAATATGTAGGTTCATCCCTATTCACTACCACTTCATCCATTATTTCCACCACACTTCATTCCACATATTCATTTTTTCCAAAGCAACCATTCCAACCTAGAATATTATTTCCATCTCATACCACCTCAATTTCATCCCCTAGCATTTTTGCTGCATTTTCCAATACATCATTCTCATTCCCAAGTACCTCTTCTACCATCCCAACTTCATATTTTATTTTTTCAACCTCATTTTCCAGTACATATTCTTATATTCAAATCTCATCTACAAGTGCTTTAACTACATCAGCAAGTACTTCTAGCTCTTCACCAAGTACTTCCAACTTACCTCCTAGCCAAGCTAGAATTCAAGCCATGGTTGCAAGATATTCTCCCTTGGTCCTACCAGCACAGTTACATGACATGCCTCAAGATTATCAAAGAAAAATCCCTCAATTTAATGGAACCACTCACTATATTGTACAACAACATGTCAATAAGATGACAGATTATTTTGAGTTGCATGAAATTGACGAGGCTGATGTCCAAATAAGAATTTTTGCTCAAACTTTAACTAGTGAGGTAAAAAAATGGTTTAAAGGTTTAAATGCTAGTAGTATTGCTGATTTAACAATTTTTCACAAATTATTTCTTAATAGATGGGAAAATAAGAAAAATCCACTACAAATCTTATCTGAATTTGAAAGCATAAAAAGAACACCAAATGAAATAGTCCAAGATTATTGTACTATATATAACAATATTCATAATGAAATTCCTTCTAATCTTAAGCCTCCTCCAGATTCTCTCCTTATCAAATTCCTCGATGGATTTGATACAGATATAGCCTATCAATTGAGAGAGAGGAATCCTGAAACCCTAGAGTAGATGCAAAGTAATGCTGTTAGTGTAGAAGCAAATTTGTTGGCTAGGAAAGCTAGATTAAGAAATGAAAGGAAGTGACAATAAAGGAAGCCACAGTGGGATAACCAACAACAAAGACCTTATATTAGAAATCCCAATTTCAGGAAAAACACCAACACTGGAAAATCTAGAGAATCAACACTTGACCAAACAATAAGACCACCTTTCTGACATAACTATGCTGAAAGTTCTCATCAAAATGAAGATGATGAAGACATCATTAATCTAATGGGAATCAATGATGATAACACCACTTTTCTTACAGAATAAGATCAGGAGTTATTTGAATTACAACAACTGTAATTAGATTCTAGTGAATCTTTTGATTACAAACAAGGTTATGAGTTTGCTATCAATGAAGTACATAAGAAATATAATGTTAGGAGTAAGAAAAATGTAGAGCCTTATATTAAGAAATATGCCCAAACCCAAACAAAGAAAATAGTAGAGGCTCCTACATCTAAAGTTCTGCAAATTCTCCATAGGGAAACCAAGTGAAACTGAAATTCAACTCAGAAAGTTTCAAGTCCTAAAATTTCACCTAGTCCCAAAATTGTTGACATCATAGATGAGGTTGTCCAAATATCAACAAATTCTCAAAAATTTCTTGCTACAAAGACAACTAATTATGCTAAAGCAACAATTTCAGACTCCAAAACACCTATTGTTGATTCTAAATCAGTTGATCCAAAAGAAACTGCTGCTAAAAAAACTACTAAAAATACAAAATCTGCAAAGACATCTACCGCTTTTCAAATTGTCCCTGAAAAGAAACTAAAAAATAGTAAGATAGTAGAAACAAAAACAGAGAATGAGAAAAAAACTTTAGAAAAAAAAAGACAAACCTACTCAAACTACAGTTACAAAAGAACATATTATTCAGCTAGGAAAATCACAAGCACCATTTAATATCCAAGCTGAAATTGCCAAATTAAAGATACCAATTCCTTTGACAGAATTGGTAAAACATGACCTATACAAGACACCTATCACTGAGACTTTGAACATGAATGATGGATTCAGTAAACTTGAGTGATGATCAACCTGAATTAATTTTTGGTTCTGATGTTAATGGGAAACACCAAGATGGAGCAATTCCACCTTTCTACATTAGCTTAACAACTCATGATCAGATTTTACATAATGCAATGCTAGACTTAGGAGCCTCACATAATTTAATGCCAAAAGCAATAATGGAAACCCTGAATATAGACATCACTAGGCCTTACAAAGATCTCTTTTCATTTGATTCCAGCAAAGTGAAATGTTTAGGTTTGATTAAATATTTATGTGTTACTTTAGTTCAATATCCTAGAAAAAGCATAGTCATGGACATTGTAGTAGCTGACATCCCTCCCAAATATGGAATGCTCTTATCTTGCTCATGGGGAGCTAAATTGCAGGGATCTCAACAACTTGATATGTCTTATGCAACAATATCAATTTTTGGCCAACCAAAGAAACTCTACAGAGAAACATTAATGAAATATATGGTTAGTAGTGTAGAGAGACCTATAAATTATCCTATTTACTCTACACCATCTGACATGGACTCATTCATTTTATGTAACTCTGAAATTGTCATTGAGAAAAATACTGAACTAAAAGAAAAAAAGAAAGCGCCAGACAGTGATAACATTTTTCATGAATCATTATGGCACCTAGATTTTGATGGATCGGTTAATAAATTAGGAGCGGGAGCAGGAGTTTGGATACACAATATGGAAAATAATCATGTAGAAGGTCATGCTTTTAGACTAAATTTTAAATGCACAAACAACATGGTTGAATATGAAGCTCTTATTTTAGGACTGAAGATTGTTAGAAATTTAGGAGCCAAAAGAGTGTCAATCATGGGAGACTCAGAGTTAATTGTGAAACAGATAACTGGAGAATATTATGTTGATAATCCAAGATTAAGCCAATATAGAGATATTGTTTTAGATCTAATTAAGAAACTGTTGGAATGTGACTTTTCTTCAATCCCAAGAAAACAAAATATACAGGCCCACTGCTTAGCAACTTTTTTTAGTACCTATAATCTTCCATTTCAACCAAATCATAGATATACCGTAGAACTTAAACATAGACCTACAATTCCAGACAATATTAAATATTGGCAATTTTTTTCATAGGATGAACATATTTATCATTTCATGAATAATGAAGGAGAATTTCAAAATTGTAATACACATATTGTACAGTAGATCAAGACTTAGATTGTGAGATTGATGTAAACAATATAGATGTAAATAAATTAAATTTTTCTAAACCCACTAAATTTAGTCAAATGGACATAGGTAATTTAGAGAAAGTATAGATTGAAGAGTTAGTTGATGATAAATATGATATTTTAAATCTCAAAGACAATTTTTTACCTAAAGGATTAGCCCCTTTAGAAGATCTGTTTGACTCTAATGATGTTGCAAGAAAACCTAAAATGGAGCCACTAAGATCTGATATTGAAGAGTGTAATATAGGTACAGAGTTAAAACCTAAGATGATTAAACTTTCAAAAGCTTTACCTCATGAATAAAAATTAAAATACATAGCTCTGTTTAAGGAATTTCAAAATGTATTTTCATGGTGTTATGAAGGCTTAAAATCCTATGACACTAGCATAATACAGCATAAAATACCTATAAAACAAGATCAAAAACCTTTTAAACAGAAATATAGAAGCATCAACCCTATTTTGATGCCTTTAATTGAGAAAGAGGTGAAGAGAATGTATGAAGCCCAAATAATTGCTCCAATCAGATATTATGATAGGGTTTCTAATCTAGTTCCCACTAGGAAAAATATAGGAGAAATTAGATTGTGTGTTGATTTCAGAAATTTAAATAAAGTGTCCTTAAAAGACAACTACCCACTACCAAAGATGGATCACATACTACAGACGGTGGTTGGTTCTTCCAAAATTTCATTGTTAGATGGATTTTCTGGATATAACTAGATTCCAGTTCAACCAGAAGATCAAGCTAAAACTGCTTTTACTACTCCATGGGGCACTTTTATGTATGTAAAAATACCTTTTGGGTTAATGGATGCAGGAGCCACTTTTCAAAGAGCTATGGATATAGCCTTTGCAAAAGAGATTCATGAATTCCTTGTGATTTATTTAGATGATATTACTGTATTTTCAAAGACTGATAATGAACATTTAGATCATCTCAGACAAGTCTTTATTAAATGCAGGAAATTTGGCATCTCTCTAAATCCCAAGAAGACTTTATTTGGATTGGAAGAGGGTAAATTATTAGGAAATATTATATCTAAAGAGGGAATTAGGATAGACCCGGCAAGAATATAGGACATTCTAAACATTAGTCCTACTAGGAATATTAAAGAATTACAAGCTTTCTTAGGTAAAATTAACTTTCTTAGAAGGTTCATCTCAAATCTAGCTGAAATAATTAGAGAACTTAACAATATGTTGAAAAAAGACTCAGTACTTAAATGTAATGTTGAGGCCAAGCAATCATTTGAATAAATTAAACAAGCCTTAACAAAAATACTAGTCCTTATAAGTCCTGACTTTAAAAAAGATTTCATTTTTTTTCCTTTGCTTCAGAACACACTATTGCTGTAGTTTTACTGCAGAAAAATGATCAGGGCTATGAGTAGCCCATTTATTTATTTAGATAATCACTCAGAGATGCTACTTTAAAGTATAATATAATGGAAAAGCAAGTACTAACATTATTGAAGGCAATCAAAGACTTTAGAGTGTACATTATTTATTCACATATCATTGCTTATGTTCCAAATGCAGTTTTAAAGGACATTCTGACACGGAATGGGACTGATGGTAAAAGAGGCAAGTGGATTGCCACAATTTTGGAATATGACATAGAAATCAAACCCACCAAACTCATAAAAGGTTAAGGTTTAGCCAAAATCACGGTTGAATCAAATTTTCATGCTTTAGATATTAATTTATTGCCCAAATAGATGATTAGGAAGAGATGGTGACTCCAGAGATTAGTGAAGCCTTTTCAGACTCACCATGGTATGCAAATATTATATTTGTATTAATTTACAAGCTCCTACTGGATTATCAAGAACAAAAGCTATATTTTTAAAGTTAAAGGCAATAATATTTTGTATCATAGACAATGTACTATTTTGGAAAGATCATGGTGGAATTTTCTTGAATTGTTTGTTTAAAGAAGACGCTGACAAAGTTTTAGAATAATTTCATGCAGGTGATTGTGGAGGACATATCTACTAGAAGACAACTGCAGACAAAATCTTGAGTGCTGGTTTTTATTGGCCTACCTTGTTTGCAGATGTAAAAAAAGTATGTGACCTCCTATCACAAGTGCCAAATATTTGAAGGAAAGAAAAATCCGCTACCCTTGCCCTTAAAACCCATCTCAATAGAAATTCCTTTTCAACAATGGGGTCTTGACTTCATTGGTGAAATTCACCCTCCATCCTCAGCTCAACACAAGTGGATTCTGACAGCCACAGACTATTTCACTAAGTGGATAGAAGCCATACCTTCCAGGCAGGCCACTGACACTATCATAATCTCATTTTTAGAAAACAACATACTCTCAAGATTTGGATGCCCCAAAAATATCATCAATGACAATGCAACAACATTCGAATCCAAAAAGATGATTTATTTCTGTCATAAATACCACATTAC